>JARHVA010000709.1:4015000-4510000 GCA_037957365.1 Torreya grandis | reverse complement strand
AAAAAATGTAAAATTAATGCCAAATAGAAATCAAATTTGATAATTAGAAGACTAGGAAGGTTTCCAAGGAGTTTTGTGGGGTGCATTGTCCCATTGATCATTCCAAATGTGATATAAGATTTAAAAATAGGTTGGTCCATTTTTTAGTGGATAAACTCAAGAAAAAATAATAACAAAAAACATATTAAACCTACTCCCTCATTTGGGTAAGGTCAATGAAATGAAGAACAAATAAAAGAGCATAAATTATGAAAAACTATACTTTTTTCATAAACTTTACTTCAAGGTTGGTCCGCAAGAATGTTTGTGCTCAGGGATGGAGCCCAAGATATTTATAAATTTAGTTGGTAAAGTACCTCCAATATATCCTTATGCACCATTTGGATTGGTTTTTAAATTAATAATGGAAGAAATGGTTGAAGCTTTATTAAAAATTCTGCATTATATCTTTGTACTAAAAAACTTATTGTTGGTCCATGGTGGTATTGATATTTATAGGTTTTTTAGATTAGTTATGGCCTTTGGATTAAGAATGAGATTAGTTTCCATAAATGAGTTAAATTTTTTAGAGAAATTAAATTAATACTTTGGAAAGAGGGAGCATTAATAAGGTATGGCTTTCCTTAATTCATATATTTATCTCCATAAATATTTGGTGCATTACAACCTTTTGATGATGTCATGGGTGATGTTATGCCCTAGATATTTAAATTTTCATTTTCTAAAATTAGATATTCATTAATTTTTCATGGAATTTTCACTTAATCAATTGATTGGATTTGTTTAGCTAAGTGATTTTGATTAACCATTTTGTAACTTTTAAAATTTAATAAGTTATCTTGCACTATTGGTAAAAAATGCTAATTTTCTAGGTCACAACTAGACTAGAGATGAATTAGAGGAATATGTATATTTAATATAGGTTAATACCCCAGTTTTGGATACAATAAAGTGAATTAAAATTTTCAAATGATATGTATGGATTAATCATAGTGTTCTACTGATATTTGGTCCAATTTGTGCAATATTATGAGAAGTCATTCAAACTTATAATTTTGACACAACAGTGGTGAGAATTATATGTCTAAATATACCCTATCCCACCCACAATTCAATGTTATTAATTCCCTAAAATATTTAAGAACTTTGTAATTAAGGAAATATATTCCCCACATCCTCTCTAGAATACCATTTGGCCTTTGCAGATAACTAACCCTTTAAGCTAACTAGTTAATGCTCCTACACTACCCTTATTATTGTCCTCTCCTTATTCTATATCAAAACATCATCCTAAAATTCTAACTAGATATCTAGTGTGAGGTCTTCAATTTAAATAATAAAAAACCCTTCGTCTTCATTATCTAACATAGAAGGCTCAAAGTGATGTAAGTTATCAATATTGACAACTAAGAAAATATTCATATAAGGAGGCAAATCAAGTATAAATGCATTATTTCCCACTTGATTTAGAATATAAAATGGACCATACATATTAAGAGGATTAATATTCTTAGTCTTACCTTTTAATCTCTCTCTATTCAACTATAACCATATCTTTTCTCCAATAAGACAGCTATAATCAATTATATTCTAAGCATGCCTTGATTTGTAATTGGATTGTGACTCCTTCAACCTCTCTTGATCTATGAATTGGGCTTTCTAAAAATTCTCAATGAACCTTTTAGATTTGGGGACCTTTGGAACCAACTTACCATTTCCTTTGTATGTATGTCAAAAAATAACATCAAATGTACATGGAGGTAAGTATTCAAAACAAGTTTCAAAATGAGTTTTTCTAGTTAAATAATACACTACCCTATTATAGGAATGTTGAATATACACCAAATTTTCATCCTAAGACTGGGAATGCTTTCTATTGTATCTTCTCAAGAGATGTACCAATGTTTTATTCATAACTTCAATCTACTCATCATTTTTAGGTGAAAATTGGTAGACTATTTTAGCTTGTTATCCATGTTCTCCCACAATGTGACCCAGGAATTACCCACAAATCTTGAGTCCCAATATAAAACAACAAAACTAGGAAAACCAAAATGATCTCACACGTTATAAAAATATTAACTCAACTACTTCACTACCTTTTATGGTCTTCTTATAAGGAATATGAATAAATATCTTACTAAATTGGTTCATAACCAAAAATAGATAGTTATGACCCTTCCTTGATGTAGGAAACCCACATACAAAATCCATGGAAATTATTTCCCATGGTCTATAAGGATCCAATAATAGGATATAACAACCCAACTTATGATTAATTCTTATTAGGAACTTAGAAACATAAAAGTATTATTAGGTCAATAAACATACCTCTATAAATGTGAAATAATATTTGTAACACAAAAATGTCTTGCAAATTTTTAAGTATGTGTTTCCCTCATTAGTTCAAATATTTTCTCATTAGACACACAAAGCTTACCCAACTTATAAAATAACCCATATTGAAGGTAATAATCCTCCTTGTGATCAAATCCTACACCTTTGGACCTCTTTGTTGGAAGAAAAGGATCCCCAAAATTTACATCATGCTCATATGCCTCAACATAATACTCACAAATAAAGGTATAAATAATATTTATGGTGCCTATGGTTGAAATCAAATTATGTCTACATAATATAACAACTATTTTTTTGGTCACACCTTTCTCATATTTGATAATCAAATGATTTTTTTTTCATAACCTAATATAATTATAGTGTATATTTTGTTAAATTTTGGTCTGAGCTTAAAAATATTTGAGAGGTTGGTGATATATATGCATAATAATTTCCCTACCCATAACATAGTTTTCCATTTCTTGATCAATTGAACATAAGCATGCCATTATTTGTCATATGTACAATAATTTATAATTTCACCATGAAATAAATATAAATGGTAACATAGAAGCTTACTTCCTTTCAATATAAAAAACCCCATATCATAGTTATTAGCGTTTGTTTCCATCTCAATAAGTTAGTAAAAGCTAATAGTGTAGCATGGATAATCTTGTGTTTGAATATATCAAATGTATCTTGTTGATTTTTACCCAAAATAAAAGTATTACCAGTTTTTGTCATGGAATGAAAATGTGTGTATATGGAAGATAGATCTTTAATGAGCTTTCTAAAATTCTAAACTACACCAATTAGTCTACATGTTTTGGTCACATTATAAATATTTGGCCAATTCATTATGACATCTACCTTATCCATATCAATCATTTATTCTCCATATCTAACCACATGTCATAAGAATAATCACATTTATTCACATTCAACACTAATGTTTTCTCCCTCAAAACTTACAAAACTTGTTTTAAATGATCAATATGTTCATCAAAAGTTTTGCTAAAAATAAGAATATCATCCAAATACATAGTGAGAAAAGAATCAATAAATGGCTTCATTACCTCATTCATCAACCACATGAAGGTAGTCAATGCATTTCATATCCTAAAATGTAGAACCAACCAATCATACAACCCTTTCCTTATCTTGAATGTTATTTTCTAAATGTCCTCTTCCTTAATTCTCACTTTGTGATAACTAGATTTAAAATCAAGATTAGTAAAATACTTACCATGCTGAATTTGATATAGAATATCATTAATCCATGGAAGAGGTACCTATTCTCTATGGTTATCTTATTATGTGTTCTATAATAATCACACATTATCCATGAACAATATTTATTAAGTAGTAAAAAATAGGTGAACTACATGAAAAACTATTAATATGGATTACACCTTGATTAATTAAAGATTATAACTAATTTTTCACCTCATTGACATACTATAAGGACTACCTATACAAATTGAGATTTGAAAGAGGACTATTCAGTAGTATTTAACCCTAAAATTGTGATCTAAGGTGATCTTATTATTAACCCTAGATTTTAATTATAGGGGTATATAGAAATGAAATGGCATAAGGGTGATAATCAGATTTATAGCAGACCAATTAAATGTTAAACTTAGATATAAGCATACACTGAATTTCTTATGATGAGATAGTCTAAATATGTAAAGTAAACCTATGATAGATGTAAAAATCATAAATAAGTGATTTACTTAGCTTGTTATAATGCTAAGATAGTTCTATATCTAGAACAGGTAGAAAGTAGGCTAGAAGGATATTTTAACATAGTCATCAAATTCTATCTTTTATACTTATGGTGCTCTGGATAGTAACATTAGCCTAGGATAGTTGTGTCGACACTATTGTTTGGGTTTGAAACTAGTGTCTTATATAAAATACATTATAGATAAAGATGTGACCACCTAGATGCTTTTGGGTTTTACTTTGCCTTTATTCTAGTGCATTAAAGTATGGGTCATGGACTGTTGCTCCTTATGAAAAGATAAAAATCTAGTTCTCTACCTTCATAATGACCTTATGGGAAATGGGTTAGTGATCATATAGTGTCAATTTGACCCCAAATATCTTCGTATTAGACGGCATTGAATACATAACTAATACTCCAAAAGAGGGACTTAAATTCATGTAGGTATCTCCTACATGTTGGATTGTGTGTGAATTATAAAATATGTTCAAAGAAAGTAAAATAGTGACCTAGCTTATACCTTGGTAAATTTGGATCTTGGGCTACTCATTTAGTACTTCAAATTTGTAAATGTGCAATCCTTATTACTGGTATATAAATAGTAACAAATAGGGAAGCTTTTTTCAATTAAATGATCTTTGGTAATAATACTTAGTATTGTTCTTGTGTTTATATGTGAGGAATGAATGAGAGTTGATCTTATATTTATATCAATCTCTTTGGAGTAATAAATCACACTAAATAACTTAGTCTGACCATTGAGATACATTATTTTCCAAATTAAATGACTTTAGGGCACTGGACACTTGTATTTGAATAGGACAATAACATTGATGATACTCTCTATCTTAGATGTTAGTGTCTAGGGAGAAGGAAAGTAGGTATAGGTTTAGAACTTGAATATATGGAAGATAAGTACATTATAAGCATTCTAGTCAAGATGGAATACTTGGGTCATCAATATAATACAAGTTAGACTAAGACATATAAGCTAAGAGCCATAAAGATAGAAGATGTGAGAGATGCAAAATTGAGAAAGGTCTAAAGTTGAGAGGAACAACCAAGGTCTGAGTTTTCTAAGTGTAAAATACTAAGGTGTTATATAATCATAAAATATCATCTACATTTCCCCCCTTTAATATAGTAATGAAATTTCTATTTTAAAAGAAAGGAATGTGTACCTAGGTGTGTATGCACACCTTGTCTTTACATGTGTCCAGCTTGAGTGCTTTTCTAGTGACTGACCAACAACCAAGATCATGTTACAATATAAAATCAGTGCATATAATCTAATATTGAAAGTACTTGAAATAAATTTAAATTTAAAGAGCAAGGCTTAGGAGTACACATGTGTGTCAATGTAACTGTCTTGCCTATTATCAAGTTATTTTGAAAAATATGTATCACTTTAAGGCTCTAAAATTGATATTAGGGCAAATTTAAATAAATATTTAAATTACATATATCCAAAATGATAGAGAGAAGACAGAGAGATTAGAAGGAATGCACCCCTAATTTTAGAGCAAAAGTAAGTTTCCAATTGGTAGTTGAAACTAGCTCAACTATACAACTAAATAATACTTATCACCTGGTGAGATTGGGTGATCAAGTCTAGCTTAAAAACTTGGAAAGATTGAGTTATTTGATCACTATTTCTTACTCTATTTATAACTTTTAGAAAAAAAGAGAGAAATAGATGAGGGGTGTATACCTGGTTAAATGTTGTGCTCATCAATGACTAGATAAAGTAGGAGCTCCTTTTTGCCAAGGAATGACTACCTACAATATGATCTCACTAAACCAATTTATTTGTTAGACAAGTATGAAGGGTGAACTACCTAGAAACACACTAGATCGAAGAAGAAAAAGTTCCTTTGGATGGCTATCAATCCACTCCCTTAATAAAAATGTTCTGACAATAGAAAAGAAAGATGATAAACATAAATGCTTATGTAATAAATAAATAGTGTACCTATTCAAAAAAAGTATAGCACAGTGGGTTGATACCATGCACAAGTGGATCAAGGTTAGGTCTAGAGTATGTGAGAAAGGTCTATAAACAGGCCAAAATAGAGATAGGGTCTGATTGGGTGTGAAAGGGGAATTTATAAAAAATTGTTATTTTTTTTACAGTGATTATCAATGGTCAAGGTGACTGATGATGGTTGTCTTGAATAGCAATAGTTAGGTAACTAGTGATGATTGATGTAACCAATGATGGTTGTAATAACTAGTGATGGTTGACTATGGAAAGTTGTAGGGAATTGAAATGGAGTTGGGGGTGAAGTGGTAAGTGGGAAAAAGGGTATATATGGGTTCTATAAGTAAGGGATAATGTGTAGGTGATCTGCTTTGAGATAACAAGATTTAGTGGAGAAAAGAAATGCTAAAAATAAGAGAAAAATACCTCTATAATGCAAAGTGGAAGCTAATGACAAGCTAAACAAAATTGGACATCATAAAAATAATCCAACCTTAAAAAGTGATGCAGATATAGTTTTAGGATCTTGGATGCCTACATAAATAAAACAAGAGATCCTAGATGTAATTTTTGGATCCCTTTCTCTTCCAAGAACCCTTAATTTATAGCACAAAGTTACTAAATGAGGAGGGAGGAAGTTGCCAAGTTGGTCAGGGATAAAGATGCCAATTCAAAGAGAAGGTAAGTTGTAAAGTTTATATGGAAATTTTTCATTTTACCCATACATGTCTTATTTACAGTCGGAAGTTCTTGTGTTGTAAGTTTGGAGACCTGACCATCGATGATTAGGCTAATTATTGATGGTTAAGTTGATCATCGATGAACATACTCCCAAGTTTAAAAGGATTAAAATGGGTCATAAGTTAATGTTTTAATATTTTTAACAAAATGTCCTAGGTGTGTTAATAAGTGTCAAAGTATAAAAAGGTATTTTTAAGGGTGAGTTAACTAAGTGAATAGTTAACTAAGGGTCAATAATAGGTCTAAGGTAGTTCCACATTTAAAATTGGTCAAGGGGACATTTTCGAGTGTTTACATGTTGCCCCTTTTTATTGTGAATATTTAAGTTGATAAGCCATAGAAAAAAATGAAATGTTGATTGGTCAAGGTCTGATTGCCCTGAGCATGGGAAGAGGGTAGTGTCCCTCAAACTAGGAGGTGATGAGGTGAAATTGAAATTGAGTCATCGTTTGATAAAAGGTAAAATAGAGGTCATAAGGGTGGTGAAAAAAAGGTGGGGGTATTTGAAACACAAATATGCACATAAAATATAATGAAGTGCAAGAATCAAAATCATGCATGACTTAAGTTGCCAATGTTGATAATAATAAGTTTACGTGCAAAGAGAAGTGCTAAGGTAATCAGTCCCCAGTATTGGTCATAGCTAATCAAGTCACACATATCAATTCTCCTAGATAAGGTTGGTGTTTTCTTAGGTATCTAGGGTAAGAAGTGCTCCTAAGAAAAACACAAATGTTTGGGTCATGCACAAGGTGGTGTACAATGCAAAATTTCAATCATGGCAAAATCAATCAAGGTGATCACCATGACTAAAGCAAAGTCATAACAAAGCATGTGAATAGGTTAGTTTTAAAAAGGTGTCAACATTGAGGTAGACATGAGTAAATGGGTTGGATGGTTGGTTAGGTAGGGAGTGGTCAATTTGGCTCTTGATGTGAGAGGCAAGAGGATATTGTATATATAGTCCCATGGATAGTGAATTCAACATGGAATTAAAGCCTAATGTAGTTCTTATTGGTTGGGGGAGAGGGCTACTCCCTAATAGGTCAAGGTGTGGAAAGAAGTTGGTTATCCCACTTTGGTGTAATTACAAGGTTTTATTTAGGTAAAAAAGGGTGAGAAAGGTGGGGAATATTAATCATAACCTTAACCATCAATTATGAGGGTTAATCATTGATGGTTAGGTAAATGTTGATGGTTAGGGTCAACTATCAATGGTTAGGCAACCATCGATGGTTAGGGTCAACATTATATTTGTAGACTTTAGAGCTATGGGGCTTCAAAGCACACATGCATTATGGGATCAACATGGGATTCATACTTCATTATTGGGTATATGATTACATATGAGTGTTGAGACCAATAGGCCTATCTTTAAATGGTTATTTGTTGATAGACTATAGAGTCAATTTTTATCAGTGGAAGATGGATGGGGTGATGATAAGGGCTGTTAGTGGTGTGAGGGATATCAATTGGTTTCAAGATGCCTTGGAGGGCTTGGCACTTGGAGATATAATTTGGAGTCCATATATGACTTGGCCTATGTGGGTTGGGTATAGGTACCATACATATTCACTATAGAGCTAGAGATGGGTAGATGGCATATAGGATGGTGAGATAGAATGAATCTCATTGGAGAGAGTGTGGAGATAAGTCAGACTCATGTAGGGTATTCCTCTTAATTTTGCATAGTATAAGAGGGAGGATGTAGAGTTTTTATTATCATATCCATAACCATAGGAGGATTTATATCATGAGGAGCTACCCAATAGAGTGAGATATGATGTAGGGATCACAACTAATTATCTTGCATGGTTTCAAGGTAGATATGTGATAGCTGATTTGGGTTGGGGTAATGGGGGTCAGAGACCCATGGACATTGATCCAACATAAGGACTAGCATAGGGTGATCCATAGGCAATGGTGATACTAGCTATAGCCCAAGCCCAGATCACTACATTATAGGGGTAGGTTGCCATGCTACAGGGTCAATTTATGACTCTAAGGGATAGGTGGGGGTTGTGATGATGAAGAGTGACTAGGCATAGGCCCAAGTCATTACTTTATAAGGATAGGTGGCCATACTATAGGGATAAATAGGCACATTATAGGGGCAGATTAGTGTGGGTGTAGTAGGTGTAATAGCAAGAGGATTAGTAGATTTAGTGTTATGAACACATTATGTAGCCACTGTATAAGAGCTTTGTTATTACAAGGTGATGGTATTTGACTAGTTGCCTCATGTCATGAGATTCACTGAGTTTAGAGCTATCATGGATGGTGGGGTTGTGTTTCATACCCTAGGTCATTGGGCTACAATATTGGGTTAGATAAGGGTCCTAAGAGGACCACCACTAGGTATAGGTATAGATGGGGCTAGCGGTAGTGGTACTGTAGGTGTAGGTCCATGATGAGATTGTATTTTTTTATATGTATATATGTATTTTGATATCTGCCTGTGTGCTAAAGATGTGAGATGTATATGAGTGAGATATATGTACATGTATTGACATGTATATCTCTATGTGTGTGTGTGTGTGTGATTTAGGTGATTATGCTTTTATGGTTTATGAGATGGATTTTTGTATATTTATGATGTGATGATTAAGATTGATGTTGATGAGTGTCTTAAATGATTTTGATGTGATTTCTTATGGACTTATGATTTATGATGATTATTTAGAATTTTTGTTTTTAGCATAGGCATGTGATGATATATGGTTTGATCATGATGTGATTTGGATCATATGGATAGATTCTAATGTGTGGTTAATGCTTATGATGTACATGATTTGACATTTAAATAATGTGTTAATGTGATATATCTTGTAAAAGAAAATGGTTGGTATAATGTGTTTATTTTGATTCCATGGTTCATGATATATTATATTATGGATAATGTTCTACTTTAATATTTTTATGGTGAGTATAGATAGGATTTAATGTTTTAATGAAAACACAAAGTAAGTGTAGGTAAAAAAATAAATTTGGGAAAAAAATGATGAGAGGCAATGTCCTCGTGAACCAACATAAGAGAAAGTAAGAAAAAGACATGTTGGGTTCATTGGCTTAGACCCTATTAAACCTAGGGTGGATTGATCTTAATGAAAGAAAACCTTTCATATGCTTCACATTAATGGACTTTTAGTGAAAAGGTATCATTATTAACATAGGGTGCCGAGTGATTCATAGTCCTATGATTTATAAAGGGTATACAGGAAAAGGGTATGATGGGTAGACAGAGAAAAAGGGATGTAGTAGTAACCTAATGTGGATTTACTTACCCTTTGTATAGGTGACCTAAGAACTAGAATAGACAAGTCCATGTCTTTAAAAGGTGTATACTAATAAATGCAAAAAGTTTACAAATATAATTTTTTATGAGAGAGTCAATTGTGGACCTTTTGTGAGATAAATTTCTTTTAATGGGGGTCAGTTGCTACTTGATTTTATGAAAAGGGTGAAGTTGATCAATGTAGGAAGCTTCAAGTGATTTGATTGAGATAATTGTGGCTTGTATGAATAGATTATTTTTGACATTTTGGATTATCCATCCTTTAAAGGAGTGGTCTAAGTATGACTAAGTGTTTGATAGGTGTCCTTCAAGGGATCAATCTATATATTTTGACTATATTTTGTATTTGTCCTTTGAGGGAGCAGTCTGTATTTAAGAAAATGGACCTAAATAATATTTTATATCCCATGTAGAATATTAGAATTTTGTTTTAGACATGGACCCATCTATCTAAGCTTAGAGGTTGACATGTATAGATGTAATTTTTTTTACCATAAAAGGTGGTTGCGAGGTAATGGAAAGTGGTTTCAGGAAGCAAGTGACCATGGGATTCCATCTAGTTAAATATGAAAAGTATCCATGAGAACCATGCCATGGCTAGAGCCATGGTATCCATGTTTAAAATTAGGCTATAACTATGAAAAATAATCATATGGGTTTTTTATTATCACATGTTCCCAAGAGGAGTAGGGTAATAGGGTAAGGGAGGTGAGAATATAATAAACCAAGGGATGAGCTTAAATTAGATAACAAGGTTTATCAGATCTTCCTTAATAGTAGAAAGGATGTAGATGTGAAATGTTGAGAGGCTCAAATTCTAGTTTACCTTCAAGAGAGGACAAATGATAAGCTTATGATCCATATTTATGGGTGATGATATAGGGTCCAAGCCAATTGAAATTAAATTTACCCTTTTTGCTTTTCTATATATTCATTACATGTTGGTTTTATTTAAGGATGAGGTATCTAATATTGAATTCCCATTCTTTATATGTTTTTTATAAGCACATGTGATACGCTCTTGGTAGATGTGAACATGATTAAGGGAAATAAGTTGATGCTCATTGAGCAACTCAAGGCATGTGAGGCATTCTTGTCGATATTCATCTTTAAAAATGATGTCTTGAAAGGATATGTGAAGAGAGGGGATCTGGACTTCGAGAGGTAAGATAGCCTCAGTGCCAAAGACCAAGGAAAAAGGTATAGCATCCATGGAGGTTCAAATGCTAGTACGATAGGCCCATAAAGTGAATGGGATGTGTAGGTGCCAATATCAATGTGAAGTACTTATAACCTTGGTTAGCATCTTAATGAGGGTTTTGTTAGAAGCTTCCACCTATCCATTTGCCTATGGATGATAAGGTGAGGAATGGATAAGCTTGATGCCAAAAGTGTCATAGAGGGCTTAAAATTTATTATTTTTGAAGGACTTCTTGTTATCAGTTATGATTTTATGAGGGATGCCAAAATGATAGATGATGTGGTGATTGATGAAATCGATAATTCATTCAACTTTGATCAAGATAATGGGAATGGCTTCCACCCATTTAGTGAAATATTTAGAAGTGTTGATGATGTATTAGTGCCATTGAGATGAGTTAGGATTGATTTCTCTAATGAGATTGAGTCCCCACTATGAGAAGGGCCAATAATATTTAGATACCTAAAGTCCATGAGTGGGCACATGATGCAAGTTAGTATGGTGTTAGCATTTGACACACTTTTTTACATAGTCACATCAGTCTTGATTGAGGGTAGGCCAATAGTAGCTAAGGCATAGGATTATTTTAGCAACAATGAAGCCACTAAAGTGTTCGCCATAGCTTCCATCATGAGTTTCCTTGATAGTGTGGTAAATCTCATAACATCACAAACAACAAAGAAGAAGGCCATCAAAGCCAAATTTGTAAAGGATGCCCCTAGTATGTTATAATGAGAGGTACCCTAAATGAAGGATTTCTAGGCATTATTTGAGAGGTCAAGTAGAATGATGCCAAGGTTAATGTAGTTAAAAGTTTGGTCATACTAGATGTCTAAAGGAGATGCCTCCACAGTACAAATGGTAGGAAGGTCTAAACTGATATATGAAGGCCTGATGAAGTGATGGATGGTGACAAATAGTTTAGATTTGGTGGGCTGAGAGGGAATTTGAGATGAAAGGGAGGCCATTGAATCTACAAAAATTTTAGTAGATTAGGGTACTAACTAGATCTGGTAACATTCAAAAGATGTTAATAACTTATCAATGAGAAGCTTATATTATTGTAAAACATCATTTTTACATTGATATGACCTGTTGAATTGGTTGATCATGAGTTGGGAATATTTGAAGATAGAAATAGTTTTGATTCTCAAGGTGAGAGTAGTTTGGAGACTAATGACCAAAGCTTTGTATTCCACAATGTTGTTAGTACATTCAAATTCAAGTTTAAAGGAAAGTGGAAGAGGTTCTCCATGAAAGGGAATGATAATTATGCATGTAACCCCACCATATTAACACTTGGAGCCATTAAAAAACATGGTCATTTGGTAAAGGGGTTCTCCCTGAGAAAGAGTTGCAATAGACTCATCTGGAAAGGTCAATGGAATGGGTTGGCTATCTGGGAGGGCAGATTCAACCAATTGGTCAATGATGACCTACCCTTTGATGGATTTTTACTAAATAAACTCAAGATCAAACTCAATTAGAAGCATGAATCACTTAGCCATACGCTAATTTTGGTATGGCTTGGAGTGCATATACTTGAGTGGGTCAGTGTTGGTAATAACATATGTTTTATGATTAAGAAGGTAGTGACATATTTTAGAGGCAACAAAAATGAGAGCAAGACAAAAAAATTTAGGATGGGTGTCTTGTGTCTCATACTCTAGAATCATACAACTTATATAACAGATGTTTTTTTCTTTGTTTTGTTCATCTCGATGAGCTAGCATTACACCTAAAGAGTGATCAGTTATGGATATGTAAAGGTAGAAAGGTTGTTCATCCCTAGGTGGGATAAGAACTAGCAGAAAAAGAAAGTAATCCTTAAGTAAATCAAAGAATTTTTTTACAATTTTTGGTCCATACAAAGGAGGTGTCTTTTTTTAGGAGATGGTGAAAGGGTTGGGATGTATCTGATAGCTAGGAAATGAAGTGATAGATAGATTGGAGTTTTCCCTACAAATTGTGAAATTGTTAAAGGTTTATTGGAGGAGGCATTTATAGGATGGCCTTGACCTTAGTAGGATCAATTTAAATTCCATAGAGGGAAATTATAAATCCAAGGAGCTTCCTTGAGAGAACCACAAAAATGCATTTCTTGGGATTGAGCCAGACATGGAATTGGATTAGTTGATCAAAAATGATAACAAGAATAGCTAGATGATCCTCACAGTGTTTGGATTTCCTAAGGAGATCATCCACATAATCTTATATAATATTATATATAATATCATGGAATATATATATCATGGCTCATTTATAAGTCATTCCTAAATTTTTTAAACTAAAAGGCATGACCTAATAGCAGAAGGTTCCCCAAGGAGTAATGAAGGTGGTTTTATGTTGATCTGAGGGGGAGATCAAGATCTAATTATATCTTAAAAATCCATCCATGAGGGATAACATCTTATGGCCTATGGTAAGATCAACTATTTGGTCAATTTTAGGTAAAGGAAAGTCATCTTTAGGACATGCAAGATTAAAGTCATAGAAATCCACACAAAGATGGAGTCCCCCAGTGAGTTTGGTAATGGGAACAATATTAGAGACCCATTGTGGATAATCAATGGGTTTAATAAAATTGACAGATAGAAGATGTTAAATTTCTTCTTTGATGAGAAGAGTTATACGAGGGTGCATTTTGTGAAGCTTTTTTCATGCTGCCTTAGCCTCAAGATGGGTCACGATTTTATAAAGAGCGATGAAGGGGTTAATCTCAGTAATGTCTTAATAAGACCATGCAAATGTGATGTTAAGGCCTTGAAGGAAGGTGGGATAATCATGTTGCTCATTTGAGTTTAAGTATTTGCCAAATTTAATGATACAAGGATCCTCTTGGGTCCCAAATTTACTTTCGATAGTTGATTCATTGAGTATTGTTTGGTTTTTAAGAGGGATATATTTATAGATATAGTAATTTCCTACACTGAGGTAGGTGAGGATGGAATCATTGTCTTGATGTTGAATGGTATGAATGGTGGGTGAATCATGATCGATCATCTTAGGATGGATGAGGGGAAAGGTTTTGGCTTGGCCACCTTGTTGATAGGTCAATGGGCATAGACTAATTAATAAAAAAAAAGTTGGATGAGATGATGTCAGAGTCTTCAGATTGTGAAGATGAACTATGTGAGGATGGAATCTCTCCCATGGGGGTAATGATATGTTTTGGTGAGGTGGGTGCTTCTAGTGGTTCAAACCAAAGCCCAAAGAACTCGTGAGGTTTTTTATTTTTGATAATGGGTAATTCATGAGGTCCTTATTCATAAAGGCCCATACCAAAACCTTTCTAAACATAGTGATGAAGATAGGTTTTGGAAAAGGTTTGATTGCTTAGTAAGGAGAAATCAAAAGTGAAAGGTTGAATATATGGAGTGGTGATAGGAGCAAGTAGAGGTCGATCAAGTCCCCCATAAACAATTTTTTTTTAATTGTTAGGAAGTCCAAAGGAGATGATGGTTCCTATGTTGGGGTCATAAGTGGGGTTATTTTGAAGGTTCCCATATTCATGTGGAGTGGGAAAATCATCTAAAATTGAAATTCAATATTCCCCAAGGGAGAGATGTTGGAAATTTTGTGCTAAGGAGTCCTCAGTAAGAATCTGGGAGGAGATAGATGCACTAGTTGAGGCTTCATCATTTTTGATGGTATAAGCACTATCAGTTGAGGTTGGTGGTGTAGTTATGTTAATGGGTTTGGGTGATTATGTAAGAGATTAATGTGGAAGAAGGACATCATTAAGCCTATAGGTCATGTTGTAAGAGGTAAAAGGACTAAGATCAGCTTTGATGGTTAAAAATTATCCTTCATGTTTGAATTTGACAAATGGTGTAAGGTTGAGGGGATATAACTCATAGATTCGATCCAAGGGCATCCAAGTAGAATTTTATATTGGAATTCACCTTCTATAACATAAAATACCTCAAGAATAATGTGAGTCCCTAAATGTATTTGAAGGACAATGGTCTCCAAGGTAGTAGCCATCTTGTCATTACAGGAGTGAAGAATAGCTATGCTTTCATCCATGATGTTATTTGGTAAACATAGCTAATCAAAAGTACGGGAGGAGATTATATTAA
Source organism: Torreya grandis (assembly GCA_037957365.1). Taxonomy (NCBI): domain Eukaryota; kingdom Viridiplantae; phylum Streptophyta; class Pinopsida; order Cupressales; family Taxaceae; genus Torreya; species Torreya grandis. Next base: position 4,494,634 of record JARHVA010000709.1, on the reverse strand, counting down.
TCCTAGTTCCACCATCTATCATTACCCTTTTGATGTGGGTATGATTAATGTATATGGTGACAAAGAGAGGAGGGTCAAACTCCTTAGAATAGGTTGAAGGTATCTCAGAATACTGAAAGGTGATGATGGTAGAATGTCAAAGGGCTCTAATGAAGGATGAAAGAAGTTGAGGGTCATCTAGTTAAACCTCTGTAGATTATATAGCCTCTATCAGTGCCCAACGGTGATGAGCTGACATGTTGATTAACTCATAAAGACTCATCTTGACCAAGGTCTAGTGGAGTTGCTTCAACGAGGTTCATTAAATGGATTTAGAAGGGTTAGATAGAGGGGCATCAAAGATGGACACCTTGAGTCTTGGTGATGGCATAGGTGAAGGCATTGGTTTTGGGGATTGGTTTGAAGGTTGGGAGTCTAAGGGATATGCCTATGGGATGGACACATTGGCTCTTCCATTACCTCTTTTTTGAGCCTAAGATTAGGTAATCATGTGGATGTTATGGACAATGGGATCGGTTGGAATAGGTGATTGCCTCAGTTCTTCCCCCTCAATTTTAAGTGAAAATGGGGAATACAGTGTAGGTTAAGATGGTGGTTGAATTAGTTGGGTTGGAAGTTGGGCTGATAAGGGAGGTGATAGTAGTTCATTTGATAATAGATCATCATCATCATATAAGTGGTGAACAAAAGCTTATAAATATTTTTATTTCTCCATGTCATGTCCTAGCATCATATGGTACATGTAGATCTAAGTATCATTGAACCAAGAGGGTTTGGTATTAGAAGGGGTGAATGGCTTAATAGGTGGAAGTATAGTGGAGGATGTTTGCAACAACCTCTATAAAATAACTGAGTAGGATTCATTAAGAGGTATTGGGCTGTTGAAATTCTCATCAAGGAAATAAGAACCTTCTTAGGTATGGTCTTAACCTTAGAAAGGGTAGGTGGTTAAGCAACTTTGGTAGATGGTTTGGGTTGGGTCAGCTTAGCTATGATTGGGTTACCAGTGGATGGTTTTGAAGTATAGGATGAGGAGTTGATAATAGGTGGGAAAGTGGAGGAGGATAAAATAGCTATGAGAAATGAATAATTTGATTTCATGGGTGATGGAAGGGTAGGCATAGAAAAGGGCATTGGTTTAATTGAAGCAGAATAGGTGACTGGGATGGTAGAAGGGTGGGGTCCCAAAATAGATGGTAAATGATAAGGAGGTGGAATAGGTTGAGCTTGAGGATGAGGTTTAGGCAATTACACCCTTTGGTCCATATTGGTTGGTGGTATTTTAGGTGAAATAGAGTGGGTTATGTTTAATTTGATGGCAAGATGGGTGATGATAGGTGTGGGAAGGATACCTAGAGTCTTGGTTGGTTTAGTAAGAAAATTATGGATGATCTAGGTGGAGTTGGGTGATATGGTTCTCTCATGTCTTAAGAACAAGGAATGTTTGATGATAGGGTGATAATAGGTTTGAGCGTGGATTCTAATGAGGTTGGGGGTTTAGATCTATTTTGGTATGGGAGGCCTAGATGGTTCTAAAATGTGGCTATATCCAAGTTAGGTTGTGAGGCAAATTCTAGAATTTGCACTAATCAAGAAAAGGGTTTGTAAATAGGTTTGGTTCCTTGATCAGTCATTTCAAATGTCAAGCCCTTAGGTAATGAAGAAGGTAGGTTTCCCTCATCTTTAATTGAGTTAGAAAATTTTGAAATCCCTAGTTGGGTAAATGAGGTAGTGGTCACTTATGGGATGATTGGGGGAATAGATGGTTCTTGGATTAGGGGTGTAGGTGTGGTCTCAGTTCCTTCCTTTACTAGGGTATCTAAAGGAAAAGAGAAGGGTTATACCATTTCATTTGGTGGGGTCAAAGAAAAGGTGTTTAAATCAACAACTACTTCCATGAAAGGAGAAGTGGACATGGGCATAGTTTGATCAAGTGAAGATACATGGGTTATAGATTCTTCTATTTGGGTCTCTGAAGGGATAAGAGGTGAAATTTCTCCTTTAATAGATGAGGTTGGTGAATAAGTAATATATATTTGGGGTTCATCCACCATGGGCTCAATTATTATGACATTGATTATGTGTGCCTCATGGGATGATGATGGTTCAAGTTGGTTGTCATGGGGTTGGGTAGGTGGAGCATGGTTAGGAAAGGGTTTACAAAAAATATCAAGGGAATGATTAAGAGGTGTGTTGGGGTTATCAAATGATAATTAACCATTGTCAATAAAGTTTTGGATAAGACTTTTAAAAGTGTTACACTAATTTATGTCATGTCCAATAACTTGATGAAAAGCACAATGGTCATTTTCATTGTACCACCCAGGCATGGGGTGAGAGGGGTCAAATTATTGAGGTATCTTGATTGGTAAAAGTTGAATAATTTTAGCTTTGAGTAGTTTGTCTAGTATTGAGGCAAAATATTCTATTATAGGTGTGAATTGTCTAGGGGCAATTTTAATTTTAGTTTGGTGGGTAAGAAGGGTTGGAAAGAGCGATTTGATGTAATGGGTTAATGATCAAAGGCAATGCTATTTTTAAGATATCCATAATTACAGATGTTTTGGATTTGGTATTGGTTGGGTTTTATGTTTTGGCAGAAGATGGGTCATTGGGTTTAAAAGTGGAAGTCTCATTTCACAATTTCAATTCATCCTCATCTATGACTTAGTTTTCAAGTTTGCATGACATTTTGAATGCTTCATCAAAGGTTATAAATGTTTATACCTAAAGGGTGGGAGAAATGTGTTTTTCAAAACCCCTAGAAAAAAGTTAAATGAGTTTTTTTTTAGTAGTAAAAAGGATAGTTTGATTAATGAGGCCTCGTCATCATGTGATGAAGTCGGTGATCGATTCATCATCAAACTATCTGATAGAATAGAGGTTGGTTATGGAGACCTTTGATATTTTTACCAAAAAATTTTCTAAGAATATTTGGGCAATTTGGGAGAACAAAAAGATATAGTGCCTAGGAAGGGCACTGTGCCAATCCAAAATGGGCCCTGATAAAGACATAGGGAAGGTTCAAAGAAGGAGTTCATAAACATCTATGATCAAGTAACAAGAATGGTGAACTACCCTCAAATATTTTTGAGGATCCTCCTTACCTTTAAACTTAGAGAATTTGGTGAGCTCCCATTGAGGAGGATAAGCATGAATTGGGAAAGATGGGTTAATAGGTTCATTGCAAATTTGGTCATAGGATAAAAGGTTATGGGACCCAGAGATAGATGAATCGAGTTGGGTCATCTTGTCCATGACCATCCTTATTAGGTCAGGTTGGGGTTGAGTAGCTATATAATTTAGTGGTAAGTTTTGTTGAGGTTGGGTTGTAGCTATGAATTGGTATGTGATAGGAGGTATAGAAGCAGACACATATTGGTATGTGGTGAATTGAGGTTCAGATAGTGCTCCAACAAGACTAATAGGCATTAAGGGTTTAGTGGAAGGTGAAATATATCCCTATGGGTTGGTAATATATTGATAGGGTGTTATGGGGACTTGTATGGGAAATGATAATGGTTGGTTTAGGGGTACATTTGGGTTAGTTAATGGGTTCATGGTTTGGGTTGGTAATGTTAAAGTGCTTATGGGTTGTTGATGGGTAGTCACCCTAGTGATAATGGAGGGAAGTGTTTATGGTATTGATAACACCAAGTTTTGAAATGGGGTTGAGGTTGGTATATTAGTTAAGCTAGAGGGAATGGTATAAATGGATGTGGAAGACACCGCACTAGCATAAGGGGTATAAATGATAAGGGGTAAATTTGAGCCAATGTTAGAAGTATTGGTTGGGGTAATAGGTGTCTGGCTAGTGATAGTAGATGGGCCAATGATAGAATATGAAGCTTGGCTAACATAAGTTTGGGTTGATGTAACACCAACCATAAAGTGGTGTGACATACCATAGGGTGGATCTATATGAGGAACTGAGGCTATCAAAGTATGATAGGATAAGGTTCATCCAAGGCATAATCCATGGATGAGGATGATGATGAAGATGGTGGTTGGTTTTTTTGATTATTCACATATTGTTTGGTTAAGACCATATGAGAAATTAATAATAGATAATAAACCTCTCACCTCAAATAATGAGCAAACAAAAAAAAACCCAAAACAAGCAAAGCACACACTAAAAGCATAATTAATCCTAGGATTTATTTTAAATCACTTTTGGCTTATGCCTTAAAGAGTGTGAAAAGATAAATTGGATTATAAGTTGAGTACTAGAAGATCCATATAAGGATGGTTTCAGGTTAAATTTTGGTGCTCAAAGAATCTACACTAAACTAGGTACATGGCCTGGTACCAGGGGCTTGTTCCCAACACTTTATGAACTCAAAGCCAAGCTGGGATGCATAACCAATAGATACTATTTGTCTAGAATTTATACTCCACTAGAGAATGGATTGGGTCCTCCTATTGGTGATAAAATCCAAGTGGTATTTCTAGGTAGGTTAAGGTGATCCAAAGGGTGACGAAATCCCAATAGGCCTTGTCTCAAGTAAGTTTTGATGTTTATTTTGTGCAAGTGGCTTGGTAGTGTAGCATAAGTGTGTTACACCTAATTCACAATGTCTTAATTAATTTAGGAGAGCTAATCATTAATAAATCAAGACAATGAATGCACTCAATTTTATCCAAATGTCTTTGCATGTAAACAAGGAACAACTACAATGTAACTTAATGTAGGATGAAAATGCAACCTATCCCTAAGATGAAAACTTTTTCCTTTTATTTTTATTTTTTATTCCTAGAAAAGAAAATAAATTTCTATCTTTTTGAATTTATAAATAATATAAATGCAAGAACATGAATTTTCACTAATGCAACTATATGCCTAAAAAGAACTACAAACCCAAAAGGGGTCCCATCGGGCATACCAGAATGTTTCCTACTATTTCTTACTCTATTTCTAACTTTTAGAAGAAGAAAAAGAGAAATAACATATGAGGGGTGTATACCTAGTTAAACATTTCACTCATTGATAACCAAATGATGTAGGATCTCCTTTTTGTTGAGGAAGGACTACCTATAATATGACTACACTAAACCAACTTATTTGTTAGACAAGTATGAAGGGTGGACTGCCTAGCAACACACTAGATCCAAGAAGCAAAAGCTCCCTTGGATGGTTGTCAATCCACTCCCCTAATAAAAATGGAAGATGATAAACATAAATTCTTATGCAAGAAATAAATAGCGTACATGTTTGAAAAAAGTATAGCACTGTGGGTTGATACCATGCAAAAGTGGATCAAGGTTAGGTGTATAGTATGTGAGCAAGGTCTATAAATAGGCTAGAAATAGAGATAGGGTCTGATTGGGTGTGAAAGGGGAAGAAATAACAATCTATTATTTTATTTTTGATAGTGACCATTGATGGTCAAGTTGATTGAAAATAGTTGTCTTGACAAGTGACAATTAGGTAACTGACAATGATTGATGTAAGCCATGATGGTTGCAACAACCAATGATGGTTGACTATGGAAAGTTATAGGGAATTGAAATGGAGTTAGTGGTAAAGTGGCAAGTGGTAAAAAGGTTAAATATGGGTTCTGTAGGTAAGGGACAATGTGCAAGTGATTTGATTCGAGACAACAAGATTTAGTAGAGAAAGGAAATTCTAAAAACAAGAGAAAAATACCTATATAATGCAAAGTGGAAGCCAATGACAAACTAAATGAAATTGGAAAGCATAAAAATACTCGAACCTTAAAAAGTGAAATGACTAGAGTTTCAAGATCTTGGATGCCTACACAAAGAAAATAAGAGGTCTTAGATGCAATTTTTTGATCCTTATCTCTTCCAAGAGCCCTTAATTTATAGCACAAAGTTGCTAAATGATGAGGGAGGAAGTTGCCAAGTTGGTCTGGGATAAAGATGCCAATTTGAAAAGAAGTTAAGTTGTAAGGTTTGAATGGGAAATTTTCCATTTTGCCTATGCATGTCTTATTTACATCTGGAAGTTCTTGTGTTGCAATGCTGGAGACCTGACCATCGATGGTCAGGCTAACTGTCAACTATTAAGTTGACCATCGATGGTCATACTCCCAAGTTCAAAAGGGTTAAAATGGGTCTTAATTTGATGTTTTTAGATGTTTAACAAAATTTCCTAGGTGTGTTAATGAGTGTCAATGTAAAGAAAGGTGTTTTTAAGGGTGAGTTAACTAGGTGAATAGTTAACTAAGGGTCAAGAATAGGTTCAAGATATTTCAACATCAAAAACTAGTCAAGGGAACATTTTTGAGTGTCTAAAATCACCTCAACCATACCAAAAGCTAAATTAGCTAGTATATTAGATTGTCTTAATAAAGTCTATAAAAATCCTTCGAGTATCAGTATACAAAAGTATGTGATATGTAAATAGTCCATAAAAGAGTTTTAGAATCTGTAATTAATTTAGATTTTACAATATTAGGCACATGTTACATAGCATATGCACCTTATATTTATCTCATGCTAAAACTTTGTATAATAATGGTACTAATGTATATAATTCTACCATAATTGTGAATACAAATCATATAACTATGTGCTTTGGCCAATTTAGGAAACTATGTAATTGTGAAGAACATGCTTCCAAATCATGCCCCCGTTATAGATGAAGAAATATGAAAACAGATATAAGTAGTAATATGGATAAATCTAAAAATTGATATAAGTAGCAATATGGAAAACATGTTTCCAAAACATGCCCTCATTATAATTTAGATATGTTGAATATTGAATAAGTGTGGATGACATGCTTCCTAAGCATGCCCCCACTAAATTTTAGAACTACGAATGTGTGGAATCCATACCCATATGACATGCCCCTATTGAATCTAACAATTTATATAAGTACTGTGTACTAAATGAGTGTGTTGAATATGATTCTAAATCATGCCCCCATTGAATATGGAAACTATAAATGTGTGGAAGCCATGGCATATGACATGTACCCACTAATATGCCCCCCTTTGAGGTGAGATAAAGATAATAATTGGTATTTAACTCACCTTAAAAAGATGAGAAAATGTATAGATTATGAATGAAACCATGTAGCATATAGAAGGAACATGTATATGTAAATGTATCATTGAAGTGCATATAACCAATCTGATCACATGTATGCCAAAGATGCATGATAAATATCATGGAAACATCTATAGATTAATAATACAAGATCAACAAGTAAATCAAGCACACAAATAAGACCACTCAAAATCAAGTCAAAAGTCAATGGTCTAAGGAGACTGGAAACAAGGTACATGTTCAAATGCCTCATAATCTAAGGGGCATTACTTATTTAAATGTCCACCAAAGGTAAGGATGACATATTTGAATGTCCATATAATAAATAATGACATATGAAAATTTTAATGCAATCATACATAGGCATGGGGGCCACAAGCAAAGGAAAATATTCAAATGTTCAAACAAGGAACACAATATCAAGGCAAGACACTCAAGGAAGTGCATAGAGTAAAGGATAATCAACCAACATAAAAATTTCATAGTATCCCTCAAATATAATGTGTTAGGAAAATATGTCTAGTGTATAGCATATCAAGTATCATGTGTAAGATATAATCATGGATAAAAGGCATGTGTAAGTACACATGTAAGCTCAAATATTATAATGTAGAGTGATCATCAAACCATATAACATGTGTGTATCAATATCAAAGAAACAAATGCCCCAAATGTCTATATGACATGAGTAGAGGAAAGCCCAATGACTAAAGTAAGAATGTATCATGTATATATGTATGTCTGTATCACATTGAAGTATAAGTGTGACACATATGTTTATGTAAGATTAACTAAGTATGTCATCCATCAACATGGAACCAACACATAGATTTCAAGGAGCTAATATAACATGTAGATGCCAAAAGTGTTTTTGGATTTTTGGACATTTTTTTATTTTTTGGTATTTGTGGAATGTTTGAAGAGGAAAGATCATCCTATTATGCCATCTAATGGATGGACATAGCTATCTCCCCATTGTGAATTTTGTGTAATACCCTATTTACACTATCAAGGAGAATGTATTGGTGCAATATTTATCACTATGGCATCAATTATGTTTTGCATATGTAAAATAGGACTCTATGTTAATGAAGAAAGAGTAGGAATAATAAGATTAAGGGTTATTAGAAACCATCATTAAGTGTTTTGTGGTTTATTTTGATTGAAAATAGTACAAACATGTTTAGATACTCTTCATAGCTATATATGGTGTATAGTAGATAATGGGGATTCCATGGAATCCATCATGTGTCTCTGATGTAATGGTCTCTTACGTATTGGCCACCTAGTAAAGGGGGTTGCCTTTTTTTACCACTTTTTTGTGAATTAGCCTTAGTATTCTTGACATCTAGTTGTTTGGGTATAATTTTCTTTTTTCAAGAGGATTCTCATATGAAATTTCAAAAATTATAACTACTCAATTGGTATGAATGTATTTATCATACTTATTCAGTGTAGACAATACTGCACTAAGAGTTTATATACAAGGTATTCCTAATAAAATATAAAATATGAATGTGAATGGATAATTTAAAAGGTAGTGACCACATGTGTGGGTCCAATATATAAAGGTAAGTTAATTCACCAAGAACCTTTTGGGAGGTCCCATCAAATGCTCTAATTGATCTGGTAGAGGGGTATAAATCATTATGAGTATAACCTAAGTGTGTAAGTAATGTGATGGTGAAAACATTTATACTTGCATCATTATCAATCATAAAACTATGTATAGGTTGTTTATCAATATATTATAAAATGAATAGAGAATGAAGATCAAAGTCATTATCCTTAATTTCAACATCATCAAAGGAAATAGAAAGTTTTTAAACCATAAGAGGTATATGTCACGTGTAAGTACAAATAATCCCATCTAGTGGGATCCCATAATGTGATGGAGGAGGATTCACATTATATTCTATTTGTAATTTTAGTTCCTTCTTAGAATGTTCTTGTAAAGGACTGTTATAAAAAAATGTTTATTGTGATCGCTAGGTTGTGAGCCTGATTCCTTAAAGGATCTTCAAATATAAGTTTTTGGTCATCGATAAGATCTCAGTTATTGTGCTTCAATGTAAATCATCTACTTTTAGGATTTCATGGTCCCTAATCATAATCATAATAAGCATTTTCATCATATCCTTTGGATAGAGGTTGACTCATATCAACCTCGATAGGATGAGGGAGAGATATAAGATGATACTCTGGTAACCACAAGAGTAATGAAGTTGGGGACTCACATAAATGGGATAAATGTCTCCTTGGTATATCAGATAGGAAAAAATGATTACGCTACTATGAAATTGTATTACTATGGTGATTGTTTCATTTTTAGTCTCAAGAAGTTTTACCTTATAACTTGGTTTAATTGTGAATTTAGTACTAGATGTAGATGTAGCTAGTGTGTTTTCTATATACTTGAGCTTATTCAATGACAAAATATTCATTTCATGGTCTTGTACAACATGGCATAAGTCATCAAAATATTTTAACTACTTAAAAATAATAGACTCATGTAAAGGAGTAAGAAAACTTTGTTTGAATATATCTTTCAACTCTTTATCTTCATAAGATTGGTCATTTTGGCTAGAATAATCTTATATCTCAAGACATATTCATTGATAGGCCCATTGATTCCTTGTTTTATTTTTTTAATTTGAGCATAGGAAACATTTTCATAAATATTGATTTTAAAAATGTGCTAAAAACTGATGTACAAGAGATTTGAATGCTTTTACTAATTGTAGAGGTAAATCATAGAACCAACTCAAAGCATATTCCTTGAGGCTTATTGGGAATATTTAGGTTAAAATTTTATCACTAAAAGCATAGTCAAGGCATGCCACATAAAATTTTTGAAGATGTTGTTCAGGATCACCTTTTTTATCATAAAATGTGAACTTGGGTGTAACAAATCTAGTTGGTAAAGGGTGAAAATAGATCTCAAGTGCAAGGGGGTTATGCAATACATCTTAAAAATCTATAGCATGAGGGGATATTAAAGCATTATGTTCAATGTTTGTACCTTATCCTCTAAGGTCTTTATAAATTAAAGTAATGATTAAACTTTAGGCCTAATGGGATTTAGATTAGAAATTTGAATAGTCACCAAAGGGGATGAAAACATGTGTTGAGTAGTAATAGGCATTGAAACTAGTATTTGTGTTGAAATAATATAGAATTCCATGATATATGTATCAATATTAGTTTTAAGGAATAAAGGTTTAAACACATAACCCATGCCCCCACTATATGTATTATGTTGTAATGTATTCAAGGAGAGGGATGTTTCCACTATAGTGTTGTAATTTTTTTCTTTGAGCATATTTTTTAATATCCCATCAAGATCTTTAGGGTTTGTTAATACACTTACAAAATAATGCAATTGCATGTACTTGATTATGGTCTATTTTATCACATTCATTTGTTTCATAGTTTTCACTATTAGAATCTTATTTTATGATAACCCTATAGGTATTTTTTTCATTGTCAACATGGGTATAATAATGATCTAAGGTATGATATCATTCATTGGTTTGAGACATCTTATGTGGTTGGAGGGAAAGCTCAATATGTTCAATAGGCACACCTCCCAATCTGGGGCTATGCCTAGGTTGTATGTAAAATAGTAAAAGTAAGAAATTAAAAGTATAAAAATATAAAACCCTAACTAGTTTAAAACCCTAAGAATTATAAAAAATAGCATTCAAATTAATTGGGTTCTCCAAGTGTGTAACCCTAAAATGTTGATCTGAGGTAATCTTATAGTTAACCCCAAATTTGAATTAAATGGGTATATATAAATGAAATGGCATAAGGGTGATAATCAAATCTATAACAACCCAATTAGATGTTAAACTCAGATATAAGCATACCCTAAATTTATTATGCTAAGATAGTCTAAATATGAAAAGTACATCTATGATAAATATAGAAATGAAAAATAAGTGATGTACTTAGCTTGTTTTGATGTTAATGCAATTTTGGACATGGAACAGGTAGAAACTAGGCTATAAGGAGATTCTAAATTAGTCATAAGATTCTATCTCTAACACTTATAGCATTCTAGATAGTAACATCAATGTATGATGGTTACAATGATGCTACTATCTATTTTGATTCTAGTGTCTTAAATGGAATACCTATTGGAATAAGATGTGACCACTTGGATGCTTTTAAGTTTTCTTTACCTTCACTCTAGTGCTTTCAAATCTAGATCGTGGATTGCCACTACTTATTAAATGGCAAAGCCCTAGTTATCCACCTTCTTAATAACCTTGGGGAAAAATGGTTAGTGGGTGCATGGTATTGAGTTGACCCCATTGTAAAAGGAAATTCCCTACATAACCAATACTCTAGAAGAGGGCCTCAAACTCATATAGTTATACCCTATGTGTTGGCTTGTATGTGAATCAAACAATATATGCAAAGTAAGTAAAATATTGATCTAATTTGTAACTTACCAAACCAGGCTCTTGGGATACTCCTTTAGTACTTCAAACCTATAAATGTGCCATCCCTATGACTAGTATTTAAATAATAATAAATAAGGAAGATTTATTCAATTGAATGCTCTTTGGTAAGAATACTTTGTATCGTTCTTGTGTTGTTATATGAGGAATGAATGAGGCTTGATATTATATTTATATCAATCCCTTTAGAGTAATAAATCACATTAAATCACTTATGCTGACCATTAGGATACAGTTATTTTATAAATTAGATGACTTTATGGCATTGGACACTTGCATCAGAACAAGATAGTAGTATTGATGCTAGTGTCTATCTTAGACATTAGTGTCTATGGAGTAGGAAAGTAGATATAGGTTTAAAAATTATATATATAGAATATAAGTACATTTTAGGCATTCTGGGTAAGATGGAAGACCTAGGTCATCAATATAAAACTAGTTAGACTGAGATATATATGCCAAGTTGCATAAATATAGAGCAGATGCAATACATGTAATTTTAGGAAAGGTATATAACTAAGAGGAAAAACCAAGGTTTAAGTTTGATAAGTATATAATATTGAGGTGATATATAATTATAAAATATCAACTACAGGTAAAAACTAAATTTCATGCTATAGCACTCACTAGTGTCAACCTCTTGGCCTCAAGGAAAACTTCATTGAATTTTTACACCAAATCTCCCATATGTTTATGATATTTATTATAAACATGCTATAATAATGTTTTTTTGAATTCACATATTTATCTTGAATATCACTCAAAATAAGTAAATTAAACTTTCCACTTGCATTAATAATCCTTTTAGATTGAGAGGAACTCCCCAAAGAGATTTTAGAATAACCTTTTTAAGTAGAAATTATGTGTTTATTTCCATCCTTCACCAAATGGTATTTATATGCAGTCAAAATTGCATCATGTCTATAAATCAATCCTAGTTCAGAGAAAATATAGCATACCTACACTTATAATTGGGAATATATTTATTAAGTAGGATCATGACCAAAATGGGGATCTACTAGACCCGATTAGGGGATCACTTATAATAATACAACATGTTAGGAAGGGTTCCAAAGCCTACTGTCTAACATAATCATGCAACAACCCTAAAAGAGTTCTAGGTTTTGATATTCACTCTATTCTAATAAACAAGAAAGTAAATATTCACACCAAATCTTGTGGCATAACATGAGGGGTTAGTAAAGCAATCAAAACATGCATAAGAGAATCTAAATTAAGATAAGTATGAGTAAGACCCTAATACATGGAATATGAAGAGTAATATTATTCAATCCAATGCTTATGCTACTTTTATCTACTAAAGAGAGGATAACAAAGTTATAATATACTTACCTGAATATGAACCCATCAAGACTCAATCTCTCCCTTGGCCAAGCATTAAAAGGGTTAGTGTGGTTTGTAAGGATAACTAAGGAAGGCCAAAGTATCCAAGACTTATCCACAAGATGAGATTATCCAAGTAGAAACCGCTAAGACTCCTCAAGTAGAATGGTGGAAGAGTATATTGTAAAGAAGCGTGAGAAAATAATAAATCTTAATTGAATATTGAAATAATGATGAAATGATCTTATATTTATAGGTGGATCTCACCATAAATCTTTCTAAATATGTCAGTTGTATGGGGTTGACCTAGTAGACCCTTTATGTTTTTGGGAGATAAATTACTAGGTCCCAAGCTAGGTCAATTGAATGGATAGCAAAACTCCAAGTAAAAAATACCCTAAATAGTATAGGGTTGACCTAGTAGACTCTATAAAGTAATTAGAGGATAAAAATTATACAGGGTCAACACAGTTGACCTTGTATAATTAACTAGTAAAAGGGGATCAAGGTGAGGAAAAGAGGGATGAAAAGAGGAAAAATACTGGAGGAGTGTGAAAGGGATGAGTTATATATTAGGTAATGGTTTTAATATCTAGCTGGATTGGTAATAATTTGGCATTAAGAGACAATAATCCTATGGTCTGCCCAATCCTGTGGTCTTGATGGGTTCATGCAAGATGTAAAGAATCAATATTTGATAAAATTTGAAAATATTATGTGTATACATATGCCCCACTTGAAGCTCATCACATGTCACTAAAGTGAAACAAGAGGACTGTCAACCTTAAGGAATCTGAAGAATTTCTCTTAGCCACACAAGTTGTAAGTCAAAAAATTTAGTATAAATATCATCCCATGAAGGATATATACATGAAAATTAAAATGGACCTACATTCCCACAATGTGTTCCTCATTCCTTAGGACCCCTTATAGAGTCATCATTCTACTACGAAGATTGGGTACTTACATGAGAAAGTAGGTAGCACCAAAGAGTTGTTTGAATTCCCCTATTCCAATCTACTAGCCTACCACACCCCAAAGGACCTCAACTCTATGTGAGGCCAACTATGGAGTTTGAGCTTAAATTAGAGATAGGATATGTGCTTGTAATCATGTCTTTTGGTGTGAATTTAACTTTTGAAATTTGTATGTTACCTTTTAGATATCATTGCCTTTTGTTTCAAATGATTTAGCTTTTAACTTTCTTGATGGATTTTTCTATTCCTCCTCTATACAAATTTTTGAAACCAAACATGGGTGTTAAAGATGACTTTCATTTGAAAAGATGTGACTTTGTTTCTAAGAGAGAGAACTTCAAAGAGCATGGGGTCTAAGATTTCATAAAAGTGTTATCTTGACTTCAACCTTGTTTTATCCAATGTGGAGTGAAAGAAAGGGAAATCAAGAGGAATGAAACATGGAACAATTTAAATTACTTCAAATTGTAAAAAATGTGACAAAGGGTGAAAGGGATATAGTGACAGTAAAGTGTGATTCCTTATATAAGAATGAGGGAAATGGAGGAAAACATGCTAACATAGATTATTGTGTAAATTCCATCTATAAAAAGAAGCAAAAGCTAAAGTTTGAAAATAAGGATGTAGCAATGATGAAAATATGGTAATTTTATGAGGAGGGTCATGTCATATCCATGATCTTACACTTCAAATTCATAAAAGAGAAACCCAAGAGGGTGACAACAACCAAGTGAAAGATAAAGTGAAGTAAGCAAAAAGATGGTAGCTTTTTTAGGAATGTTAGGTCCTATATGTGGTCTTACGAAGCAACTCAAAAAATAAAAACCCAAGTGGGTACCAAAAAGTAAGTGAAAGATAAATTGAATTAATAAAAAATATGGTATTTTTGTGAGGAATGTCAGGGCTTTTCTATGGTCTTATGAAGTAACTCACAAAATAAAAACCCAAGGGGTGTCAAAACGTAAACTAGAAAACATTAGAGAGAAAAATAAGTAAAAGGTGGTAATTTTGTGAGGAATGTTGGGTAATATACATGGTATTATAAATCAAATCACAAAATAAAAAACCAAGGGGTGTTAAAAAGGAGAATATGCAAGAAGATAATGAAGACTATGGTACATCAAAAAACCAAAAGACCAAAAAGGGAGGACTAAGGGTTTGTGAAAGGAAAGAACTTGCTACAGAGGGAAAGACATATGTAAATAACCTATAAAAAGTGTTATATAGATGTAGATAGAAAGCATGAAAAGAATTAAATCTTTAGACAAAGTACTTTTTAAGAAATTGTGCATTGGTGGGCTCTTTGAAAACATGGCCTTGATTGGTTTGAAGACAGTAGGTGCTTAGACCAAGAATATCTTGGACTAAATATGGGCCCCACAATTTTTGGGAATATTTACTTTCTATATCATGGGTGTAGTCTAATTTAATTACAAGATCACCAAAATTAAAAGTGCGGACTTTAACACATTTATTATGTTGTCCGATAATGTGAGCCTTGTATTAGTGGTTATGTTGTAAAGTAGAAAGATGACATTCATATAGTATATCAAGGGTATGAAGAAAAACTTCACATATTTATTCATTAGGAATAATACCATGAAGAGATATATGAAGAGAGGGAAGCTCAATTTCTAAAGGAAGAACTAACTCAGAACCATAGACTAGTAAAAAGGGTGTTACCCTAGCGGCAGTATGTATGCTACTCCAATAGGCCCAAAGTGCAGGGTAAAGATGAAGATGCCAATCCACATTGGTTTCATAGATTTTATTTTGGATAACTTTTTAGATAATTTTATTCATGGCCTTAGCTTGGCCATTGCATTGTGGATGATAAGGCATCCAAAATTTGTGATTGATCTTGAATTTGTTACAAAGTTATTTAACTTGCTTTTTTTTCAAGTTAACACCATTATTTGAAATAATGGTATGGATAACAACAAATAAGAAAATTATTTGATTAAAAATAAATTTATAAATGGTAGGACAAGTGATGTTAACAAGGGTCATGGCTTCTACCCACTTGGTAAAATATTTGGTAGCGGTGATGATAAAGACATGCCCATCTTGGGAATGAGGTAATTTGCTAATAAGATTGAAACCCCATGTGGAAAATGGCCAAAAAGATTTGATAGTTTGAATTTTTTCTATAGGTTAATAGATTAAATCATCATGAAGCTGGTAAGGATTACAATTTTTATCATATTTGATTGCATCTTTATCAAGAGTAGGCCAAAAATAACCCATATGTAGGCATTTATAGGATGTATCATGTCTGCTATAGTGGACACCAAAAATGCCCCCATGTGCTTGTTTAAGAAGAAGAGGGACCTCATCTTACATAAAAAAAATAGAACAAAGTACCTTTAACTTTGAGAAAATAAAGGATGTTGTGTCAAAATGCATACTTGAAAGCTTGTTTATGAATGTGTGTCTTTTCATGAGAGTCTAAATTAGGAGGATAAGTTTGATGTTCCGAGAATTTAATTATGTCTTGGTACCATGGGATTTGTCAAATGGTAAAAACCTTGATATGATAGATAATTAAATCCATTAGTTGAGTATTAGATGGAAATTTCTTATTTGTATAAGAAAATTAGGATTGGAAAGGACTTGGTCTAGATGAAAGAGAGATGCTAAAGAGGCAAGAAAATCAATAATGGAATTTTGATCTCTAGGAATAGGCTCAAAAGTGAAATAAATGAAATAATTTATAATAATGGTTTTAATTTGATGATATGTGATGAGGTTCTCACTTTTACATTGATAATCACCATTGACTTGGTAGCAAATAAGTTGTGAATCACCTAAAGCATGAAGGTATTGAATGTCTAAGTCAAGAGTAGCTCTTATTCCTAAAATGAGATATTCATACTCATCCATATTATTGGTGATATCAAAGGTGAATTTATAAGCTAAAGGAATGATCTTTCCAAGAGGACTTGTGAGAATGCAACCTACCCCAACTCTTTGAAGACATTTAGCACCATCAAAGTGAAGGGTCCAAGTATCCTCATGCAAGTCGACATTTATTTCAGGTAGCTCTTCAATAACTATTTTTGGTTTAGTAGTACTAGAGGGAGTAGTGGATTAATCAAGATTATTGGCTTCAAGATCAGTGGTAAAGCTATAAAAATAATATTTGAGAGAAATAACTTGACTAAGACCTTTGAGGTAAAGGATATTGTCATCTAGAATATTACCTTGAAGAGAAAAAGTAGCTGGTATGGGAGCTACAACAAGTTAATTAGTTATGATTTTCCCTTTGAAAAAAATTTGAATGATGATGCAAAGATTAAATTCCATAAGGAGGACCATCTATTTACCAATTCTATCTCCAGGAAGAAATGCTTTGGAGAAGAAATGATAAAGGGGGTCATAATGAACAATGACATAAGTAGTTTGGTAAAGCATGTAATGGTGAATCTTTTCAGCTATGAAATAGATGGCAAGTTAATCATGCTCAATTTTGGTATGCTATGTTTCATAATCAATGAGGCCTTGGATATTGTAGTATATATCATAATCTCTTCTTGTATCATCTTGTTGGGTAAGCATTACCCCAACTAAAAAAGGTGTGGAATAAGAATATAGAATCAAAGGTTTATCATTGGAAAGAGGATGAAGTGTAGGTAGATGAAGCAATGACTCTTTCATAGTATCAAAGGATTTTTGAAATGGATCCATCCATTCTAAAGTAATACCTTTCTTAAGAAATGAGTTTATGGAGTGAATTCAATATGCCATTTTGGGGATAAATCATCTAATTACCCCAAGTTTGCCTAAATATGTACAAATGTTAGGAATAGAATGAGGAATGTGCATGTTGATGATAGCACTAATTTTGTCAAGGTCAGCATCAATGCCACAAAGAGATACTAAGAATCCTAATAATTTTCTAGATGTGACTCCAAAGACACATTTGTAAGGATTAAGTCTAAATTTATATTTAAGAAGATAATTAAAGATGATAGCGAGATTAGAAAGATGATTCTTATAATTTTTAGATTTAGTAATTAGATCATCCACATAGGTTTTAACATTTTTGTGGATGAGATAATGAAAGATGTGATTCATCGCTTGTTGGTAAGTGGCTCCAACATTTTTGAGGCCAAAGGGAATATTGACATAGTAATAGGTGCCCCATTCTGTGGTGAAAGTTGTCTTATATTGGTCCTCAGGGGCAATATGAATCTAATTATATCCCAAGAAGCCATCCATAAGAGATAACATTTCATAACCAGTTGTGGAATCAAAAATGGAATCTATTAAAGGTAAAGGGAAGTTGTCTTTGGGACAAAAAGGATTAATATTATGGAAATCAATACAAATTTGAATAACCATGGTGACTTTCTTATGAATGGGAATAATATTGGAAACCCATTCAGAATAATCCACTAGTTTGATAAATTTAGAAGCAAGTAATTTGATGATTTCCTTGTGACATAAAGTGTAAACTTCGGGTAGAAATTTTACCTTTTTTGGACAAACAATCTTGAAATCATGATAAGTAATGATATTATGCACCACAATGCTAGGGTAAATGCTAAGCATTTCCTCATAGGACCAATCAAAAGCCTCATGATATTTGTCAAAGAATAAGCTAAAATTATCATGTTTAGTAGGTGAGAGTTCATGAGAGACAATAATTGGTTAAGGACTAGATGGAGTACCATATTCAATGCAAGTAGTTTCTTTAATAATCATGACATTGCCATCTTGAAATTGGTATGGTGAATTGGGTAAGGCAAAAATTGGATTTGTTTTAGAGTCAATGCTAGTAATTAAGTTGTTAAAGTAAGGAGTTTTAGTTTTAAAATTTCCGAGTTTATGATTTTGCTAAGGAAGTTAATATTCTCGATCATAAAGTAACTCAAGGATAGCTTCATCACTAAGCATGGTAGGAAGAGGACCATAATACTCGACATCTACTTCAAGATCTAGAATTTCAATGCCATGGTGATCATACTCAGAATGGACTTGATAGACATTAGTTTCCCTGGCATCAAATGTAATCTTAGGGGTAGAATAGGTAGATGGTTTAGAATGGGTTAGAATATCAGTGGGTTCAATGATGGGAGAAGGATTGAATGCAATGATTGGATCAATAGGTGGTAAAGGAGAAGTATTAATTTATAAAGCTTTAGGAGGTATAATTTGCTCTACCACCTAAGGAGTATTGATAAGAAGTGAATTGGAAAGAGGCACACAACCCTCAATATCTAAGGTATGATATAGATAATTGGTATGAACATCTCAATTAAAATCATGAATTTAGGCTAAGGTTTTTTGATAATGATGGAGATCCAAGTATCTAGATTGAGATTGGCATATTATATAGTTATCATCATATGTTGGAGAAATTGTACATGCTTGAGAATCATGATGGGTGAAATCCTATTATTACTAAATGTATGAGGAGACATGATGAGAGGATCTTGAAATAATTTGGCTACTCCAAAATCATTACAAGTGAAGGCATATTCAGGTAAAGAAGGTTCCTAAGCATTTCATGGAGGGGAAAAATTAGTAATCTCATCAATAAGAGGAATAGTACAATCCTTGGGTAATAGAGAATGAGGAAGCCATTGAAAAATATAGGGAGGTAATTTGGAAGTATTAGAAGTATTTTTCAAATCATTATGCACATCATCATTAGAGTAATTTGTAAATCAGGATTCATGTTGATGAATTCAGGTAAAAGAGCACTATTGATTTTAGGAATGGTATAAATATGATATTATTATTTAGGATTTAGAAGTTGAATGATCCATGGGTTTGGATTAGTTTCACGCTTATACCATTTTCCATCATGTAATAATTTAATACATTGACTACCGAAAGAAGTAATGGCCCTCATTCGATGAGTCCATGGATGACCAAGGAGTATGTTGTAATATAGGGGTAATTCAAAGACCATAAGCTTGGTTTGAATAGTCTTAGGTCCAATGGTAAATGGAAGCTAAATATAACTAAGTGGATTTTGATTAGTCTTTTCAAAACCATGACAAGTAAGATGGGTTTGCTTAAAGTGATCCTTATTATAACCAAGTTGTTGGATGAGCCATAACTATGTCACATTAATACCATAACCTTCACCAACTAGAAATTTATGGATAAGAGTGATATTAATGCCTAATTTGATGAAAAGTGGCGGATCATCAACATGAAAGATAATTTCATCATTTATCATGTCCTCTTCAAGGAATTCAATATAGTGCTTGAAAGAATGACACATAGTTTCAATTGTATTTACATTAGTAGGTTGAGATTCAATATAAGGTGGTTATTCATCTAAGGAGGATGGATCATTAATTCTTGGAGAAATTGCATAAGGAACTTGCGATGATATGGAGAAGTATGAACCAACTCCATAATAGGAATCTTACAAGTAAAAGAGTTGAGTTCTTCAAGAAGGTTCCAATGATATTTAGAATAACTAGCATGAGGTTTAGGAGGTAAATTATATTTTAAAGGAATTGATGTGTTTGAAGGATTGGAAGGAGGAGATGGTTCCTCTTGGGATCCTAAATAAACATTAGTAGTGGTATTATCTTTAATAAGTTTTTCCTCCAAATATGGATTTTTAGTCTTGGTAACAGGATCTTTATGAACTAGTTTGCGATGATAATTAACCTTAGAAATATTGACATATTGAGAATTGTTAAAATATTGATTATAATAAAAATCAATGGCACAAACATCCTTGGTATTTTATTGATTATTTGAAGAATATTTTTGGTTATTTGAGGTAGAATATTTGGAAGCTTATCATTTTTAGAAGCAGTGGTGTACTCTTGATGATGAAGATTGATCATAGCTTCATTATTGAATGAATCACCAAGCATATAGGATACAATAAGTTTATTGAGCCCTCTACAAGATTGATAAGAATGACCAATGTCAGCATGGAACCAACAAAATAGATTGGGGTCATACCACTTAGGAGGAGCATTGGGATAGATGAAAGGTTTTGAGGGTGGTAAAAATTATATCATTTACTGAATTGAAAGAGGTGTATGAGAAGGTGAAGGAACATTAGTTTTGGAAAATCCTAGTTTGGTTGTAGAGTATTATTAGTGATAACATTATATGTTTGGAAAGATCCTTTAATAAGTTTAGGATTAGGTTTTAATTGCTTCATAAGAAAGTCTTGACATTTAGCTTGATCAAGAGCTTCATTAAGTGTTTAGGGAGCAAAGGTTCACACCTTATATTGGAGAGTGCGAGTTAAATCTATGATAAAGAGTTTGAATAAGTTATCATTATTCATGTTTTGGTTAGATATATGAGCTAATAATTTCCATATTTTTATAAATTCATGAGCTGATTTAGTGGGAGATTGCTTAGCATTGATGAGGTGGCTAAGACAATTTTTGGGAAGATCATTGTGCTAAAACTCTTTAACCAAAGGATTAAATAAATCTTCAAGTTGCCAAATATAATGTAGGGGAGTTTGATTTTACCATTCTAATACATCACTAGTGAAGTTTTTCACTAAGATTGTAGTTGTGTTGAAGGTATTATTTTGGATCCACTCTTTGTAAAGGTTACCAAAGGCTTGAAAAAATGAGGTAGGGTTTTTGGTCCCATCATACTTGATAGTTTGAGATATGTTACCAATATAAATGGATACAATGAAGGGGGACAAAGGCTCATTTTAAATTATTTGAAGCATCTTGTTATTCCTTATGGGTTGAGGAATAACATTACTAGAGGAAACCTAAAGAGGTGGAGGAATGTAATTAGGATTAACTTGAGGATGGATATTTGGAGGTTGATTAGCCACATTGATTAGATGTTGTTGAAGTTGCATCATTTGGTTGGTGTTAGAATTTTGAATTATGTTCATTTGTTGGATAACTTGGGATAAAATTTGATTTGTATTAAGAGGTGGATTGGTGGTGGTAGGAGTACTCCCCAAATTGATGTTAGGGGGAGGATTACTAGAAGTATTATTAGTGGGATTGTTAAGTAAAATTGTATCAATTACTTCCACATTAATTTGAATATTTTGAAAATGAGAAGTTTATTGGTAAGTAAGGAAAGGATTAGATCCATAAACTTCATCTTTAGGTGATATTTATACCATATTATAGTTCATGGAGGAAGGAGGAGAAGAGTTACCCCAAGAGTGATGGTGATCTTGGGAGGTAAAGAGAGGAAGGAATGAACATCCAATATAGTATATGAATAGATTCAAGATATCCAAAAATATTCTAATAGGAGACTTCATTATGATTGAAGAGAGATGAAAAAATGTAAAGAAGGAAAAATAGATAACTAGATTGATAAACATGGAAGGTAGAAAGCAATATAGGGTCGACTAGGTTAACCTAGCACAAAAATATGACATGTAAACAATGCAAGATTGACTGGGTCGATCCAATATAGTGGATAGAGGCTATAAAAAGATACAGGGTCGACTAAGTTGACCCAATATAACAAATAGGTAAAATAAAGAAGCTTATAATAGTTCATGAATTGAAACAAGATAATTTTTGTAAGTAATTTGAAAAGAAATAATAGAAGGGAAAGAAACAGTTAATAGGATCAACATTGGCCAATTTAATTGAAGTGAAAAACACAAAACATTACACCAACACTCGCTAATGCAAGATTTTTCAATATAAAATACAATTGAGCAAAGAGCAATCAATCAAACTAAAAATTAAATAGCTAACTAATTGGTCAACCTAAATTTTTATAAGATTATTAGAATATGATTTTAAATGTGATGTGAAGTTGTCTATAATCAAGGAAATAGAATGGAAATCTAAGGATGGTTTTAGGTAGTATGGGTTGAAAGGGATTTGTAGTGGTAATGATATAGGCTTGGTATTGGGGCCTACCCCCTCACTTTACATGCCATATTGATAAAGGTGTTAAGTGCTTAGCCAGAATATCCCATTAACCATGTTTTATACTTGACTAGAACATCAATTTGGATTCTCCCTTGGTGATAAAATCCAAGTAGGTTGGCCTTGGGTAGTCAAATGTTAAAATTCTTGTTTAAATTTTGTGATTTGGTCATGTGTGCATAAAATAGAAAATATTGAAACTAAATGATTAATTTAAAACCCACTTAATTAAAATATGCGATCTATTTTAAGCATGAAAGTAACAAGAAAAGAAAGTGTGAATTAATTACTAACATATAAGGTTAGTTCCAACTTTAAAATAAGGTATAATTTTCATATAGTCAATAGTGTTTGCATTAAATATATAATAGGGTTGATAAGGTTGATCTTATACTATAAAAGTAAGGTCTGAAAATGAATAGGGTTGATAAAGTTGACCTAGTTATTCAAATAGCATATAGAACATAGAACTAGGTCAGTAGGGTCAATCTAGTTGACTGTGAAAGGGTAGTTTTGAAGACTACAAAATATAAAAGGAAAGATTATAAATAAAGAGAGAGAGAGATAGAAAGGAACCTTGGTATATTAGAGATGTAGAGAATAAAGATTATTGTTCAAGAACCTTGATATATGTTTATAAATTTTGCCAACTGGGTCGACTGGGTCAATCAAACTTTGCAAAAAATTGTTCCTGAGTGCTTGAAAATGTACAGGGTTGATAGGGTCAATCTAGTATCTTGTACTTGAAATCTTATGCATAAAATTTAGATATTAGGTCAATAGAGTCGATCTAGTATGATGAATATATGATAAAATTAATGATGATAGAATGAAATAAATGAAATAAGGTTGACAAATCCTATAAGGGTTAGTTCATTATAGGTTAATTAGAATGTATGCAATTAGAAATGCATAATGTCTATAAATAAATCCTAGTTTAGAGAAGATATATTATACCTACACTTTTGATTGGGAATACATTTGTTAAGAGAGGGCATGGCCAATATGGGGATCCACTAGACTCGATTAGGGGATCACTTGTCAAAATACACCATGATAGGAATGGCTCAAAAGCCTACAATCTAACATAATCATGCAATAACCCTAAAAGAGTCTTAGGTTTTGATATTAACTCTATTGTAATAAACAAGAAAGTAAATCTAATCTAGTGCACACCAAAGCTTGTGTCACAACATGAGGGGTTAATAAATTAATCAAACCATGTATAAGAGAATCTCAATTAAGCTAAGTATGAGTAAGACCCTAATACATTAAATATGAAGAGTAATATTATTCAAGCCAATACTTATGCTACTTATATCTACTAAAGAGAGGAGAACAAAGTTAGAATATACTTGCCTAAATGTGAACCTATTGAGACTCAATCTCTCCCTTAGAAAAAGGGACTTCATAAGAGGTTATTGTGGTTTTTAAGGATAAATAAGAAAGTCTAAGCATCCAAGACTCATCCACAAGACTAGATTCTCCAAGTAGAAACCCTAAGCTAAAAATCCTTGAGTAAATTGGTAGAAGAGCAGACTGTAAAGAAGTATAAGTGAATAATAAATATTGATTGTATATTGAATAATTATTAAATTATCTTGTATTCATAATTAGATCTCACCCTAAATCCTTTTGAATATGTTTTTTATAGACCTTGTATGTTTTTAGGAGATAAATCACTAGGTCCCATGTTAGGTCAGCTAAAGGGCTGACAAAACTCAAAGTGAAACATACCTTAAACATTACAAGGTCAATCTAGTTGAATTTGTACAATAATCATAAGTTAAAAACTATACAGGGTTGACCTAGTTGGCTGAGTATAGTCAATTGGTAAAAGGGGATCAAGGTGAGGAAAATAAGGATGGAAAGAGGAAAAAGACTGGAGAAGTGTGTAAGGGAGGAGTAATATATTAGGGAATGGTTTTAAGATCTAGTTGGATTGGTAATAATGTGGAAATAAGGGACAACAATATTATGAATCACCAAAGGTCTTCCCACCCCTTTCCTAGTGCACCCCTTAAGTCATGCACTCAAAGATATTGAGACTTGATGGGTACTTGCAAGATGTAAAGCATCAATATTTGATAAAAGTTGAAAATAATATGTGTATAAAATATTGATTAGATCTCCTCATGAAGATAATATCCTATATATAAAAGTAATGGATGCCAAACATTACACCACATACATCAAGAGGTAAAACATCCACTATAATCATGTCAATGTAATTTTCATTAATATCAAACATAACTTTACATTACTTGGTCACCTTGATGTCCACACCTTTCTTCACCTAACCCAAAGAGTGTGGGTTTGGATGTTTTTAAGTCTGTACCCCCAATTTTTCTACTAACTCCTTAATTATAAATTTTTTTGGTGAAAAAAATAAAAAAGAGCATCCAATTTTGTTTTCATCATATGAATTTTCTTGAGCATTGTCATTGACATCATAAGTGTATCTTGTGAAGGTGGATGAAAAAGGTTACTAAGCCTAGTTGGTAGTGTGTGATGTGGCAAGGGGCATTGAGAGAGTGTTTTCATGAGAAATTGATGTCATGAGAGAAAGAGAAAGATATAATTTAAAGGCAATTAATTCCTTATGGATTCATGAAGGTACAAGTCATTGATGTCAAAGATACATAGGAAGCTAAGTCATGAGCCGAATCATGACATGAAGAGGTATGTGCATGAAAATGAATTAAAAATGGCATGTAAAGGTTTTATGGCACCATTTGATACTATATGATATGAATTGAAGTATTCATGAGAGTTTCAAGGTGAGCCCATAGGGGTAGGACCTTCACATTAAGCTTATACCTAGACCTCTCTTAGACCTTCCTTGGCTTAATGAGGTATGAACATCAAATTTCAAGGTAAGTATGCATATGTGAGCAAGGATAGAGGTTATATAAGTTGTTTTAGGAATGTTCATAAAGTTTGAGTTCATGATTTGAAGTAAATTTCATAAAACACTAATTTAGGCCTTCTTGAGTTCACAAAATGAGGTCTCAAGACCCAAGAAACACTTTCAAATTTTCATTGGCACATGTAACCTTTGCATCAGAACTTGAGCTATTAAGGAGAGATGGTTAAGGATCCTAGATAATATCTTTAGGCACTAATTTTGTATTTAAGGGTCATTCCTTTATGAATAATCATTAACATGAAAACCTATCTTAAACCTCCCTAAAACCCTAATAAGGACCTGATGTGAATTATCTTGTTCAAATCAGCTCAGAATTGATTCAAATGCCTATAAAATCTATTTTATTATGTATTCAACTCTCCCATGTACCTCTATATGGTGGTGGTTATTTAGATGAGTGTTGTAGTTAATTGTGTTATTTAAGTAGGCCTAACACTCGATCATCCACTAATTTTGGTTATCAAGAATTTATAGGGTTAAGGGAGTTACGTGAAAGGGGAGGAAGGTTTAGCACACAACATTTAAACATATTAGTGTGCTAGCATTAGTTTCACATAAGGCATGAACCTTATGCACTCACTTGAAGTACAATAGTGAAGGGACCAGGTTTGTGTTAGGCTAGTTGCATCATGGCACTGCCGAGGGTAGTTTGGGGTCTAATGGTTCAAGGGATTCACATGGTCTCTAGCATAGAGGCTTAAAGGGATAGGTCCATCAGTGCATACTCAAATAGAGGGGATTGAGGCCTTATTAGTGTATGTAGGTAAATTAGTCCACATGGGGGTGTATATTCATCCTAAGGTCATCATTTAGCACTACATCTAGCATGAGGGCCCTTCACAATGGGTAAGAGGGTTGAGTTGTATGAAGGCACCACTTACTACCAGGTTGGAGTCCCAATTCATCAAAATTATACATGGGTAGATAAATTCATAACTCAACCAATATACAACATAATAACATATAAAATCAACAATCTATATTCATCCATTAATATCTTCTTTATATTATAATAACTAGTAACAACCTTCATTGATCAATCCTAATTTTATTCATGTCAAAGGCTCACAAACGAGCATGGATTACATCTGCTACTTATCACTCAAGGCTTAATCATTTTATCACTCTCAAATTTTCAAGAGATTCATTATAAAATAGTCTTCCCCCCTCTACTCTTAGAGGTCACTTTTTGGATAGGCATTGGCCACTTTTATTGCTAACTGGATAGGCATGTGTTGAAAGATGGGTAGGTGAGAGATTATTGGCTCCATTACACCATATAAGATAACCAAGGTGCATTTTGGGTGCTAGGATATCAATTAGGGATATACACCTACCTACTCCACTACTTATATCTTCATGCTCCTCAAGCCTTGAACCACTATGTGTAGGATTGGGTAGGTATGCCTCAAGAATTATGATGCTCTACAACCATCGACCATCTATCATGAGGACTCTAAGAGTTGATTTAGTCAGTGCTAAGGTATGCAAAATGGGTCCTTCATTTCATCCATGGGTCTTCACACTCTAGGTTTGGTCTTAGTTAGTTTAGGATCAAGTCCTCCCAAAAAAGGGCCCAACATTACCCCATACAAAATTGCTAGTCCACCTCAGGCTAGCCCTGAAGTGCCTTAGGTGAATAGAATTTAGGTGCACCCTACCATAGATCCTCTTAAAAATATTCAAAGCCATGGATCAACCAACAATAGATTAGACTAGCTCTGATACCACTTGTTGGGGATCAACCAACAATAGATTACACTTGTGAAAGCAATAAATGTGGAAATAAATCAGATAGACAAGTAACTAGAATGATAAACAGCAAGAACAAGAGATACAAGAAACCACCTTGAAAACTTGTATTAACAAACTCTTTACAAAAGGAATACAATTGAAGAAACTTCTTTATTCCACACCTCTCCTAGATGTATAGATCTCTCAATAGATATTTATTCCTCAAGAGCTCTCTCTCTCAAGAACAATCAACTCCAACAAGCCTAGATTGATTCAATTCTGTACTATTCTCCAACATTCCAAATACAATGAACTACTACAATAATTCACTACAAGGCTAAAAAGATCTAATTCTACATATAGAATTAGGAGACTTGAGAATGCACTTACAACAAACAGTTAAGCCACTTGAACAAGGGCTCTAAAAATAATATTACTAATAATAGGGATGTGAGCTTAAGAATACAACTTAAACTCATCATGCAAACACTCGCTTCTGTCCTCGAAAATAGCTTTCTGGACGCACAAGTAACTGACGTCGGTTCCTGCTGCTTGCCTATGACAGCCACCGACTGACCCACTGCCGACGTCAGCGTCTCTGCAATTGCACCTGGCTGACATTGGTCGCTCCTGACCGACGCCGGTGTCTGTGTAGACCAAAACCTATTAAAGTATGCTCCTTGGTGAAGCTTTTAGCTCCACACCCTAACAATCTCCCACTTAGAGATAAACAGCTGCACCAGTACCTGTACAGCAACATCTTCTAGCTCATGATTGAGTTGAAGATGGCTCAATCATGAAGACCAACAGAAGTTGAATGAAGATTCAACTTCTCCTTTGTAACCGGCTTGGTTAACATATCAGCAGGATTCCTATCTGTATGGATCTTCTCTAGCTTCAACTCACCATCTTCCAATACCTGTCGTATGAAGTGATACCTTAGTTGTATGTGCTTTGTTCTTGAATGAAAGGCTGAATTCTTAGCCAAATGGATTGCACTCTGACTGTCACTATACAATATGCAACTCTCATGCTCCCTACCAAGCTCATCCATGAACCGTGTCATCCATATCATCTCTTTGCTAGCCTCTGTGGCTGCAATATACTCTACTTCTGTAGTTGACAAGGCAACAACCTTCTGCAACTTAGATATCCAGCTAACCGTTGTTCCACCTACAGTAAAAACATAACCTGTAGTGCTTCTCCTGCCATCCAAATCACCTGCCATATCTGAATCTACATAACCATGTAGAGAAGTATCTGAACCTCCATGGGACAAGTGCCTACTATTGGTTCCTCTCAGATATCTAAGGATCCACTGAACTACTTTCCAATGTTCCTTACCTAGATTGGCCATATACTTACTTACCACTCCCACTGCTTGGGCAATATCCGGTCTAGTACACACCATTGCATACATCAAACTCCCTACTACGGAAGAATATGGAACCTTACTCATGTACTCTACCTCATCATATGAATTAGGACATTGTTCTTTACTCAATTTAAAATGTCCAGCCAAAGGTGTGCTTACCGATTTAACATCCTGCATATTGAACCATTTCAACACCTTGTCCACATAATCTTCTTGAGACAATATCAACCTCTGATTTTTCCTGTCTCTCTTAATGCTCATGCCAAGGATTTTCTTTGTTGCTCCCAAATCCTTCATAGCAAACGTTTGAGCTAATTTCACTTTAAGCTCAGAGATATCCTGCATGTGTGATCCTGCAACCAGCATATCATCTACATACAACAGTAGAATAATATATCTACCATTATCAAATCTCTTGAAATACACGCAATGGTCAGATTGACACCTACTGTAGCCATGCTCAATCATAAACCTATCAAATTTTAAGTACCATTGCCTAGGAGCTTGCTTGAGGCCATACAAGCTTTTCTTCAATCTGCACACAAACTTCTCCTTACCCTTGACCTCAAATCCTTCTAGCTGTTCCATATATATTTTCTCATCCAAATCTCCATGAAGAAATGCTATCTTAACATCTAGCTGCTCAAGATGCAAATCCTCAAAAGCAACTAAAGATAATACAACCCTTATAGAAGTCATTTTAACAACAGGAGTAAAAATCTCACCAAAGTCAATACCTGGCTTTTGCGCAAATCCTTTTACCACCAATCTGGCCTTATATCTCATCTGTCCATTCTCACCTTCTTTTAACCTATAGGTCCATCTGTTCTTCAGTGTTCTTTTACCTGATGGCAATTCAACCAAATCCCATGTTTGGTTCTCTCTTAAGGACTCCATCTCCTCCACCATGCCACGCTCCCACTGACTCTTGGACTCCACCTGTATTGCTTCTTCAAAACTCTCTGGTTCTCCACCATCAGTTAGCAACAGATAAAATAAAGAAGGAGAATATCTAATTGGAGGCTTACACACCCTTTCTAACCTCCTGATGGGTGTCTGAGACTCGTTCATAACACGCTGTCCACCCAAATTCTCTGACAGTGACCGACTGCGATCACCTCCAAACCTGTTACTGGCCGACGTCGATTCTTCTTGACCGACCTTGATGCTTGTCCTACCGACGTCGGTCTCTGTATGGCCGATGCCAGTCTCTGTACTGCCGATGCCGGTTCCTACTCTACCGACGTCGGTCTCTGTGTTTTCCTGCAAGTGATTATTTCTTTTTCTCGTGAGCTCATATTGGACTTTCACCTCGTCCAATTCGTCATTGCTCTGCTCAGATTGATTTAACTTCCTTAGCTGATCATAATACATCACTCTTTCATTAAAAACAACATCATGGCTCCTAATTACCTTGTTAGTTTCTAGATTCCACAATCTGTAACCAAAATCATCTGAGCCATAGCCAATAAACATGCACCTCATAGACTTAGCATCAAGCTTCTTTCTATTTTCTTTATCTATGTGCACAAAGGCTTCACAACCAAAAACTTTGAGATATGAGAGATCTACCTTTTTACCTGTCCATGCCTCTTCTAGAATACCACCATCTAGAGCTATAGAGGGTCCTCTGTTAATCAAATATACTGTAGTGTCAACAGCTTGTGCCCAAAACTATAAGGACAAACCAGCATGCAATCTCATACATCTTGCACGCTCCATTATTGTCCTGTTCATCCTTTCAGCAATACCATTCTGCTAAGGTGTCCTTGGAACCATCCTTTGCCTGTGAATTCAATGCATATAACAATAATCTTTGAACTTATAACTGTAGAACTCACTGCCATTGTCAGATCTCAGGCACTTCAATCTTTTGCCTATTTCATTCTCAACCATAGCTTTCCAGATCTTAAAAGTCTCAAATACATCAGATTTTCTTCTAATACAATAGATCCATACCTTCCTTGTAGCATCATCTATGAAAGATACATAGTACTGTGATCCTCCAATGGAGGAAACCTGAGCTAATCCCCACACATCTGTGTGAACAAGCTGTAACTTGTGCCTCTTCTTAGTAGACCCAGTCTTGAGAAAACTAACCCTTTTCTATTTTCCAAATACACAGTGCTCACAAAACTCTAGATCTATGCCTTTTAAATCTGATATCATACCTTTGGACTTAAGAATTGACATCCTCTTCTCACTCATGTGGCCAAGCCTTGAGTGCCAAAATTTAGCATCCACATCTGAAGTAGATAATACAGAAGGAGATTTGTTAGTAACATAATTACACAAATAGAGAGTACCTTCTCTCTTACCTCTGGCCATAACAAGTGCACCCTTGGTCACCTTCCAAGATTCTACTATGAGAGTTACTATACAACCCTCATCCCCTAACTTTCCTATAGAAATCAAATTTCTCTTCAAGCTAGGAACATGCATCACATCTCTCAACACCCATGTGTTGTTATTCTGCATCTTCAGCTGCACTTTACCTTTGCCAATTATTTTACAGGGCTCATCATCCCCTAGATACACTATTCCAAAATCTCCATGGATATATTCACTAAAATATTCCCTGTTAGGGGTAGCATGAAAAGATGCACCAGAATCTAACACCCAAGATTCTATATTATTATGCAAAGAGAAAATTAAAGCATCTTGTACAATACCTGCAACCTTGGCTTCTTCCTTTCTTTCATGTTGATTGTCCTCCTTAGGCTTTGACCAACAATCTCTGCTTATGTGCCCCATCTTTCCACAATTCTAGCATTGTGGCCTTCTACCATTTCTAGATTTAGATCTGCCTTTCCCCTTAGATTTGGATCTTGATCTGCCTTTCTTGCTCTTCTCTTTCTGCCTCCCCCTACTCTCAAAACTTAAAGCATTCCTAGATGTCTCTTCTGTGCTTTTCCTACGAATTTCCTCATTCAAGATAACACTAACAACATCCTCTACTTTCAAAATATTTGATGCAGATGCAGTATTACTTACTGCCATTACTAAGCCATGCCAGCTTTTAGGCAGAGAACATAATATTAAAAGAGCTTTTATTTCATCATCAAACACTATATTGGTTGAACTTAATTGATTCACAATTCCATTGAAATCATTCAGATGAGAAGAAACAGATCCACCTTCATTCATATGCAAATTAAATAACTGCTTCATAAGATATACCTTATTAGAAGCTGAGGGTTTTTCATACAAATTTGCTAACGTAGTCATCAACTCTATCGTAGACTTTGCCTGTGATAAATTAGATATCACAATGGATGCTAGACTCAGTCTTATAGACCCTAGAGCCTTTCTGTCAAGAACTTCCCATTCTTCATCCTCCATGTCTTTGGGCTTCTTTGCAACCCCACCTAACGGTAAGTAGAGATCTTTCTGATACAGATAATCATCTATCTGCATTCTCCAATGTTGGTAATTTTTGCCATTGAACTTTTCCATTCTCAATTTACTTTCATCTGCCATTGCTTCTCCCACTCAAATAGAAATCTATGCAGAAACCCCTGTGGGAACCTGTAATCAATACACACTACATAGATCTGAACCACCTGTAAGTGAACCTGAGCTCTAATACCACTTGTTGGGGATCAACCAACAATAGATTACACTTGTGAAAGCAATAAACACAGAAATAAATCAGATAGACAAGTAACTAGAATGATAAACAGCAAGAACAAGAGATACAAGAAACCACCCTGAAAACTTGTATTAACAAACTCTTTACAAAAAGAATATAATTGAAGAATTTTTTTTCTTCCACACCTCTCCTAGATGTATAGATCTCTCAATAGATCTTTATTACTCAAGAGCTCTCTCTCTCAAGAACAATCAACTCCAATAAGCCTGGATTGATTCAATTCTGTACTGTTCTCCAACACACCAAATACAATGAACTACTACAATAATTCACTACAAGGCTAAGAAGATCTAATTCTACATATAGAATTAGGAGACTTGAGCATGCACTTACAAAAAATAGTTACGCCACTTGAATAAGGGCTCTAAAAATAACATTACTAATAATAGAGACGCGAGCTTAAGAATACAACTTAAACTCATCATGCAAACACTCGCTTCTATCCTCAAAAATAGCTTTCTGGATGCACTGGTAACTGACGTCGGTTCCTGCTACTTGCCTGTGACTGCCACCAGTTGACCCATTGCCGACATCGATGTCTCTACAACTGCACCTGGCTGACGTCGATCACTCCTGACTGATGCCGGTGTCTGTGTAGACCTGAACCTGTTAAACTATGCTCCTTGGTGAAGCTTTTAGCTCCACACCCTAACAATCTCCCACTTGGAGATAAACAGCTGCACTAGTACCTGTACAGCAACATCTTCTAGCTCCTCCATCTTCAACTCAATCATGAAGACCAACAGAAGTTGAATGAAGATTCAACTTCTCCTTTATAACCAGCTTGGTTAACATATCAACAGGATTCCTATCTGTATGGATCTTCTCTAGCTTCAACTCACCATCTTCCAATACCTGTCATATGAAGTGATACCTTAGCTGTATGTGCTTTGTTCTTGAATGAAAGGCTGAATTCTTAGCCAAATGGATTGCACTCTGACTATCACTATACAATCTATAACTCTCATGCTCCCTACCAAGCTCATCCATGAACCGTGTCATCCATATCATCTCTTTACTAGCCTCTGTAGCTGCAATATACTCTACTTCTGTAGTTGATAAGGCAACAACCTTCTACAACTTAGATATCCAGCTAACCGCCATTTCACCTACAGTAAAAACATAACCTATAGTGCTTCTCCTTCCAGCCAAATCACCTACCATATCTGAATCTACATAACCATGTAGAGAAGTATCTGAACCTCCATAGCACAAGTGCCTACTACTGGTTCCTCTCAGATATCTAAGGATCCACTGAACTGCTTTCCAATGTTCCTTACCTGGATTGGCCATATACTTACTTACCACTCCCACTGCTTGGGCAATATCCGGTCTAGTACACATCATTGCATACATCAAACTCCCTACTTCGAAAGAATATGGAACCTTACTCATGTACTCTACCTCATCATATGAATTAGGACATTGTTCTTTACTCAATTTAAAATGTCCAGCCAAAGGTGTGCTTACCAGTTTAGCATCCTACATATTGAACCGTTTCAACACCTTGTCCACATAATCTTCTTGAGACAATATCAACCTCTGATTTTTCCTGTCTCTCTTAATGCTCATGCCAAGGATTTTCTTTGCTGCTCCCAAATCCTTCATAGTAAACGTTTGAGCTAATTTCACTTTAAGCTCAGAGATATCCTGCATGTGTGATCCTGCAACCAGCATATCATCTACATACAATAGTAGAATAATATATCTACCGTTATCAAATCTCTTGAAATACACGTAATGGTCAGATTGACACCTACTGTAGTCATAAACCTATCAAATTTTAAGTACCATTGCCTAAGAGCTTGCTTGAGGCCATACAAGCTTTTCTTCAATTTGCACACAAACTTCTCCTTACCCTTGACCTCAAATCCTTCTGGCTGTTCCATATATATTTCCTCATCCAAATCTCCATGAAGAAATGTTGTCTTAACATCTAGCTGCTCAAGATGCAAATCCTCAAAAGCAACTAAAGACAATACAACCCTTATAGAAGTCATTTTAACAACAGGTGAAAAAATCTCACCAAAGTCAATACCTAGCTTTTGTGCAAATCCTTTTACCACCAATCTGGCCTTATATCTCATCTGTCCATTCTCACCTTCTTTTAACCTGTAGGTCCATCTATTCTTCAGTGTTCTTTTACCTGCTAGCAATTCAACCAAATCCCATGTTTGGTTCTCTCTTAAGGACTCCATCTCCTCCACCATGCCACGCTCCCACTGACTCTTGGACTCCACCTGTATTGCTTCTTCAAAACTCTCTGGTTCTCCACCATTAGTTAGCAATAGATAAAATAAAGAAGGAGAATATCTGATTGGAGGCTTACACACCCTTTCTGACCTCTTGATGGGTGTATGAGACTCGTTCATAACACGTTGTCCACCCAAATTCTCTGACAGTGACCGATCGCGGTCACCTCCAGACCTGTTACTGGCTGACGTCAATTCTTCTTAACCATCCTCGGTGCCTGTCCTGCTGATGTCGGTCTCTGTATGGCTGATGCCGGTCTCTATACTACCGATGTCGATTCCTACTCTGCCGACGTCGGTCTCTATGTTTTCCTACAAGTGATTATTTCTTTTTCCCGCGAGCTCATATTAGACTTTCACCTTGTCCAATTCGCCATTGCTCTACTCAGATTGATTCAACTTCCTTAGCTGATCACAATACATCACTCTTTCATTGAAAACAACATCACAGCTCCAAATTACCTTGTTAGTTTCTAGATTGCACAATCTGTAACCAAAATCATCTGAGCCATAGCCAATAAACGTGCACCTCATAGACTTAGCATCAAGCTTCTTTCTATTTTCTTTATCTATGTGCATAAAGGCTTCACAACCAAAAACTTTGAGATATGAGAGATCTACCTTTTTACCTATCCATGCCTCTTCTAGAATACCACCATCTAGAGCTGAGAGGGTCCTCTGTTAATTAAATATACTGCAGTGTCAACAGCTTGTGCCCAAAACTGTAAGGGCAAACCAGCATGCAATCTCATACATCTTGCATGCTCCATTATTGTCCTATTCATCCTTTCAGCAATACCATTCTGCTGAGGTGTCCTTAGAACCATCCTTTGCTTGTAAATTCCATGCATATAACAATAATTTCTGAACTTATAACTGCAAAACTCACCGCCATTGTCAGATCTCAGACACTTCAATATTTTGCCTGTTTCATTCTCAACCATAGCTTTCCAGATCTTAAAAGTCTCAAATACATCAGATTTTCTTCTAATAAAATAGATCCATACCTTCCTTGTAGCATCATCTATGAAAGATACATAGTACTTTGATCCTCCAATGGAGGCAACCTGAGCCGGTCCCCACACGTCTGTGTGAACAAGCTACAACTTGTGCCTCTTCTTAGTAGACCCAGTCTTGAGAAAACTAACCCTTTTCTATTTTCCAAATACACAGTGCTCACAAAACTCTAGATCTATGCCCTTTAAATCTGAAAGCATACCTTTGGACTTAAGAATTGACATCCCCTTCTCACTCATGTGGCCAAGCCTTGAGTGCCACAATTTATCATCCACATCTGAAGTAGATAATATAGAAGGAGATTTGTTAGTAACACAATTACACAAATAGAGTGTACCTTCTCTTTTACCTCTGGCCATAACAAGTGCACCCTTGGTCACCTTCCAAGATTCTGCTATGAGAGTTACTGTACAACCCTCATCACCTAACTTTCCTGTAGAAATCAAATTTCTCTTCAAGCTAGGAACATGCATCACATCTCTCAACACCCATGTGTTGTTATTCTGCATCTTCAGCTACACTTTACCTTTGCCAATTATTTTACAGGGCTCATCATCCCTTAGATACACTATTTCAAAATCTCCATGGATATATTCACTAAAATATTCCCTGTTAGGGGTAGCATGAAAAGATGCACCAGAATCTAACACCCAAGATTCTATATTATTATGCAAAGAGAAAATTAAAGCATCTTGTACAATACCTGCAACCTTGGCTTCTTCCTTTCCTTCGTGCTGATTGTCTTCCTTAGGCTTTGACCAACAATCTCTGCTTATGTGCCTCATCTTTCCATAATTCCAGCATTATGGCCTTCTGCCATTTCTGGATTTAGATCTGCCTTTCCCCTTAGATTTGGATCTTGATCTGCCTTTCTTGCTCTTCTCTTTCTGCCTCCCCCTGCTCTCAAAACTTAAAGCATTCCCAGATGTCTCTTATGTGCTTTTCCTGTGAATTTCCTCATTCAAGATAACACTAACAACATCCTCTACTTTTAAAATATTTGATGTAGATGCAGTATTACTTACTGCCATTACTAAGCCATGCCAGCTTTCAGGCAGAGAACATAATATTAAAAGAGCTTTTATTTCATCATCAAACACTATATTGACTGAACTTAATTGATTCACAATTCCATTGAAATCATTCAGATGAGTAGAAACAGATCCACCTTCATTCATATGCAAATTAAATAACTGCTTCATAAGATATACCTTATTAGAAGCTGAGGGTTTTTCATACAAATTTGCTAACGTAGTCATCAACTCTACCGTAGACTTTTCCTGTGATAAATTAGATATCACAGTGGATGATAGACTCAGTCTTATAGACCCCAGAGCCTTTCTGTCAAGAACTTCCCATTCTTCATCCTCCATGTCTTTGGGCTTCTTTGCAACCCCACCTAATGGTAAGTAGAGATCTTTCTGATACATATAATCATCTATCTGCATTCTCCAATGTTGGTAATTTTTGTCATTGAACTTTTCCATTCTCAGTTTACTTTCATCTGCCATTGCTTCTCCCACTCAAATAGAAATCCCTATAGAAACCCCTATGAGAACCTGTAATCAATACACACTACACAGATTTGAACCACCTGTTAGTGAACCTGAGCTCTAATACCACTTGTTGGGGATCAACCAACAATAGATTACACTTGTGAAAGTAATAAATTTGGAAATAAATTAGATAGACAAGTAACTAGAATGATAAACAACAAGAACAAGAGATACAAGAAACCACCCTGAAAACTTGTATTAACAAACTCTTTACAAAATGAATACAATTGAAGAAACTTCTTTCTTCCACACCTCTTCTAGATGTATATATCTCTCAATAGATCTTTATTCCTCAAGAGCTCTCTCTCTCAAGAACAATCAACTCTAACAAGCCTAGATTGATTCAATTCTATACTATTCTCCAACATACCAAATACAATGAACTACTACAATAATTCACTACAAGGCTAAGAAGATCTAATTCTACATATAGAATTAGGAGACTTGAGCATGCACTTACAACAAACAGTTAAGCCACTTAAACAAGGGCTCTAGAAATAATATTACTAATAATAGAGACGTGAGCTTAAGACTACAACTTAAACTCATCATGCAAACACTCGCTTCTGTCCTCGGAAATAGCTTTCTGGACGCATAGGTAACCGACGTCGGTTCCTGCTGCTTGCCTGTAACCACCACCGACTGACCCACTACCGACGTTGGCGTCTTTGAAATTGCACCTGGCCGACGTCGGTCGCTCCTGACCGACGCCGGTGTCTGTGTAGACCCGAACCTGTTAAAGTATGCTCCTTGGTGAAGCTTTTAACTCCACACCCTAACACTTAGGTGCATTGAATTTAGGTGCACCCTACCATAGATCCTCTTAAAAATATTCAAAGCCATGGATGGCACCCTTTAACTCTTTAATGACACCATATGCTTCTATGGATGTTTCTTCCAGAGTAAGTACATCTGTGCCTTCCAATTCCTTTTTAAATGCTTCCAACCTTTCCTTTGACCTCCTCATTCCTCCATCTAGGAGTTCACCTTACTCATTGGCCTTTATTTAGAAGGCATGAAATACTTCTTCTAGGTTTTGCTCTTATGTTTTTAGCTGGGCACTAAGGGAGTTGACATGCACCATCACCTACATAGGCTTAGTCCTTGAAACTATGAAGGAACACTGGAGAAAGGTGTCCTTTTCCTCTTTTAGTTTCTTAAGGTGCACATTGATGACCTCTACCTATTCCATGAAGTTGTAGAAAATGGTGTATGATTTTTTAGTGCTTTCTTTGATCTTGGTGAAGAGGTCTTTAACCTCTTCCATTTTCTTTGTCATCTCACCCCTTATATGTTGGGGATCAACCAATAATATGATTACACTTATGAAAGCAATAAACCGCAAAATTAAATCAGATAGATAAGTAACTAGAATCAGATAATAGAAAAGAACAAGAGATACAAGAAACCACCCTAAAAACTTTTATTAAACTCTTTAAAAAAGGAATACAATTGAAAAAACTTCTTTCTTCCACACCTCTCAGATGCACAAGATCTCTCTAGATCTCTATTCCTCAAGAGCTCTCTCTCAAGTACAATCAATTCCAACAACCTGGATTGATACAACTCTGTACTGTTCTTCAACATTCACATACAATGAACTACTACAATAATCACACTAAGCTAAGAAGATCTAATTCTACATATAGAATTAGGAAACTTGAGCATGCACTTACAACCAACAGTTAAGCCTCTTGAACAAGGGCTCTAAAAACAATCTTACTAATAATAGAAACACGAACTTAAGACTAAGACTTAAACTCATCATGTAAACACTTGGTTCTGTCCTCAGAAATAGCATTCTGGATGCACAGGTAACTGACACCGGTTCCTGCCTGCTTGCCTGTGATCGACGTCAGCTGATCATCTGCCGACGCCGGCGTCTCTTCAACTGCACCAGACTGACATCGGTCGCTCCTGACCGATGCCGGTGACTGTGTAAACTTGCAACTTTGGTAATGCGCTCATATGTGAAGCTTTTAGGCTCCACACCTTAACAATCTCCCACTTGGAGATAAACAGCTACACTAGTACCTGTACAGCAACATCTTCTAGCTCCTCCATCTTCAACTCAATCATGAAGACCAACAGAAGTTGAATGAAGATTCAACTTCTCCTTTGTAATCGGCTTGGTTAACATATCAACAGGATTCCTCTCTATATGGATCTTCTCTAGCTTCAAATCACCATCTTCCAATACCTGTTGTATGAAGTGGTACCTTAGCTGTATGTGCTTGGTTCTTGAATGAAAAGCTGAATTCTTAGCCAAATGGATTACACTCTGACTATCACTATACAATCTGAAACTCCCATGCTCCCTTCCAAGCTCTTCCATGAATCGTGTCATCCATATCATCTCTTTGCTAGCTTCTGTGGCTGCAATATACTCTGCTTCTGTAGTTGACAAGGCAACAACCTTCTACAACTTAGATATCCAGCTAACCTCCATTCCACCTACAGTGAAAACATAACCTGTAGTGCTCCTCCTACCATCCAAATCACCTGCCATATCTGAATCTACATAACCATGTAGAGAAGTATCTGAACCTCCATAGCACAAGTGCCTACTGTTGGTTCCTCTCAGATATCTAAGGATCCACTGAACTACTTTCCAATGTTCCTTACCTGGATTGGCCATATACTTACTTACAACTCCCACTGCTTGGGCAATATTCGGTCTAGTACACACCATTGCATACATCAAACTCCCTACTATGGAAGAATATGGAACCTTACTCATGTACTCTACCTCATCATGTGAATTAGGACATTATTCTTTACTCAACTTAAAATGTCCAGCCAAAGGAGTGCTTACTGGTTTAGCATCCTGCATATTGAACCATTTCAACACCTTGTCCACATAATCCTCTTAAGACAATATCAACCTATGATTTTTCCTGTCTCTCTTAATGCTCATGCCAAGGATTTTCTTTGCTGCTCCCAAATCCTTCATAGCAAATGTTTGAGCTAATTTCACCTTAAGCTCAGAGATATCCTGCATGTGTGATCCTACAACCAGCATATCATCTACATACAACAATATAATAATATATCTACCATTATCCAATCTCTTAAAATACACATAATGGTCAGATTGACACCTACTGTAGCCATGCTCAGTCATAAACCTATCAAATCTCAAATACCACTATCTAGGAGCTTGCTTGAGGCCATACAAGCTTTTCTTCAATCTGCACACTAACTTCTCCTTACCTTTGACCTCAAATCCTTCTGGCTATTCCATATAAATTTCCTCATCCAAATCTCCATGAAGAAACGTTGTCTTAACATCTAGCTGCTCAAGATGCAAATCTTCAACAGTAACCAAAGACAGTACAATCTGTATAAAAGTCATTTTAACAACAGGAGAAAAAATCTCACCAAAATCAATACCTAGCTTTTGTGTAAATCCTTTCACTACCAATCTGGCCTTATATCTCATCTATCCATTCTCACCTTTCAACCTATAGGTCCATTTGTTCTTCAGTGTCCTCTTACTAGCTGGCAATTCAACCAAATCTCATGTTTGGTTCTCTCTTAAGGACTCCATCTCCTCAACCATGCCACACTCCCATTGACTCTTGGACTCCACCTGTATAGCTTCTTCAAAACTCTCTAGTTCTCCACCATCAGTTAGCAATAAATAGAATAATGAAGGAGAATATCTAATTGGAGGCTTACTTACCCTTTCAGACCTCCTGATGGGTGTCTGAGACTTGTTCACAACACGCTGTCCACCCAAATTCTCTGATAGTGACTGACCTCGGTCACCTCCAGACCTGTTACTAGCTGACGTCGATTCTACTTGACTGATGCCGGTGCCTATCCTGCCGACATCGGTCTTTGTATGACCGACATCGGTTTCTATTCTGTCGATGCTGATTCCTATCCTGCCGACGTCGGTCTCTGTGTTTTCTTGCAAGTGATTATTTCTTTTTCCTGTGAGCTCATTTTGGACTGTCACCTCATCCAATTCACTATTGCTCTACCCAGATTGATTCAGCTTCTTCAGCTGATCACTATACATCACTTTTTCATTGAAAACAACGTCACGGCTCCTAATTATCTTGTTATTTCTTAGATTCCAAAATCTAAAACCAAAATCATCTGAGCCATAGCCTATAAATGTGCACCTCATAAACTTAGCATCGAGCTTCTTTCTATTTTCCTTATCTACGTGCACAAAAGCTTCACAACCAAAAACTTTGAGAAAAGAGAGATCTACCTTTTTACCTGTCCAAGCCTCTTCTAGAATTCCACCATCCAAAGCTGTAGAGGGTCCTCTGTTAATCAGGTACATTACAGTGTCAACAGCTTCTACCCAAAACTCTAAGGGCAAACCAGCATGCAATCTCATACATCTTACACGCTCCATGATTGTTCTATTCATCCTTTCAGTAACTCCATTCTACTGAGGTGTCCTTAGAACCGTCCTTTGCCTATGGATTTCATGCATGTAACAATACCAGTTGAACTTATAACTGTAGAACTCTCCATCATTGTCAGATCTCAGGCACTTTAATCTTTTGCCTATTTCATTCTCAACCATAGCTTTCCAAATCTTAAAGGTCTCAAATATATCAGATTTCTTCTTAATATAGTAGATCCATACCTTTCTTGTAGCATCATCTATGAATGAAACATAGTACTATGATCCTCCAATAGAAGCTACCTGAGCCAGTCCCCACACGTCTGTGTGAACAAGTTGCAACTTATGGTTCTTCTTTATAGACCCAGTCTTGAGAAAACTAACCCT
Organism: Torreya grandis; assembly: GCA_037957365.1. NCBI lineage: Eukaryota > Viridiplantae > Streptophyta > Pinopsida > Cupressales > Taxaceae > Torreya > Torreya grandis. The sequence continues at coordinate 4,452,695 of JARHVA010000709.1, read as the reverse complement.
TTTCTATTTTCCAAATACACAGTGCTCACAAAATTCTAGATCCATGCTTTTCAAATCTGAAAGCTTACCTTTAGACTTAAGAATTGACATCCCCTTCTCGCTCATGTGGCCAAGCCTTGAGTGTCACAATTTTGCATCCACATCTGAAATAGATAATACAGAAGGAGAATTGTTAGTAACACAATTACATAAATAGAGAGTACCTACTCTCTTACCTCTAGCCATAATAAGTGCACCCTTGGTCACCTTCTAAGATTCTGTTGTGAGAGTTATTGTACAACCCTCATCCCCTAACTTTCCTATAGAAATCAAATTTCTCTTCAAGCTAGGAACATGCATAACTTCTCTCAACACCCATGTGTTACCATTCTGCATTTTCAGCTGCACTTTACCTTTTTCAATAATTTTACAGGGTTCATCATCCCCTAGATATACTATTCCAAAATCTCCATGGATATAGTCATAGAAATATTCTCTATTAGGGGTAGCATGAAAAGATGCACCAGAATCTAACACCCAAGATTTTATATTATTATGCAAAGAGAATATTAAAGCATCTTGTGCAATACTTGCAACCTTTGCTTCTTCTTTTCCTTCGTGCTGATTGTCCTCCTTAGGCTTTGACCAGCAATCTCTACTTATGTGACCCATCTTTCCAAAATTCCAGCATTGTGGCTTCCTGCCATTTCTGGATTTGGATCTGCCTTTCCCCTTAGACTTGGATCTTGATCTCCCTTTCTTGCTCTTCTCTTTTTGCCTTCCCCTGCTCTCAAAACTTAAAGCATTCTCAGATGTCTCTTCTGTGCTTTTCCTGCGAATTTTCTCATTCAAGATAACACTAACAACATCCTCTACTTTTAAAATATTTGATGCAGATACAGTATTGCTAACTGCCATTACTAAGTTATGCCAGCTTTCAGGCAAAGAACATAATATTAAAAGAGCTTTTATTTCATCATCAAATACAATTTTGATTGAACTTAATTGATTTACAATACCATGGAAATCATTCAGCTGATTAGATACATATCCACCTTCCTGCATATGCAAATTAAATAGCTGCTTCATAAGATATACCTTATTAGAAGCTGAGGGTTTTTCATACAAATTTGCTAGAGTAGTCATCAACTCTACCGTTGTTTTTGCTTGTGATAAATTAGATATCACAGTAGATGCTAGACTCAGTCTTATAGACCCCAGAGCCTTTCTGTCAAGAACTTCCCACTCTTCATCCTCCATGTCTGTGGGCTTCTTTGCAATCCCACCTAATGGTAAGTATAGATCCTTCTAATACAGATAGTCCTCTATTTGCATTCTCCAATGTTGATAGTTTTTTCCATTGAACTTCTCCATTCTCAGTTTACTTTCATCTGCCATTGCTTCTCCCACTCAAACAAAAATCCCTTAGAAACTCCTGTGAGCAACCTATAATCAATAGACACTACACAGATCTGAACCACCTGTTAGTGAACCTGAGCTTTGATACCAATTTTGGATATCAAACTCTAAACCTACAACCAAGGCTCTGATACCACTTATTGGGGATCAACCAACAATATGATTACACTTATGAAAGCAATAAACCACAGAATTAAATCAGATAGATAAGTAACTAGAATCAAATAATAGCAAAAAATAAGAGATACAAGAAACCACCCTGAAAACTTGTATTAAACTCTTTACAAAAGGAATACAATTGAAGAAACTTCTTTCTTCCACACCTCTCTCAGATGCACAAGATCTCTCTCTAGATCTCTATTCCTCAAGAGCTCTCTCTCTCAAGTACAATCAATTCCAACAACCTGGATTGATACAACTCTGTACTGTTCTTCAACATTCACATACAATGAACTACTACAATAATCACACTAAGCTTAGAATATCTAATTCTACATATAGAATTAGGAAACTTGAGCATGCACTTACAACCAATAGTTAAGCCTCTTAAACAAGGGCTCTAAAAACAATCTTACTAATAATAGAAATGCGAACTTAAGACTAAGACTTAAACTCATCATGCAAACACTTGGTTTTGTCCTCAAAAATAGCTTTTTGGACGCACAGGTAACCGACGCCGGTTCCTGCCTGCTTGCCTGTGACTGACATCGGCCGATCATCTGCTAATGCCGGCGTCTCTTCAACTACACTGAACCAACGTTGGTCACTCTTGACTGACGCCGGTGACTGTGTAAACCTGTAACTTTGGTAATGTGCTCATATGTGAAGCTTTTATGCTCCACACCTTAACATTATATCCTTATAAGGGTCTTCCTTTTCTTCCAATACCAACATTAGCCTTGGGATCATTTACTCAATGAGCATGTAGGTGTATTCAACCTACTTCATTATTGAGTTATTGATGTTGTCTCAGAGGGAGGGCTCCACTTCCTCGATGTGCTTGATCATTTGTTGAAGCTTGAGTTTGGTTCCCTCAAGCTCTATCTTCATGTCTTTAGTAATTTTCCTCCATCTACTAGAATGAACATCATTCATGATGGTCTTGTACACCAAAAAGGTTTCCATCTTGATTAACTCATTGTCCGATCACACAAGGTTCAAGTCTTAAGGGTTCATTAGGTGGAAGTCATGGCCCTCTTCTAGCTTCTTATAACATTAGATAGACTTTGTAGGGACCTCAAAATCCAGCTTGTCCATGTATCATTTCATGGCCCATGAGACTTGGTGGTGTGTAAGAGCTATGGTAGTTCTTAAAATCATGTACTCCATCATGTATAAGTCATCATCCTCCTTGAACCCCATCTATGCTCTCTCATAGTTCTCAGGCTCAACCTCTTCTTCTTCCCTAAGCTCCTCTTCTTTGCTGGTGTTAGTGCCAGTCCCCATTTCTTCAACTCTCTCTTCTTATTTTTTGGCATTGGTTTTAGTCCATGCTTCTTCAATTCTCTCTTCTTCTTACTCTCTTACCTCTCTGACACTAGGCTTACCATTTCATTCTTTTATTGGGGGTCCTTCAATATACTTTTGCCCCTCATCCTTTTCCTAGTACAGCACCTCTTCCTCTACTTGTTTTTCTATACTACCATCATCACCTTTATGTTCCTTAGGCATCACCTTAGATCTGGGGTGCACCTTCTATGTGGCTTCTTTAGTTTTTGGGTGTCAGTGCTGAGTGCTATCTCAACTTCTTCTTTCCTAGGCTAAGCACTAGCGAAACCCTTTTTTCTTTCTTTCTTAGGCCACTTTTTCTTCCCATTACTTCTTTTGGGCATGTTCTCCATTTGCCTCCTCCATCCTTTCCTCTTTTTTGGCCTTTCCTTTTTTTTCTTTCTTTGTGTTAATTTCACAACACACTTTTTTCCCCTCTTTTTGAATTCTTTGGCCTTGAGCTAGTCAATATCAGCCTAGGTTAGGCCCATGGCCCTCAACTCATTGCACCTTTAGTGTAAGGTGAGTACTACATTGATGTGGTCTTAGTCTAAGCCTATTTCTCTCCATTTATTTAGTACCTCTTCCTCTTCATTTCATATACTAGAGGGAGTTGCTTCTTCAATAACTTCACCTACTTTACTCATCTCTTCTTTATGTGCCCTACGTACTACTTCACTTTTGTGATCATATGCCTTTACCATTTGGATGACCTCAACAAGTACCCTTGCCTTGGCCATCTCCTCTTTATTCTCCCTTAACTCCTACACCCTTTCGGTCTTGACCTCATGGGATCCTAGTTTCCTCAGCCTATGCCTTGGTTTTTTTGGCTATGCATGTGGTGGAGGTGAAGGAGATTGTTCACTAGGGAATGATTCTACGTCCTTAAGTGAAATGTAGGTAACTTTTCCCCACTCTTCCTCTTCTAGTGCAAGGGAAGGGGAATTTTCTTTCTTTTTCACCTTTGGGCTTGTGGGGGCTTGAGATGTGAAGCACACATGCTTCTGGTATGATTCTGTCACAAAGGATTTCCCTTCTAAATCTATCATTAGATTTAACCTCTCCTTATTCTCTTCCAACACCTCCCCCCTCTTCTTTTTGAGTAGCTTCTTCTTTTCTTGAGGCATAGAGGTTCCTTCCTTCCCAACTAGGACTATGGGGTCTCTTCATTTCTTGATGTTAAACCCTATGTCATCATCCATTTTTCTAGGATTCATCACATAATATAGTCTATGGATGAATCCAAGGATTGTTATCTCTTATATAAGATCAATGTATGTCTGATCTGAGGCATCCTTTATCATGATTTCATCTACATGAGGGAATATACACCTCATCTTCCATCTTTTTACATCTAATTCTTTGACTAAAATGTCAAGGATCTATACATTGGGGATTCTATTGAGTGCATCTCAGAAGAATTCAATTGAGAAGGTGAAGGGAAGATTCAACCATCTTAACTTATTCCCATCTTTGAGTGCTAGATGGATGACATAGTAGTGTTGCATGACAATGAAGGTCATCATTCCAAACATGCTCAATGGGAGCCCTTGTAGGATACACCACTCTAAATCAAAGGCCTCTATGTATTGCTCACACCACTTCAGTATGCAAGTTCCATACATGGCATTGAAGGTTGTAGGGTAGGTGAAGTCCTTGTATTTCTACACTAGGCTTTCATGGTGTTTTAGAAACACCCACAAGTTATCTTCTCCACTATAAGGGATCTTGATCTCTTTCATGACTATCAAGATGATGATAAATCCCCATATAAACATCCTCTTTTCACTATGGCACTTTAATTTATTCTTGGTCATTTCTATGGTGATGAACTATGATACATTGAACTTTACCCCTACACCATGTGATAAGCTAAGTAGAGGTATGCCTTCGACACATCGATTCATCTTCCTCCTAGGCATAGTTTTGAGTTAACCAATCACACCACTACCCTTGTGCCTAGGTATTCACACCTAATGATGGTTGAAGTGTATCCCCCTTGAAGTAATTGAGGATTTTTATGATGCACTCCACCTCTTCATCATCACCCATTAGCTAATGGATGTCTCTTTTGGATTTTGGTAGTCTAGTTATTTTGTTGATCAGGTATGTAGATATCTTTATGCATCACCCTATGAAGTATATATGATCTTCATGCACATATGAGAGGAGGAACTGAATAAGTTCATCTAGCTTTTTGATGCAAGGAAACTCATAGAGCTGAGTTATACCTAAATCCTTCAATTTGTCTCTTATTAAGATGTCAAATATTACATCTCCCTCTAAGGTCTTGCACCTAGTGTCCACCATCCAATATTGCATCAATTCTTAAAATTGACTTGGCATCTGGTGGTTTTAATCCTAAAGCTAGCATACATGCACAAATGAGCACCAGGGTTTACCCACCGACACTTCAGGTGGGAACTACATGTGTTGGTAGGGCATCTTGGTTAGTGCCCCAACTTTCACCATCATAACATGGACCACTTATACTACCTATGCCCTTATCTTGGTGGTATATGCTTCCTCTAATATTCAAAAATTTTTGGGTTTTAGTTGTGTCTCTTCTTATCTTGATGCCTTCCACTTCTTTGTCATTCTAAATCTATTGGAATTGAAGTATGGGAGGCATGCCTTGCTAAAACCCCTAATTTTGGTTTAACATGAGTTATCTACCTGAGCTTCTCTAGCCATTAATGGTAGCCCAACATCTATTTTGGTTCACCTTCATTTCTCTAGGTTTGATACACCACTTCACTTTTGAAGCACTTCATATTCTAGTTTACTACACCAATTCCTCACTTGATGCACTTGATGCACTATCTACTATGTGAGAATTCACTCTTTTAGGGTCATTTGGCTCTAGTTCTTAGTCAATTTTACATGATTTTGTAACCCTATTCATTCACCATTAACCCTATTTATATCTTGATATGTCACCCACCATTATTAATGTCACCAATCAAACTTGATTGATGGATTTCCTAAGAGGTCATGAGATCTTTAAAAAATTCATGTTCTATCTACATTAAATGTGTATCTTTATCCCACCATCACATTAAATAATTCTACCCATTTTTTAATGATGTGACATCCTTTTTAAAATGGTCACTTCCTTCTTTTCTTGGGTGGATGTCAGTTGTCCTCAATGATCCCTTTTTTCATGTTTCTTTGGTGTGACCTTCACCTCTCTTGTGGTAACCTGGGCACAACAGCTAATATGCACATAATTTAACCTCCTTGGTTCCACTTATTATATTTCAATCCTCTTTTATTTCCCTCCTTTGTCTTGGTTTATTTCTCATGCATCATCTCACCTTAGCCTATCTTACCCCATATAAATTCCTTGCACTGGCCCTCTAGTTCTTGGTATCATCTGCTATGTGCACTTGTAGGAAATACATCTTCTCACTTATCTTAAGCTCACTTGATTTGAGCATATTTTCTTCTCATCTTTCATCCAACATAGTTGATAGTCTTCTCTTATGTCAGCCCTCTGGTGTTTCATCATTTTTAAAGGCTCTTCTTGCCCCAATAGCTCACACCCAACCACACCAAGGTTTTGAATATGGCTCTATGACTGTTCATCAATCTTAACGGTTATGTGGCTCTTCTCACCATCTCACTATGTGCATCTTATGTAGATGTTTATTTTTCATGTGCCCATAAATTAGGTTTCCAAACTCATGTGCTTGTGGCATAAGTGCTTGACTCACTTGAGTGGACTTATACATGGTGGTAAAACATAGGGATCTCTACGACCATCTTGCACTACTTATTTTGGTCAGCTAAATTCAAACCAACTATTGACCAAAGATTTGAAGTAAAATTGGTGTGAATGCCTCCCTATTATTGATATGGATTCAATTTATTGCCATTGAAATTCCCTTAAAGCATTTCACCAGATAATGTGTGTAGTTTGCATGCACCCATTTCTAAAATGTGATAGATGGCATATGGACCCATTTATTGGATATATAGCTTACATAGGCACTAAAAGTATTTAGATTCACATAAAAATACTAAGGCTTCTTTATTCAACACCTTTCACTTGATATGGTTATCATGCCACCTCTTTTACTGTACCTTCTCAACTTGTTAACCCCAATTAGCTCAGGTGCATATCTCATCCAAGCATTTTAATTCTTCCAACCTTGTGCTCAAAGATTATTAGTCATCAACGTAGCCAATTTGTGTGATTCATAAGGAAGGTACTAAAAATTCCATAGGTATAACTGCTTCTATTCTAAACACCAATTGAAACGGTGTAGCCTTGTTTAATAATTTGTATGTCATGCAGTAGGCTCATAATACTTTAGAGACATGATCATCCCAATCCTTATGATCGACATCACATATATTTATTAGGCATGTTATAAGGATCTTATTGAAGGATTTATCCATGCCGTTAGCTTGGGGATGATAGGGGTGGTCTTTTGGTGTGCCACCATGCATTTTGTCAAAAGGATGCACATTATTTCATTAATGAAATGAGTGCCCATGTCACTAGTTAGACTTAACAAGCACCCATATAAGTTAATGATATTATCCTAAATGAAGCACATGGATATTTTGGCTATGTATTTTTTGGTCATCACTACCTCAACCCACTTCATGAAATAGTCAGTTGCCATAAGGATATATTTGGCTCTTATGTGTTATGTTACAGGGGTGATTGGCCATATAAAGTCAATGGCCCATTTCTCGAATGGTGCCTATGATAGAATAGGGATGAGAGGCATCTCATCCTAATGGTTTGGATTTATAATGCATTAGTATACATCACATACCCATGCATATTCTTTGGTGTCACTGAATAGGCTTGGCCACCACAACCCTAATTGTTACATGTCATTACATCTCTAGTGTAATGTCCTCTAGCTATCCCTTCATACACGTCCTAAAACACATCATGTTATGTCTCTAGTGTAATGATAGAGTTCTACTAATGTTCCAAAATACATTGGCACAAGACCTAATCCCTACTCATCTTGTATAGCTCTCCTTTAATGAGTTAGAAGGGGGAAGCATGGATAACAAGTTGCTTCTTCTCCTTAGAGGATAGTGTTTGTGGTGCTAGCCCTAAGGTTAGGAAAGTGGAAATCTCCACCAAGTTTTCAAGAACATGATGAACTCAATAGATTTATGCATCTGGTATATCATCCTTAATTGGAACCATCACATTACTATACTTGATGCGAGACAAGTGGTCTAGCCCCAATTTTTTCTTTCCAAGTTTAAGCATGACTAAAAATTGAAAATCCTTAAAGAGGACAACCCATATACAAATGTGCCCATGCAAAATAGGTTTATTTATGAGATATTTTAGCACCTCATGATTAGTTAATAAATTGAATGGGGTTATTAGTAGATATTATATAAACTTCTACAAGGCATAGACCATTGTCATCACTTTGTGCTTAGTAGTGATATAGTTTTGCTCAGCCTACATCAACTTTATACTTGTGAAGGAAATGGGGTGGTCCATTTTGCCTTTGCCTAGTTACACCAAAATGGAACTAATTTTTGAGCTTGATGCATTGGCATGGATGTGAAAATGAGTCATTATTGTAATATATATAAGATATTAATATAAAAAAGATATTAATGGATGAATATAGATTGTTGATGTTATATGTTATTGTGTCGTAAATTGGTTGGATGAATATAGAATGTTGATGAACTGGGACTCCACCTTGGTAGTAAGTGGCTCCTTTATGCCACTTATCCCTCTTACCCATCATGAAGGGCCCTCATATTAGACATAGCATCAAATGATGACCTTATGATAAATAGACACCCCCATGTGGACTCCCTTACTTACATGCACTGAAAAGGCCTCAAACCCCTCTATTTGAGCATACACCAATGGACCTATCCCTTTGATCCTCTATGTTAGAGACCCTTTGAATCTCTTGAACCACTAGACCCCAAACCACCCTTAGTTTTGCCATGATGTAACTAGCCTAACACAAATTTGGTCCCTTCACTATCGTGCTTCAGGTGAGTGCATAAGGTTCATGCCTTAAATGAAACTAATGCCAACATGCTAGTATGTTTAAATTTTGTGTGCCAAACCTTTCTCCCCTTGCACCTAACTCCCTAAACCTTAGAAATTCTTGATAATTGGAGTTGCATGTATGACTGGGTGTCATGCCTACTTAAATAACACACTTAACTACAACATGTTGGTTTTATTATTGGGTGCTAGGTTGTTAGTCAGGGATGTATGCCTACCTACTCCACTAATTATATCTCCATGTTCCTTGATCCATGAACCACCATGTGTAGAACTAGGTAGGTATGCCTCAAGAATTGTGTTGCTCTAAAACCATCAATCAACTGGCATGGGGACTCTGGGAGTTGATCTAGTCAGTGCCAAGGTGTGAGAAAGGGGTCCTTCACTTCCTCCATGGGTCTTCACACTCTGGGTTTGTTCTTATCTACTGTGGATTTATTTCTTCCCAAAAATGGGCCCAATGAAAAGGGGTCCAACAATGAGAGAGAAAATGCACAAATATAGGCTTATTTGTCAAGAAGTTATTTTAGCTATCAAAATTTGCATTGGTCAAGAAAATAAAATGAATAGAAGAATAATATAGAGAATCCTTTTTTATATCAATGATTATTTATAGATTAGTTATATCTTTAAATTTTATAATTTGGTCATCCAAGTTAGCCAGTTGTAGATAGACCTAATGATGCAAATAGTACAAAACCCAGACAAAGATGAGAAGATGGATTTGAGGTTTTGAGCATGTCATATTGCTGAAACAAAGTGAATTAAGAGTTTATTTATGACTTATAATTCATTTTCATGCTTGGAAGGATTTTTTGAGATTAGTGAATATGGTGAAAAAGTTGCTCATAAAATGACCTATCTAGTTCAGATAAGATAGTGTGATATAAGGTCAAGAAATTGGTCTACAAGACCAATATTTTCCCTTAGACCCTATGATATTTATATCTAATTTTGGTCTATATATATCATATGATAATTTACATGCATCAATATTCATAAAAAGTGTCTACACATGTGTTGGAGGTTTGAGTCACCATGATTTGTCTTTGAGGTAAATTGGTAGTTATGAGTGAGTAAGTTGCATAGGTATTATTAAGCCTTTAACTCCTGAGTGAAAGTGTTCCTATAGAGATGGATTCAAAATATGGTTATATTAATAATTATTCATGAAAAACTCAATAAAAATGCATAATAATATAACAAGCTAAACCAATTGTTTTGACAAGGTTTGGAAAATGATAATTATGAGCTATTGAATGAAAGCATACATAATACCTTCCCAAGAGCATCCCATCACCCAAATATGGCTCAAAAAATGATAGTCTCATTGATTTGGTGCTCAATTTTTCATCAATGATGTAATGCAAATCTCCTTCATCATCTCTTATGCACTAATGAAACTAGGCTCATGATATGAAATCAATGTTATGCCTATCTTGAAGCTATCCTATTGCAAATTAAGCATAATAAACACGACACACAAATGGCTTGTGGAGAGAATTTTGAATAATAATTTTATAAAAATTAATCTTAAAATTGGTGGTCTTTTCCATGTTATTTATAAAAAAATTATTTGATCAGGATCAACCATGATTGTCCATCTTGTTACAAATTCAAAGAGTTTATATGCAGTATTAACTCATGCACTATGAAATAGAACCAAACACATAGATAAGTTATTCAACAAACAACAATATTCTGCCTTCTTATCTTATTAATTAATTCAAACATGAATACATATATATAGGATAATATTTCCTATAAAAAGGGATTCCCAAATCCCTACAAATTGTCAACCTCTTTACCTGTACAACAATAATATAATCTAACCTATATGATAATATTATTTATAATAATGTTTTAATTAACCAAATATTAATTAACAAATAATAATTAACTTATATCTATTTACCTCTTGGTAAATACCTCAAATCTACACAATGTAAAGGTTAGATTTCTTAACATTCCCCCCATAGTTTTTACATGGTGAAAAAACATTCACACTCTTATCTATAGTATGCTCACCTCTTAAGCATACCCTATTTGGCTCATGACCTTGATATAAAGATAGCCTCACTCCTATAATGGTTTTATAGGTTTACCACAAACCTTGACATGAATAGGAATACCATCTACCTACTTTTCACCTCTTGGTGGTTTTTTGGATCTCTACCACAAACCCTTTCAAGATCCATTAACTAACTTACATTGGTGCTCTATCCTTTCACTATGTTCTCACATTAAGGGAATTATGTTTTTAATTACACATATATTACATTACCTAAATAGGCATATTCTTCTATACTTATTTTTAAAACACATAAAATAAATTAAAAACACACCATACTATACATGTCACCAAAACATTAGTACGGCCCCATCATTGGTGACTGACGAGAGGTCATTGAAAGACCTCCTTCCTCTGTGTATCCTCCATCCTCTAGTTGGTGAATATCTTTACTTAGATGTTAAGTCAATGTAGCTCAATTGCATGAATTTTCCAAGGATAAATCCCCCCCCCCCATAATGTGGAGATCTTGTACAAATGAAAATGCATCTGTAAGGCAAATTTTTTTATTTTTACAAGTTTTGAAAAATAATGAATCATTGACACCTTAGATTTTAGATGTAAAATGTTCTAAAAATGAAGACCAAAAAATTATGACTCTAGAATATATAATGACTTTATTAAATAAAAGACACAAATACATATTATTGACACTATGTTTTCAATAAGACAAAAATGAAATTAGATTTGTAATAATAATTTTAATTACAAATCTATTTATTTGATTCCATAGACCAAACTCAAAAAACCACTCAAAATAACTATGAACTCTAAACTTGACATAATATAACTAAATAATAATAAAGGACGCTAATTACTTGTTTGGACTTAATGTCATATTTAATATACAAACTTAAAATGCTATGCAATTAACAAAACACATAAAAGCCTTTTAAGGCACTTAATCAAGCCTAAAGAATTAAAACTACAAGATAATTTTATAGATTTAAACAACTATTATTATGACACAAATAGACTTTAACCAAAAATCTAAAAAACTAACCAACACACTAACCTTTTGCATGTACAGTGGTAGATGTAATAGGCATACAAAGACTAAAATGGATTTTGGTAGCTCACTTTAAATAATTGTGCACTCATGGAAAAGGATCTAAGATGTTGAAAAGAGATTGAATTAGATGCAACTGATAACCAAGAAAACATCCAATGCTAGATCTGTCAATTTGCTTAGGGTTAACGTGAAAGAGGAAAGCATACAATACCATTAGAAACACATCAATGCTAATAATGATGTGATATGTTAATGTTGTGGTAAATCATCAAGGTGGATGAACTTGTTGAACTAGTGCTTGGATGTAGATTTGATACACATAATAGAATTGATTTTTATTTTAGATGGATCATGGATCTTGACATGTTGGGACATAACAATGTATCCAAAATTACATAAACATCTCCCTTGATTCATAATCCACATAGATAGATGGTGAGAAAAATATAATGTCATGGGAAAAATAATAGCCATGGATTAAAATATGTGCCACGATTATATATCATCAAGTTGAGAATATACATGGGTCTACACATGGAGCTAGAGAATGAAATTGAGGCATCACTAAAAATGAGACTAGTACAACTTTGACTAAATGATTACAAACTTCAAATGATGTAGCCAATAATGCAAAATGATACAGTGTGTGGAACATAATGTAGGTTAAATGGAATGCAAATCTAGGTTCCAATGGAGCTAAATGTAATGGAGATGATGCAAAGATACTTCTAAGATCTAAAAACTCCTCACATAGATGCTTTTGAATAGCCAAGCACCGAACTATTATCCTAAAACTAATACCATATATAATTGCTTAAAGAATTTTCTTTTGCATAAAATTCTTCTCCATTAACTGTGTTAGCCAAAAACTCAAATGGTTCTTCCCTGTATAATATCTCATAGATCCATTACAAATATCTCCTTCTCTAGTACTATTGTTATGGACTCAAAGAGTTTATATGTAGTCTTAATTCATGCACTATGAAATTGAACTGAACACATAGACAAATTATTCAACACAACACCTTTTCAAAGAAGGTGTGGTGAGACATTCAAGTGAAGCAACACCTTTTCAAAGAAAAAAGTTGTCAAGAAGAAGTTGGAAAGAAATGACCCATAATGCCCTCTCAAGAAGACTTACTAGGATGAAAGAAAAGTATGGACACTCGAAAAGAAAGAGAAATTAAGATTAACCTGTGGGATAGATTAACTCCAAATGAAATCATCATTGCATGGATTGATTCCATCAATGATAAAAATATAATTGGCCCTAATAATGTGGTAAAGGGATGGATACAATCCAAAAATATAAGTGACACACTTTGAAAACACCCTAAAATGAGGTGCAAGATACGCACTTAGGGAATGTATGATCCTGAGACAAGTTACACACTAAAATATTTCTAGAACGAGGGAAAAAGTCCACAAATCTTAGAATTAGAAAAAATGGGAGAACATTTCTCTAGAGAAAGGAAATAATAATATGCTCAAGTAAAGAAGATTTCATCAGTTGATAAAATAGTTTTTCCCTAATAGGGATAATTTTGATCACTAATAATTAATTTTGCCTTAGTAGGGCTGATTTAGATTGGTGACTAGTTCAAATGTTGTGCCCTATAAAGTAAAATTGGTAAGCATAGCTCTAAGATATAACCTATTGTATAGATGAACATGAGCATGCATAAATATAGAGATGATGGTGTAATGACTAAAATAGTCATAAAATACCAAGCATACAAGGATGGTTAAAGTGATCAAAGAGATGAAAAGAATAAAAAATGTGGCTGAGCTAACATGAGATACATCATGTATCCAAGCACTACCTACAAGTAATTCACCCTAAAGTAGGAGAAAATGGAATGAGGGGTGAAAAAAATTGACCACTATTTTATTAGACTCATAATGTATGCCAAGACATGCACGTCTTACATAGATTTGAGTACGAGATATGCCATAGTACTTAGTTCATTGGTGTACTTGAAAGTAGATCATTGGAGTTGCATTGATTTTGAGAATTAGATCCAAAGCACATAGTTTTTGTTATATCAAAATGAAATTATGCCTCATAAGTATAAGTAACCTATAATGACATTGCCTTTCATTTGTGTTGAGTTGGTTCAAATGTGAATATTTATAACTAAGGATAATGATAAGAACTACCAATACCAGAGTTACAACTATTTATATTTAAAAAAATAAAATAAAGAAAAATAATACATAAATGAACCCAACATAAAATCAAGATAAAAATAATCAAGATTTAAGTAGGAGCAAGAATGTACAAAAACAAAGCAAAAATAACTCAATAGACAACATGAAAATAAGATATGAATAATCAATCTCCATGTGTACTATCAAGATGTACTTGGAAAAAGAAAACAAAGAAAAAGATTAAAAAATAAAATAAAAGACCAAGAAAAAACAACAAAGAAAGAAAATAAAATCACAACAAAAGAAGAGACAAGAATTCACAACAAAACACCAATAAAAAATGTTAGTGTGGTTTGAAAATAATTATTCATGTGCGTGGAGTAGAGGCATTACTTTCTACAATAGCATAATTAGAACAAGGAGAAAATTTCACCCTAGCGATAGGGAAACAACACATATGAACATGGGGGAAAGAGAAGAAAAGGAACGGAGTGGCTGATCTGACTCCAAATGTATAAGACAAGTGGACGTTACCTATATAGTTCCATGGATGCAAGATCTAATGTGAAATTCAAGTCAAATGTGGTTCTCCTAGGAAAAGGGATAGAAGAAAAAGATAAGATAAGAAGATAATACTTATGTTGTAGAAGAAATGGGAAGATGGGAATGGTCTTACAAAATAGCAAGATAGTGGTACAATTGCTTAAAAAATGACAAGAGTGTGGGATGAGATTAGAATATACAAAAGGGAAAGACAATGTTTCTTGTTTTTTTCATCAATCATTTTCTAATGTTTTTGTATTTTTTGGATAAGTGACATAAATTAAATATTAACAAACTATCCAAGGAACTACCTAGCAAAGGAAATGCACATCCATAGGTAAGAGTTCAAATAATAGCTAAATTCATTACAATGGGAATCATGGATATAAATAATAGAACAAGGAACCAACTAATCAAGAAGATGATGTCCAAGAGTAAAATTTCTAATAATATATAAAGCTAGTTGTAATGACCCTTACTCATAAGTTTATGAGAGTAAGGGAAAAGAGGAACTAGTTGACCTCAACATGAATCGAGCATGGCATGTCTAGTCCCATTAGGACCTTAATTCATAGTGGTTTTGCCTACATAAAAAGTAGTGAAAAAATGACCAGGTCATTAAATGATAAGGCAAATGATAATATTAATATAAAGTCAATGTGTTAATGCATGATAAAAATACATTGTTACTAATTTACCCATAGCTCATTATAATTAGGAAATAACATCATAATACTGATTTGCCTAAAGGTGGTTATAATCAGTGGTACCAAATAGAATATTGATTTCCCCATAGATGGTTATAATCAATGGTACTAGATAATAATGTAAATGAAAGATAAATTTCCAAATTTATTGTCCAATACTTCCATAGACCATCATTTAAACACAAATTTCTAAAAACTATTGAAACTAGATTGTAATCCCCTTGTAAAAAAGTGCAGGATGAACCCAAGTAACCAAGATCAAAAAAGGATTAGTAGGATGGCTAAAAACAAAATTTGGTTAGTACTAAATACATGGTACAATAAAATTGTATAAATCATGACATAAGGAAAATTATAAGATGGCACTTGGCTATAATGGAAACAAGGTTTCACCCAAGCGATAATCAGCTTAGTGTGCTCAAAAATGGTGAGAGCATTCAAACTTAAAAATTACTCACAAAATAATGAGAGCATTTAAACTTAAAAAGTACTTGTAAAATGGAAATAGCATGGAAAAAGTGATCGATCTAAACTCAATAAGAATTGAACACTACCTACATAGTCCCAAAGGACCTCAAGACAATGTTGTTCAAATGGAGGAACAAATGGGACATAATGGTATAAGATGCCTAAAATGAATTAGTATATAGGGTTTCCCCTAAGAGTCAAGGCAATGGAAATGTAAGGGTAAATGGAAAATGAAAATTATTTCTATTTCTCTTTCTGATGTAGAGATGTTTGTCCTAGTCAACATAAGAGACAACCAGAGTAATCAATCATAAAAATTACTATTTAACACCTTGTTTGAATAGCTACTCTATAAGGAACCTGCTACAAATTTGGACTTCAATAATGTTGTTGCAATCTTTGTTGGTCATTGATTTTATTTCATTCAAACATTAAAATAAGATATCCTTTTATCCATTACAAAGGAAAGTTTTGCTAGAGATGGTAACTAATGTTAGGCACATGATAATGATATAAGTGGGTAATAAAAGTGTGGATGATAATGTGATGTTTAATGATTGGTAAATAAATGAATATCAAGGTTTCCATTCACATACAATGTTGTTGATTCTAGATTTGATATAAATTTGGTTATGGTAGGGCTAAAGACTTCTGAATATGCTATTATTAAGACCACAATTTTTTTTTTGCTTGATCTTAAGAGTTACTACAATTTGATTATATTATAGATCGTTAGTTATACTGATTTGATATTTAATAATTTTTTCTTAAAGTAGTGAATAACTTTTTTGATAAGTTATTGATGCCTCGAAGAGGTTTTCACCAATGAATTTATCTTGATCATCCCATAGTTCTTCTGAAAATGTTTTCCTAAGAGATGTTAACATTTGACTTTGATTGTTTTCTAGCACCTTTGAAAAGGTTTCACTAAAAGATTTTTAGGTTGAACTTTGATCATCCCCTATCACCTCCAAAAATATTTCACTAGGAGAATTTTTTCTTTTGAATGAATGTGCCTTTGTCCCCCTTGATATGCTACACTTGATATGTCACCATGGATGCAATTCAATAAAGTATGAGTCTGTTGGTCCCAATAGACACTTGTGAGAGGTGGAATGTCAATATAATGGCTATGTTGGGTGGGGGTAATGGAATGACAAAAGGAAACATAATCCTTGTAGAATATACTAGGAGAACTTGTGTTGATGTTAAAGTAATCATACTCAAAAAATGTAAAAGGATCAAAAATATAATCAAAATGATCCACAAGGTAAGTGTAACCAATGTTATAACAACCATGACTATACTCCATTTCAAAATTTGAGTCCACATCAAGGGACTCTAAATCCAATTTTGAGATTGGTGGTGATTATGCTTCTGATGTTAAATCCAATATCAGTTTAAAAAGGGAACCTAACTCTAATGTTGATTCTTCATCTTTTGTGGATGTTTTTTATAATATTGTTTTGTTGAATTTTTAGTATCAAATAAATAATGGCATGTGATGGAATAATGGGCTTTATAAAAATTTATTCATCTAGGAAGGGTTCAACATAGATTGGCTTAACTAAGTGAAGCCCCTCAAAGAGAGGGAAATGTTCAAGGGATGACTTGATAGAAACTGGCTTGTCAAAAGGAGACTCCTCAATGAGTAGAAAAAGATCAAAAGATAGCTCTATAGAGACTAGATTTTCAAAGAGATGGGGCTCTTTAAAAATTGGTAAAATATGAATAAGTGATTCATCACAGGTTGACTCATCATAAATGGGTGTTTCACTAATAACATCATGATTTTGGTTTACAATTGTTTGCAATATATCAAATTTGAATACATTTTAGTCCTCACAAGATGGCTCTTGAAGAGGAAATGGATAGCTTTGTTGAGGATCGAAGACCAGCACATAATTTATAAAGTGGGGAATAATTGGTTCAAGGTGAATAATGGTTTTTGGTTCAATAATGGGATACCCAAAAATTAGACTATCTAATAAGGGATCAACATATATTGATTCATTAAATTGATGTCCCTTAATAATATGTTCAATAAATATAGGAAATGGGACTAGAATGGTAACCTTGGGGTGATATGGAGATTGTTTGCTTGCACAAGCTAAAGGATGAGGTCCTAAAATGGTAACCTTCATGTGTTTTGGATCTTGATTTTTCACACAAGATGAAGGAGGATAGCCTAAAATGGTAACATTCACATGTTATGAATATTTATTGCTCACACAAGATGAAGGAAGATAACCTAGAATGGTAACCTTCAAGTGTAGCATATAAATTGAAGGAGGATATCCTAAAATTTTAACCTTAAATAATGGTGCACAATCGAAGGGAAAGGATGAGGATGATGTACAAAAATTTTCATGGATTAGATTAGTGTTCAACAAATATCCCCAAAGAGGGTGGCATCCTCAAACAATATGGAGTGCTCACGTCTACCATAACAATGTTCTTCCCTATAACTAGGGACATAAAATACCCCACTACGAGTATACCTTAGCATCATGCTCAAAATATTTTTATCTACTTTCACTTAAGATTTGTAAAATGTTTTTCAAATGTTAACAAGGTGTGTTTTGATTTTCTCCAAATAAGTGACAAAGAAAAAGAGACTATAACAAAGAAGGTGGCATAGTACCACACAATTAGAAGAAATGTTCAAAAAATTACTCAACATTTGGTGTGTTGAAATCATTAAATTAGAAGAGGCTATGATAAATCAAAAACCTAAATGTAAACTAGTACACCAAACATAGTTTTAGAGGTATGTCAATACCGTAAATTCTAGTTCAACTTCAACGAGTTGCTACTAGAAAATTAGAAGAAAGTCTGTCAGATTAGGAAGGTAATAATGTGAATTAAGAAGCTCAAGATGTGAAAATATCCAAGAATTCCTAAGTTTAAAACTAAAACCAAATGGGCATCACAATGTTTCCACATGGTAATAGAGGGTAGTATAAAATGTGTTCTAGAACTTAGAGCATAATCAGCATGCTAGATAACCTAAGTTCATAATGATCATTTGATGATGAGTCTATAAATGACCTTCAACCCAAATGGGAAATCATAACCAAGTTAACTCAAACCAAGTGCAAATGGTAAACTAATTTAACACA
Source organism: Torreya grandis (assembly GCA_037957365.1). NCBI lineage: Eukaryota > Viridiplantae > Streptophyta > Pinopsida > Cupressales > Taxaceae > Torreya > Torreya grandis. The sequence continues at coordinate 4,433,716 of JARHVA010000709.1, read as the reverse complement.
TTGGCATAAAACTTAGAAAGGTGAAATTCTGAATTTGAATTAAAAAAGTGAAGGACTTAAATATTTTGGAAAATGGTTTAGACTCAAATGAGCAGCATAACTACATTGTTTAGATAATACAAAACACAAATATTTAAGATGAAGTTTTAAAAAAGGCAAAAGATGATTTAGATTTGACTGACACAATGCCTCTTTGTTTAATAAATGGTGGATAATACAAAGTTAACTCAAACCAAGTGCAAATGGTAAACTAATTTAACACATTGGCATAATACTTAGAAAGGTGAAATTCTGAATTTGAATTAAAAAAGTGAAGGACTTAAATATTTTGGAAGATGATTTAGACTCAAATGAGCAGCATAACTACATTGTTTAGATAATACAAAACACAAATATTTAAGATGAAGTTTTAAACAAGGCAAAAGATGATTTAGATTTGACCGACGCAATGCCTGTAACTAGGGACATAAAATACCCCACTACGAGTATACCTTAGCATCATGCTCAAAATATTTTTATCTACTTTCACTTAAGATTTGTAAAATGAGAAGCATAACTACATTGTTTAGATAATACAAAACACAAATATTTAAGATGAAGTTTTAAACAAGGCAAAAGATGATTTAGATTTGACTGACGCAATGCCTCTTTGTTTAATAAATGGTGGATAATACAAAGTTAACTCAAACCAAGTGCAAATGGTAAACTAATTTAACACATTGGCATAAAACTTAAAAAGGTGAAATTCTGAATTTTAATTAAAAAAGTGAAGGACTTAAATATTTTGGAAGATGATTTAGACTCAAATGAGCAGCATAACTACATTGTTTAGATAATACAAAACCCAAATATTTAAGATGAAGTTTTAAACAAGGCAAAAGATGATTTAGATTTGACTGACGTAATGCCTATAACTAGGGACATAAAATACCCCACTACGAGTATACCTTAGCATCATGCTCAAAATATTGTTATCTACTTTCACTTAAGATTTGTAAAATGTTTTTCAAATGTTAACAAGGTGTGTTTTAGACTCAAATGAGCAGCATAACTACATTGTTTAGATAATACAAAACACAAATATTTGAGATGAAGTTTTAAACAAGGCAAAAGATGATTTAGATTTGACTGATTCAATGCCTCTTTGTTTAATAAATGTGTTTGGTTATGATGTATTTTGTTTAACAAACAAGTTTTAGACTCAAACAATGACCAAGCAAGTAAAGGAAAAGACAAATATAACTAAATAAATCATCCTAAGTCCTAAACTAATAAGGTTGCATTGTATTTCTAAAATCCATCTATATACATTCTCTTGGGAGTATTTTTAAGTGTTAATCCAAAAATAAAAGCACATGAAGTAGCAGGATTTGTACACCCCCTTCTCCCAAGAGATTGTACGAAAACATGGACCTTTAGGATACTCATCCTAAATCAACAATATGTTGATGACAAGTGTGATTATTCTAAAACTTAATTTTTTTATTGTCTAGATGGTCCCAAGTGTGACTAACACTAGATATGCCTTACATCAATTGAGTTTATACCAATTAACTTATTATGCAATGGTCTATTCCTTTGTATAACAATTACATCCATGTACTTCTTAGTGGAATACCCTGGTTAATCAGACTTTACGTGGGTTTTTGTTACAAAAAGAGAGGTTATGTACTCAATTCCCTAGCTCTCACATTATGTGTACCTTGATTTTATACCCCACTATGGAGCTGGGTTGAGAAAATGTTGGGAGATGAAACCTTGGGTCAAAGATTCCCTAAAGAAACTCCCCTCTACAAGCCAAGTTGTATAAAATAAAAATAAGTGAAAAGACTTTAGAGGTTAATTTTAGATAACCCAAACTATATAGGTTTTAGGGAGAGCCTAGACAACATTATTTTCATACAAAGGCACAATTGTAAGGAAAAGACACTTTTGGTCACCCAGGTTCCCTAAAGAGGATTGGGGGAGAGCATACACACACTCTTCATTTTGCAGAAAAAACAAACAAGTACTAAATGATCTAGCATAAAACAACACAATTTTGAAAACTTTGAAATTTAAGTGAGTGCTATTTTTTAGCACCAAAGTAAAGTGTTTTATGAAGTTATTATTGCCTTGGCCTTAATTTCAAACCTTGAAAAACTTCCCAAAACAACTTAACTTGAAAAATCTAGGTTCCTTTTAAACACCAAAGGAAAGGTTCAAGACTTAACTATTCTCAAATTTGTCACTTTTCAACATGAGTCCTACAAAGGTTAGAGAGTTTCCCCCTACTTTGAAGCATAATTATTAATGAAATAAATAAGTTTTGAAATCTTACTCTCAGTTTCTCTATTTTTAAAACACAGAGATCGACATTGGTCAATAGTGATCAATGTCGGCTATAACAAGACCAATTTTAGTCATAAAATAACTGATTAACGTTGATGAATATTGATATCAGTCACCTATGAACCCTTAGGCAAAAAAAAGATCACAAAAAACACTTGTTAGCCCAATTTATAATAAAATCTCCAACAAGGTTCTGGATCATGAAATATATTTTTAGATAGAGATTCAAAAATCCAAAATGACCAACTATAATTTTGAATAAAGATATAAAAAGTGATTTGTCTTCATGTTTTTCTCTACAACATAATTGATGCTAGTTATCTAGGATTGATTTTGGTTACATAGAATCGATGTCGATCATTGTGTGACCTACGTATCAATAAAAACCATCAAAACCATGGGAAAATAATGATAAAAACTTGATTTTATGGATTTTTAAGGAATTTTTATATTTTCTAAAAATGTCAAAGTGTCTTCCTTGTTTGAATGGGATGTGTTGTCCCATGAGGCATTCCAGGATGTAAAATTTTACTACAAATATGGTTAGATCAAGCATTAGTCATGAAAAACTCAAGAAAAATTCATAGGAACATAACAAGCTAAGCCAACTCTTTCGAAGAGGTTTGGAAAATGATAATTAATATCTCTTGAAAAAAAGCATAAACAATACCTTACCAATAACATCTTATCACCCAAATGTGGCTCAAAATAGGATTTTCCCCTTGATTTGGTATGCAAGTCTTCATTAATGATGCAAGGAAAAGCTCCTCCATCATCTCCTGTGCACCAATGAAACTAGGCTCATGATATGAAATCAATGTTATATCTATATTGAAGCTATCCTATTAAAAATTAAGTATAATAAACACCACACACAAATGGCTTGTGGAGAGAATTTTGCATAATAAGTTTACATAAGTGAAGCTTAAAAATAGTGGGTTTGGCCCTCTTATTTATAGATTTTTGAATTTGATTAGGATCAACCATGGCCATCCATCTTGAGATCAAGATGTGTGGCCATGAATTAATCCAATTTTTTATAATTAATCCATAAATACCCTCATAAATATTTGAGGGAAGGAGAATTAAAGAGGCATGGGAGGTCTTAAACCTAATATTTGTTGCATTTATGGCTTATGTATGCCACCCCATAAATGATTTCATTTGATGATGCAGATAATAAGAATAAATTTATATTTAAAATATGTTCAATAACTTCCATGTATTTTCCACTTAATCTCTTAATTTGGATTAATTTGCCTAACAGAGATTTAATCAATTTTGTGCAATCCTTTGGAAATTGGTTGCACATAATTAATTAAACTAGTTAGAATGTCATATTACTAGGTTGTAATTTGATTGGATATGAATTAAAAGGTGATTTTAGTTGTGTATAAACAAATATCCCATTTAAGATGTTGTTGACATAAAATAACACATGCACATGTCGTATGCTTTCGAATTAGAAGAAAAGAGTGATGTAGAGCACCAAAATGCATTTTTGTCATTTTAAATAAAAATTATTTGATCAAAGTTAGTAATTACATAAAATTAATTTCCCCATTTATGGATACATTAGCTTAAATCAGCACTTATATACAACAAGCTCGAACCATTTAGTGTGTTTAGGTGATTTTGGTTTAAATTGTGTTTTTTCATAAATTTTGAGTAAGATTTACAATTCCAACACATTGGTGTTAGGAATTAGATGTATCTAGTTCCAATAATTTGGTGATGACCCTAATTTCATGGCTATCCTATCTACATGTTTCATTTTCTAGATTTCCATAACTTAAGGGTGTTTAAGCTTCATTTTTGCAAGATAGACTTTTAAGGCACATAGGCCTAATAAAGTAGTTTTTCCTAAAGGAGATTTCATGTTATGAAAAAAAGATATATGTCTAACCAAGTATGGAGGAGGTTAGTATAGGTCACTATATAAGTGATTTAATGGTTTTTAGTTGTTGGAGAAAGTCATTTGGGCCCAAGATGATCTCCATGAGACCTAAAAGTGAAATGAAGCCTAATAGAGTTATTACAAACCAAAATGGACTAAAATTTAATTTGAATCATGTTCATAAGATGTCCTAAAACCTAATATATGGCTGAACTAAGAGGTTGAAGGTGTGTAGCTGACCAAGTGGTGTGTGACCATGAGACTTATATATATAAGATAGTTTAGGCCTATTTGTAGGTAAGCAATATAAGAGAATAAAATTTTTTTTGGTAGAGCATAAGGAGGTCTTGAAATGAGACCATAATATTAAAGAATATGTGTGGTGATAAAAATACATGAGGTGGCTAAGTTGGTGTTGGGTCACTTAGGGAGTTGGTGTTTCCTAAAAGCCTAGTTAAGTTGGTGCTTGATTGTATTGGGGTTGGTGCTTTAAATTGAGTTGGTTCAAAAAAAAATTGATATTATGTTTTATAGGAATGTATTCCATTTGTAGGTATAATAGTGTGATTTATTACCCTTGATATTTTCCCACTTATATGTGTGTTTTCTTGTCTTATGCTCATGTGGATGGTCTTTATACATTGTTAGACCTTAATGTTACTTTCATAGTTCATGAATGATTGGATATAATTGAAAGAAATTTTTTGTTACACTAATTAAACCCTCCCCCCTCAGTGATTGTGATTCCAATAATTGGTATCAAAGCTTGGTCCTTTGAAGCAGGCCTAACAGCTTAAAGGAGATCTTAGAAGTACAAACATTTCCAGTCATTAAGCACAAGGAGGTTTCTCAACCAATAAAGCTTATTTCTTTAGTAGGAATAACTATGCATTTTCGAGCATCAAAATTAAGACCTATCTAATTTCCTTAGGCTATGATATATGGCAATTTATCTTTTATGGATTCACTCCACTCTCTACACCACCAACTAATGTAGTAGGCAAGAAGGCAAGTGAGAAGGAGTCTAAGGCAATGAATGTCATCCTATGTGGTCTTTCAAAAGTAGAATTTGTTAAGGTCATGCATTATGACAAAATCAAAGGTATTTGGGAAAATTTGTAGACCATCTATGAAGGAGACACAAAAGTTAAGTTAGCAAAGTTGTAGACTCGTCGAAGGATGTTTGAAAGCCTTAGAATGAAGGAGGATAAAAACATTGAATCTTATCTGTTAAGAGTAGATGAAGTGGTAAATTTCATCAAAGGTCTAGGAGAGAAATTGGAAGAATCAAAATTAGTACAAAAGGTATTGAGATCCTTGACATCTAAGTTTGATTTAAAGGCGTCTGTTGTGGAGGAGATCAAATATCTTAACATACTATAGATGGATGAACTTCATGGCATCTTTATTGACTATGAAATGAAAACAAGTGATGAAAGACCTTCCAAGAAGGAAGTTGTATTCAAAGTTGAGAAAAAGTCTCAAGGTAAAAAGGCCAAGGATTATGTTTACATAAACATTGATGATGACAAAATAGAAGTCATGATTTTTAGGAAACTAATGAAAGGATCAGGTATTATAAGGGCAAGTTTCCATTCAAGTGCTTCAATTGTGGTAAGATTGGTAATTTCATCTAAATGTCTTAATAAGGATAAGAATGAGCATGATGGTGAGCATTATGAACATCATGGTGATGATAATAAGGTCTATAAGCTTGAAAAAAATAAAAATGGATTCAAGATGTATGAAGGAAAGAGAGGTTCATTCAAGAACAAGAGAAGTTTCTATAACAAAGAAGACAGTAGCTCCTATGATGTAAGTGACACAACTATATATGATAGTGATGATGATAGTAATGATTATGATAATAATTAAACCTTATTCGTGGCTATATAAATAGACAATGAGGGTTGTTCAAAAGGGAAAAGTCTTATGGATGATGAAGAAGAGGTTGAAGTAAACCTTGAGGTAGAATAGGTGAGTGCTCTAGATGAGTTGAAGTTTTAGAGAAGGAAGAATCAAAAACTAAGATCATTGGTTAAGAGTTATGAGGAACAAATCAATTTGTTTGAAGAGAGACTAAGCAAAAAAACCTATGAATATGAAGAGATCATCAAACAATTGGAAACTTTGAAATTATCACTACAAGTCTTAAGACCAAGGAGGAAGAATACATCAAGTTTGGAATAGAAATGGAGTCCTTGAAGGTAGAATTATATTAGGCAATAGTCAAGTTGAAGACACATCATAGATTTGAAAAGATTACTAAATTCCTTGGTGATATTTTTAATATTCAAAGGTCTCCACATGATAAGATAGGTCTTGGGTTAAAATAAGACCAAAAAGAAAACAAGGAGAGTTAGACCTGAAATAATAATGGATCATCAATAAATGATGGTGCTGACAAAGTAAAGACCTATGCAGAAGGTCAAAAATTTGAGACTCGAGTTGATCATCAACAAATCAAAAACAACATGACTCCTTTAATAGACAACAAATGTAGAGGTACATCATTCAACATAAAATGGATAAGGTATGTGAATATTTTCTATGGTTATTATTTCTCATGCAATCAATAAGGACATAGGAATGTGGATTGTAGACATCATGCTAGAATCAATTCCTCATGGAGGAATAGGATGAATACACATCTCTATAATAGAAGTAGAATTATATGTTGTAATTATAATCAAAGAGGATTTATTGCAAGGGGATACAAGATGAGGTATATGAGGAAGGTAAGTTGAGACAAAAGGGTATACAATCATAAATTGATAAGTGGATCAAGAAGTTAAACCCTATGGACAAGGTGAAGGAGGAGCAAAAGACTAAAAATGAAGAATCTATGTTAGCTCAAAATACCTTTCAAATTCAAAATAAAGGCATGAAATGGTATATATATAGTGGTTTCTCAAGCCACATGATAGGGAACAAGAGAAAATTCATCTCATTGAAGAAGAATGTTGTTGGAATAGTGAGATTTGGAGATAACACAACTGCCAATATATTTGATAAGGGTATCTTGAGTTTGAATAGTATGAAAACCAAGATAGAAGGTTTGAAACATAACCTCCTTAGTGTAAGTCAAATTTTCAACCAAGGATACACATTAACCTTTCATGATAGAAGGTATGATATAAGTAGAGATAAATCAAAAATACTTATTGCTAATGCTAAGAGGACTGAGAACATTCTATATGTCTTGATTGAGATCAAAAAGGAGAGATGTTTTATGATCAATATGCATGAATGTTAGCTATGGAATAGAAGTTTGGGCCACCTAAACTTTGATAATCTGGTTAATATAAGCTCTAAAAAGTCTATGAATAACATTCCTAAGATCACCAAACCTTTAAACACACTTTGTAATTCATGTCAACATGGTAAGCAAATTAGAAGAATGTTCAAGTCTAACAAGTATTCTACTAAAACAAATTTGTAGATATTACATATTGATCTCTATGGACCTATAAGAATATAAATCATTCAAGGGGATATATATTTCATGTTACTCATAGATGACTACACAATAATTACTTGGGCAACATTCTTGACATAAAAGTTAGAAGTACTTGATAAGTTCAAGGAATTCAAGGCTCTTGTTGAGAATGATAAGAATGGAAAGATCAAATGCTTAAGATTCAATAAAGGAGGAGAATTTTGGTCTAATAAATTTGATAAATTATATGAAATCCATGAGATAAGGAGATAGTTCTCAATAGTTAGGACACCTCAGTAGAATAGGGTAGTGGAAATAAAGAATAGGATAGTTTAAGAGATTGCAAAAACTATGTTAAATGAGTCAAGGTTAGTTGATATATATTGGAAAGAAGAAGTGAGAAATGTAGTATACATATTAAATATAAGATATATAAGGACTAATGGTAAAATTAGACATTATGAAATGTTTAAAGGTACACCTGATAATGTGTAACACTTTAGAGTGTTTGTAAGTAAATGCTTCATCAAAAGAGATGAGGAAGACTTAGGTAAGTTTGTTTCTAGGTCTAATGAAGGTATATTCTTGGGGAATTCATCAGTAATATCAACCTATAGATGTTATTTTTTTCAAAAACTCTTTTACCTTAGATATGGTTTTTCAATCCTACTCTAAGATTTAGGTAACATTGGATTACCTCTAGGCTTGTGGGCTGTCTATAGCAGAGGTAAACCTCTAGGTTTAAGGGGTAGCTCCCTAGATTGATCCTTGAATGCTTATCACATACACTACCCATTTCTTGGGATGAAAATCAATAAAATTGACATGAAAATAAACTACTATAATGAGGTGATATACCAGAAATATCTCTACTAGACTACCATATTATTGCATTATGAAACATGACCTATAACACTTATCTCAAAATTTTAAATTTCTCTAACATTAATATTTTAAACATGGAGGTGATATGCATTGAACCATTCAATGTGAGTTAACTAGAGGTTATATTGTAGACACTAAGGCTACTTGTACACTTAAAAATAGTCAAACACACTAACTACACTTCATGTGACATGTTAGAGTGAGAACCACTTACACCAAACATGTAAGGATGAAAAGTAGGCAAGGATAAATACCTATAACTATACACTTCACTATACATCAATTCATAAACTTATACAATAAAATTAATGAACTCAAAACTATATTGCAAATCATTATTTCAAAGGCAAAATATAACATCAAACCAATAGGGCTTTCCCAAACTAGGTGTGGCTTTATTTACAAAAGGCAAAATGCCTTGTATTTGTAGAATATGTGATAAGAGAGAGAATAAGTGAGGTTAAAGGGTCACAATTCCACATTTCAAGGCATTAAAACTAGTTACATTTTAGGATAATATACCATGAAGGTTCCCTTGGACAAGTGTCTCTCTAAAGCATGAAAAGTTCCTCAAACTGGCATAGGGTCCTCAAATGGTCTTCTTGAAAACTACCTTCATGATGAGGCATCTCTTGATTTCTCAAAACTAAATTAGTTATAGTTGACACATGTGAATTATATTTTAGGGGTATTAAACATGCCATGGTATTCATCAAATTCATCCCTAACTTTTATCCATCTTCTAAACACTTGTACTCGCCATCTATAGTCATTCATTAGTCTTCAAGGCCTCATTATTCAAATTTGTCATCAATATGACCTTTATTTTCTTAATAAAATCCATGTAAGTGGTGTTAATACACCTTTTTATGACCCCTCTACCTTGTATTCCCTAAATTAGACCTTAAAAAGATCTAAAAACCAACTTCTCATCTTCTCACTAAGCAATCCCTTTATCTTTTCATTACCTATCCAAGATTGCTTGAGATGAATGAGTTAGTAGAAGTGTTTCCATGGCCATCTATGATCATAAATGAATATATATAGTATTAATAATTCTATGCATACCTCCCCCAATGATTCTCATCCCTTAATTCCCTTTTATACCTAGAAAATAATCAAACGTGTAAAAAAACCAATTTTAGACTTGTTCGTACAAGTAGGGTATAACCAAATGGGTGTCATGGATATTGAGAGAGTATTACACAATTAAAAAACACTTTTTTGACCATATGAATAATTTTTAAATTATTCCCACTCATTTATTTCCAATAGGGTCTTAGATAATGGTTTAAGGATGGCTTTGAACTATTTTGCTTCTTAGCAATGGTTCATAAAAACTAGATGTTCAACTACCAAAAAAATGTCAATGAGACAAATATTAGGACCCTAATAAACTACCCATATCTCTTTTTGGTACCATTCAATGTTTTTGTATAGGTATGAGTGTTTGAAGTTAGCTTATAGATTTATTGAGAACATTCCAAACACCCTTATCATGGTTTTGGGTCAAAATGAGATACTTGTGTTATTATTTTACAACTAAATGGATCTAAATATTATTATTCTATCCCATTAAGGTCATAAAATTCATTGGATATTTTATATGGTCATAGAAATGGAACTAGGTACATGTAGGGTTTAGGCCTAGTATGCCTAATTGTGTTCTTTACATACATGACCACCTTTGTGTGGTTTATCAAGATTGTAGGGCCTCCTAATTTTTTTTTCATTATTAAACAATCATTCCACATCATTATATAATATTCAATACATTATATATCTTCCCCTTACCATTCACATATTTTGCCTGCAACTTTGGATTGTTTGGTAGTGCCCTCTATCTGAGATAAAATAAAGGGAATATCCCCTATTTGCCTTGTCAAACTGAAGTCATGTAGGGATGAAATAGATATTTTGGACCTTATACACCAAATCTCAAGGCCTTATCACCTTTATATATTCTTCAAATTCATAAAATTTAAGACAGACTTGTATGACAAGTGACTGTCTAGGGAACTTTATATGTAGCATTGGACTTGTTTGTTCATCTTTCCCTTACCCTATTTCCTTATTTTGAGCATCATATGCGGTGTATTACTACCAATATAAGAGTGTTCATTAACATTTTTAACCTCATACACTAATGTTAACCTTATCATCATGCACTCTCCATTCATTAACCTAAGCTAATCTATCTATAGTTAGGTTGTGTCACCTATAGGTGACAATTATGGAGATTTCAAAGACCCTTTGTAGATGATGACCTGTGTCACATAATTATGCATTACTCTTTGATTTCCACTTATCTCATTAGTTCACTTCCAATTTTAATGAATAACTATTCCTATAGGTTAAACTCCTTATTTTTCACCATCAACATTGTGGTCTACATACTGATTGTAGATGTGCCATTTGAGATACCATGGGGTCCTCTTGTAGGTGGTCATAGGGCCTAAGTACTATTTTTTAACCCATTGGTTCCATATTGAAGTCAATAAGACTCTTAAATAGTTTTTTGTGTCCCTCTTAATCCTAAAGACCATATATCCATTTCAATTATTGGTCATTGTTATGTTATAAGATCATTTTAACTTCAAGTATTGTATATTTCATTGAATGTCTATAGTAGAAACTTGTTGGGAATAGAAAATTCTTTGTACTACCCTCTCTTGACCAAATGAATAATTTATTTTGTCAAGGCATTTCCCTTATGATTGGGATATATTATGGAAACACTCAGGCAAGTTCAGACCTCAAGATACTATACCATAATATGGCATTAAAATTTCACAAAACCTAAATCTAGAGAAATTAAGGTAATTTATCTCCAAATGCAACTTTCCAACTTGTATACATGGTTCTCAAGTATGCCTACATGAAATTACCTCACCATTTACATATTTATATTATTCATGCTCCCAAACCTCAATTAAAGTTTCAAACAAGTTCAAACATCCTTCTTTCAATTCTGCTCAGACCATTGTTAGAGCACCTGTAGGTGAACATCAGATTCAGGTCTGTGTGCCAAACCAGAGTCTTATCAACAATTGGTATATTAGTGGTTTAACCATGTCGATGATGAAAAATGAGTTTATATGGATGTTCAAAGGTTTTAAAAATCAATCACACCTATGTCTAAGCATTCTCATATTGTTTTGTAGGTTGATGTTGCAGGGCTTCTTGATTGTGTCATGTTTCTGACTGTGTGTGATTATTAAGCCTTGCATATTATAATGGGTACTATTGAGACAAATAAATTCATGAATAATGTGATTATACATACTTTTATATGTGTAAATCAAGCATTCCATCTTTTTTATGAAACCATCTCTAGTAAAATGAAGCTTGCATAACACTCGTCTACAACTTTAATGGTGTCTTAAACTAGCAAAATGAGATAGCCTTTCTCATAAATTCACCTTCACACATGAAATCAATATTTTAAGCCTTTTGAGGAGATATGTCATGCCTTTTATAACATGCACAATTTTTTTTTCAAATACTAATTCAAACAAAGAAGAAACTTAAAGGCTATGGGGATGAGCAAGTAAAAAGAGGAACAAACCTTAGAAATGTTTCATATAGGAAAAGCAACAAAACATTCAAATATTTCCATTGATTTTATATACAATAGATTAATATCATCCCTCAAAATCATTTAATCCAACTCACCTCCTCCTTTTTAATACCATGCAAAGACCAGTTGACCATTTCTACTTATCTAAGAGAGTGATGGGAAGATAAAATAATTTTTTGCCATTTTTGAGCTTGTCAAAGATTCCCAAGCATGGTAATGGACTTATGGTACCTAAAGATTCACTTTTAAGTCTTCCACATTTGTCAAGACTATCTTACAATCTATACAACTTCCCAAACTCTCCTTTTTGTAGTTAAATTTTTTCTTGTACATTGAACCCTATAGTTTGTCAACTCAAAAATAGTCTCTCTGACATTTAACTAACACATGGATGTTGAATGACACTTTCACACACTTTTACCCTAGAGGAAACTATACAAGTCTAATAAATGACCCAAAAATGACTCCTAGATGACATAAGACCAACATACAACTATGATAAAGCTAAAGCATATTATATGACCCTTTTTAAGACCATGATACACATTTATAACCCTTATAGACCCCTATAATAAGTTTTATTATATATGGGGTTGACCTAATTTGACTTATGGTCAAATTAGTCAACATTTTGGTGATTTCCTAGGGGTGGAAAGCTAGCTATGCCAAACACCAGTAGCCTTATCTTATTAATTGGGATATGGAGTCACCGATACATAGATTAGACACTAAAATTCCCATAAAATAACTCCAAAACACACCAAACAACAAGAAACAGACACACAAGACAAGAAACCAAAGCAAAACAACACCTGTGCTCACAAGATCACTTAGGGGAAACCCAAACTAACTCAAATAAACTAACCTAAATGAAACTCTTCCTCCTAGATCAAAGGGGAAGATTTAATCATTTATTTCTTCATGAAGTGAATTAAATCATGAAGCATGTTTCCATTTGAACCTTGGGATTGATGCCTCCATCTTCTTCATGATATTTTCCAATCTCCTTGGCATGATCCTCAATCCAATCAAGGTAGCTACAAATAAATCACCTATGAAGGTGAACTCCTATTTCACTTTAACAACTCTAACCTTCTCATGAGACTCCTTAGATGCAACTTCCCATGGTGCTTCAATAAAACATACCTCCTTGACTTCCATGGTACTTTGAGAGAGATCAGATTGTTCATCAAATGCAAGCTCATTAAGGTGTTTTGTATAGTCCATCCAATCTTGATCATTATACTCTATGGAAGTATCTTGATTTGTATCTTTATGCACTTGGCCCTCAACTTTTAAAAGTTCTTTAAGTTCTTAGAAAAGCTTCTTCTATACTGCTAATCATCCTTGTTATCCTTCTGATTTAACAATTTTAGGAATATTGGTATATTATTCCAATTTAGTTAAAGGGTTCTATTAGAAAAATTAGTAAATAAATATGTAATTATTAATCCATTGATTTATGAAATGTGATCGCAATTTGAACTTTTCTAAAAATAGTAATAAGGGGAAGAAAATAAAACTTAGCTGGAAACTAATTGATTCAATTGAGATAGAGGCTAGAATTCATTGTGCAGGCCTAAGATACTATCATAAACTAAGATCTAAACTTCATTTTATAATTGGACAAGAGCACTAGAACTAGACAAGAGTGGCATCAACACTATAGTCCACCTCTACCACTATTATCTTAAGGATCTGAGATTTTTAGGTTTTATTCACTAGGTTTATGTGACCTTATCTATGAAGTTTCAATAGTTGATAGTCTATAGATCTCCCTATAGATAATATTCTTTATTTAAACCCTATCTTCCATTTTTCTTTGACCAATTTTGATCAAGAGGGGTTTTAGTGTGTGTAAGATTCATTGGATGTGGATCCACACCCCTTATGTGGGCATGTTGCCTACATACCAATACTTTGAAGAGGGATCAAGCCATATATAGTTCTCCCACTTGCTGTGATTTGTAAAATTATGTATATGAATATGTAGAATGATAAATTGGATGTGTTTGAGGTGGCTAGGGATTGGTGTAAAGACTTGAATAAGCTTGTAAGTGTGGTATTTGGTTGTATGCAGAAAATAAAGAAGATTGATTTAGTAGTCTTACTTGTATTCTTACTTGCTTAGTGATAATTTGCCAACCCTCTCCAAATGATCTTTGAATGGGATTTTATAGGTATCTATTGGACATGGGTTGAAATATGCTCACATTAGGTTGACAAAGATAAGGATGGGGAACTAGAAAAAATTAACCATTGGGGCCAGAAATGGACTTGGACAATAGCGCTAAAAGTAGATAAGAGTGGCACTAATGATATATTCCTAGTGTGGTACTCTTTTTTTGAGTAGACAAGAGTTGAGGGGATGGATTAGTCATATAAATAGGGGTCTAGCTCAGCTGGGATCATGTCTAGAAGGCTACAAATGATAGGGAATTAGTGAAGATAAGTCTAAGAGGGTCATCAGATCAAGCAAGAGGGACCTAAGGGTTGGGTGTCATTAGCCACACTCAAGTTACCATTTTTAGGATTTTATAGGACTACATTTCCCCCCCCCTTTATTCTAGTGATGCAACAAAGTGAAATACTAAGATAAAAGAAAAATTAAAAGTGTACTTGAAATTACCTACAAGGGATAAGCTCATGATGCTATGTGATGTTGGGTGTGCATAGAGATAACATGTTGTGAAGTTTGAATTTTTAAGAGAAAACAAAGAGTAGATCAGTTCTTACTAGATACGCTATATCTAAAATAAGAATGTAAAAAGTTGGGTAAAAGAGAGAGAGGAAGAGAAAGGAATTAATACACCTCACCAAGTACGTGAACTAATATAAAACCTATTGTGATGTTGAGTAATGTTGGATGATGTTGTACTAAGATTAATATCATGAACGGAGCTGAGTATTCAATTTCCTAGAAGTGGCTCAAAAATGCAAAGGCTAGCCCTTTGGATCCATCATCACCCACTAAGTGAAGCTAGGTGATCATGTGTGAGTTAATCAATGTTTGGAATATGTTTCTAATCCCTCTAAATAAGTGGCTCAATAATACAAAGCCTAACTAGTCCTTTGGCTCCATCGTTGCCCCGTGAAGTGAATTTATGAATTGATACCAGTAAAAAATATATGTCATATGAGATGGATCTTGAATCCCATGAATGTACTATGATCTAAAAATGTTGGAATGGATATTTTAATGTATGATGGAAACTAGGAAACTCTTATCCACTTTGAAATATGGAGATTAGGACTGTATGAAAGCCACTCCAAACTAGTGCACTAGGCTTGCATGAAATCCCCTCAGAAAATTGAGAACTTAGGAACTCAATAAGTTAAGCTTGTATGAAATCCATTCCAAAATGATGCTAACCACCTATAGATGTAATAAGGTATACAACTATTGAGAATTCATAGGTAATGCTAAACTTAGAAAGAAAAGAAAATAAATGTGTCACACACATTACCCCTAATCACTGGTGTTTGAAACATGGATTCTAATATAGAAGTTATACCAACTATCATATCTAAAATTGGAAGTGAGAACCATTATTTCATGCATAATACCCCATATATTTATATTCTTTGAGTAAAAGTGTAATAAAAACTACTAATTCTAAATAGTCTAGTTGTGTAAAACTATAGCTGAACCTACTTATGGTACTGACACTATAGTCCTAGTTGGGCATTATTTTCTTGGGCCCAATCTGATGACTATTCTAATATTCTCACTATCTATTTGGTGTGTTCTAACTATTTTGATGTCTAGTTATTATTTTGGGTGTTTTAAATGCTAATTTTTTTACCGTTTAGGAGCTCTGATCATTGTGATAATATCCATGTTTTGTGCCCCGTATTTTGAGGTTAGGAATGAAGACCTTGCAATGACTACCCTCATAATAAATATTCATACAAGTGTGTTGTGTTTTAAATATATATGATATAGCAATGATAATTGATGAGATATCTCAAGATATAACATGATTTGTATTGAGAGATTGTTAGATCAACAGGAGTATGCCTCGATGGATATAACAATGTAATAACATGTATAATATACTAAACTAGAAATGAATATATGGTTAGTTTTTAGTTTTTATTTAGATGGATGGAGCATGATGTCCATCATGGCATCCAAAAAAGCAAGATAATGCATGATTGGGATCATGGCATTGAAAACAATCGAAGAGTAATCAAGCAACAAGCACACAATGCAAGAAATAAAAAGCATGAAAAATATGGCCAAGGGGCCAAGAAAAAAAGGGACATGGGAACATGTCACTCAATCTAGAAATCAAGCATACAAGGAAAGTTCAAATTTTGTATACAAATATAATTGAAACAAACACATATAAGAGTATAAGACATTAGTAAATGTCCAAAGCAATGCACATGAATGAAACCAAAGGACATTATCAAATGTCCTAAGGTACATATATGAGACAAATAAAAAAAATAAAATGCAATCACATCAAGCTAATGCTAAGAAAGAAAAGAAAGCATGTAAATACTAGAAATACAATCGCACCTAACTAATCAAAGCAAGAATGTGAAGGTATGCAAAACATGTTAGTACAAGACTAAGTATATGATAAGAAATACACAACTGTTATATACTAATGGAATGTTGATATAGTAATCTATGTAATCTATTAAAAAAATTACATCATCATGATAACTAGAGTGTGTGGTATAGGAATGACATAACCTGGATGGTGTAGTCATGTAAAAAATGCCCCCAGTGGGTAAATGTGTCAAAGTATGTCTTGAATGTATAAGTAGGATGCCCTGTCAATGGGTAGAGTGAAGTAATCAATGAGCTATATGTCATTGCACACACTCAAAAAATATCAAGTGAAGCATGGTAATATAGATAAATCAACAAATAATAACATAGAACAACAAATGTAAGTCTAGCATAGTAGTAGCAATGTAAAGCATGGATGATGCATACAATAAAAATGTTTTTGGTGTTTTGACATTATTTAAAAGTTTTTAGAATTTTGATATATTTTATATTATTTTTTTTATTTTTGAAAGTTTTTGAATTATGTAAAATCAATTAATAAAAACTATGTATAGGTAAAAATGGGAAACTATGATACTAATCGATGAGTCTTATGGGAGACTCTCTATCATGGTTTCTTGTATCAAGGAGAGGAATTGTGCATGATCCTGAAGCATAATGGAGATGCTGAAATTGTGGCTTTGGAAGTTGTATATGCAGTAAATGCTCTAAAATCTCTAAAGTGGAAACTACTTGTGGGGTCCCCTTATAACTATGAGAAGTGGATACAACTGTAGGGATCTTAGGGACCCATCTAAAAGTAGTAAAATATATTCAAAAATGTGCTCTATGTGTAGATGCATGAGATCTAAATGATACTATCATGGGTATGAATATTGTAGTTGAAAGCTATCTAGAATATTAAAATTATGGCTGCTCTAAAATGGACCTCTATAAAGGTGTATGAACTCTTTGTGATGGTGATGGATACCTTAATTGTGTTTGAATCTGAACTAGAAGAAGAACTAAAACTAGTGGAGCAACTGAAACTAGTCACTAATCTAAAATTGGTAACTACAAAGTAGAAGATGGATCTATATTAGGGAGTGGTAACTCATATGTAACTCCACCAACTATAATAACCTAATCAACATGAATGAATTTAACACATATATGAACTATAGAAGGTAATTCTCAAAGTTTTTGAATCCATGGTCGACCAAGTAACATATTGAAAACTCCTGCACTAGGAACAATAGTGAATAGTGTGGTTATGTATGTTGGACCAATTTGTAAAGGAAGTACAATCTCACCTAATGAACTCTATATGTGCCCATTGAATCTACTAATAACTATGTCTATCAGTGTAATATCCTACTTTGAATATCCCAAATGATTCAATAATGTCATATTGCACATGTTCACATTAGATCCATTGTCTATGAGAACACTATGAATAAGATGATTATGAATGTGAACTCTAAAATAGAGTGCATGATAATCTATATCATCCTTAATGATCTCCTACTCTAAGAAGGAGATGGAAGGTTTAGCTATAACTCTAGAATTGTATACACCAATCATGTTGCTCAAAGGACGTGTCTCAACTAAAGATGCCATGTATGTATCTGGTGGTGGATGTGCATGATATGCACGGTGAACACTTGATGTGTCCCCTGTCTCTTATTTAGAATGTTGTGGAAAAGTATCTAGAGATATTTTCAAAGATTTATCCTATTTTTTCTTTTCCTAGGGATGATTAACTAATGTGCCAAGATCAATATGATTACCATTTATCAAATCATGTATCTTGTCTATCAAATTGACGCATCTATTTTTTGTATGGCCTAGTGCCCTATGAAACTTGTAAAATACATGCTAATCATATCCATGTAGAAGAGGCTTTATTGGGTCAACTTCCCAAATTAAAAGGAGAGATATGATGTTACATTCCAATAGCTACTTTAAAACTCTGGCTAGAGGAACTAGTAGATTGGTGAAGGTATGTTGATGAGGTGCTAATAAAACCACCCATTGAGGGGGCTCAAAAGCCACATTAACTATCAGTTGATTTTGACTCTTGTTATCATTAACCCTGACTTTTTATGAGAATTTATTGTTACTCTTGTTTGTTGTTTTTGAGATAGTTTTATACTTGAGTTTAACCATTGAAATTAGTTTGACTTCTCATTCCTTTAGGGTGTGACACAATTCAGTGAAGGAAGAGAATATTTTGAACATAATTGATTCATGCAAAGCTAGTAGAAGACTTTGTTTGAAGAGATCCTATAACTCTTAATCATACATGGGGCTAGTCATCTTAGCCAAGATAGTCTTATATCTAAGAACATAATCTATGATATGCTCATTGGATTTTTGTTTATGTTGTGTAACTTGAGCATATGAAACCTTATCACCAATGTTAATGTTAAAATGAGATAGAAACATATCATCTAAATGATTGAATGTATTGACTAACTAATTTGGTAAACTGTAGAACTAGTTTACTAGCTATATCAGGAGACAAAGATGTACTAGCTATAGTTTGTGTCATAGAGGTAGGTTAGGCTACTATAGGGGGTTTTTGAGACATATTTTCCCTCATAGTGTCATTTGTAATTGGTTACTCTGAAGGAATATAAGACTCAACTTATTTAGCCTTTTTTATTTCCATGATAGATTTCAAGATAAGAGTACGATCTTAGGGATGGTCATGGAGTCTTTCTTGAAAACTTTGTAGGATCAAATCTTTATTGAGGACAACTTCGTTATCAACAATTGGTGGAAGTGGATCAGTAGTCCAATGTGGTGGAGTATGAGCATCTGTTTGTACATAATCATTGTTATTTTCATACTACTCATTATTAGAGTTATATTTATTAAAATTAGTGTAATTTGGATGTGTTGAATCTATAAAAGGAACTTGATTTGGTTGTCTATCCATGGTATATGGTCAAGTTATCAGAATCTAAGTGAATTCAAGAGGATTTTCACTAAGTCTTGTACTTCATCTTGAAGGAAGAGATGCAAGAAACCTGGGTGGCATAAGGAAAACAACTTGGATAATAGTATAAAATATAGATGGATATAATCTAAACAAGGAACTAGAATTTGCATAAAAAGGATCAAAGTTCACATACATATAAGGTGATACCTCAAGAAGCAATGGGACCTAGTATATGCCACTAGGGTTTGATAGATAATTATTTTGAAAAGTTACTATGAAAATTTTAAATTTGAAGTGAATTTATGAGTTAGATATGTAAGTAAAAAATTATAAATTTATGATTTAACAAGACCTAGTGTATGCAACTAGTGTTTTAAAGAATAAATATTTTTGAAAATTACTATTGAATTTTTAAATTTGAATGGATTTTCTAATTTAATATGCTAATAAAAAGTTCAAAAATTGATTGAAATTTTACTAAGAAAATACTGGGACCTAGAATGGGGAACTAGGGTTTGAAAGAAATTTATTTTAAAATTAGAAAAAAAAAATTATTTAAAGTTAATTTTTGATTTTATTATATAGGTAAAAATAAGAAAAAATAGGAAAAACTAGTACGAATTTTACCCTAGGGTTTCTAGGGTTTTTGTATTACTAAAATTGTGTCTATTTCAAGTCTAAATAAAAATAGAGAAGGATAGGGATAAGTGATTAGAATGAACCTAGATTGTTTTGTGCACCATATCCAGACATTATGAGTACTCCTCTTTAGCTAGGGAGGACTACCTGCAAGTAAGAAAGCACTGCCATAAAAATATTTATTATTAGATATATGAGTTAGCTGCCAATATATGTGCTTGTTCTAAGAAGTGTCAAACTTCTTTAGAAATGATAGTCCACTTTTGATAGATAAAAGAGTAATATATAACAAAGCAAGAGTAAAAGAGAGATATGTTACCATTATTCACAACCTAAGCACAGCAAAAAGTAACAAAGTGTAGGTGGTATATTTAGTTTGTATTTTAGAAGTTATCAGGGCAGGTTTTAAGAGATTACTAGAAATCCATAGTTGTCAGTGTTGATTAGGCTACTGAGGTCAGTGAGAAAGTATGATTGATATTGTTAGGCAACTGATATTAATAGGGGAAATAATTTCCTAAGATCTTATAGAGAGCTTTTTTGGGTCTAGGAAATGGTTTTGGTTAGGTTTGGAAGGTTGGGGAGAGTTGTGAGAGAGAGAGAGAGAGTATTATTTGGATGGATCTAGTTAGAGGTTTGGTGTGTTGGAACCAGGGTAAATAAGTAGGGAAGATCTATAACTCTTTCACAAGGGTTTGGTCAAGAATGTGTATAATAATAAATAGTAGATATAAAGTGATTATAAACTAACTACTTAAAGACTTATAGAATAAGTGATGTACTTAGCTAAAGAGGTGATTGAATGATAAGTGTCAAATGGATGGCTCCTATAAGGCTTGTCAAACCAATGCCTTGAATAGATAAAACAAGCATGTGTTATTGGTTCTCAAGAGCTTGGTTCCTAATCTAGATTGACTTCTACAAGATAATAGTAAGCCAAGATGTGGAAATTTGGATGTCAAAAGCCTATGTGTAAATAAAAATGAGTTTTCTTGATTTTTGCTAACCTAAATATTAGTTTGGAGTTTAGCTTAAATAATCGTTGTCAATGATCCCATCGATATCAACTATGGTTTAACTGACATTGGTGGCATGAGAATAGGTAAAAGGGATATTTTTAGCCTATTTATAATTCTCTCTCATGCCAAGTGTGGTATTTGTTAGAAAATAATAGAAATGGGAGGTTAAGAAGGATGTAGTTGGTTAAGAATTTATTTTTGGGGTGAGAACAAGTCATGGGTAGTTAGGATAAGGGGACTAAGTCTTGAGGTGACTCAGAGGGTAAGAATTAGTCTTCGGATGAGGTGGATAAGTAAGGTGGCATAAGTGGTTTTTAATTATCTTAATTAAATATTTTAAATTAATTAAATGTGTGAGGAATAAAAGCATGGCTTAGGAAGGCTAATTATTATTATTGAAAAGGGGCTCAAGGGGGGTTTTGACATAGGGAGTTACATACGTGTGTCACATAATTTTGGTGTCTACATTTTCCCCTTTTTGTCTTTTAATTTTCACTGACAAGTTGCAAGACAAAAACAAGACTTAGATGCTCTAGGTATTGGATGAGGTATCCCCCCTCAAAATGGGAACCAATGGAAGAAAAACTAGAATTGGGTATCATTTTGATAAGAAGTGAATTGGGTGAGTGGATGAGAATGTGGTATTGTTTTTTGTACATATACTACGATGAGATATAATTGACAAAATTAAAAATAGGTAAGGTGGAGGAGGACTCAAATAGAAATAACCAAATCATAGCTTATAATTAATAGTTGATAAGGTCAAAACAATCAAAGTTATAGCTCCAATGGTCCATGTGTGCCAGGTATTTGAGGTAGAAAGTTACCTTAGAAAATAAAAAATGTTTCAAGTAATAGGGCTAGCTTGGTCACCATCTAAAACACCTAATATACATGTGTATGTACAATAGCCAACTATAGAAAGATAGCATAAGTGATCAAGACAAGTAATGTAAGGTTGATTTAAAAGGGTCAATGATCGAGGAGATATTCATGATATCTAGTCAAAGTCATCATGGTAGGAGATTTAAGTGATCTCCAAGGTTGGTTGTCATGGTTGGGGAGATATATGTGATTTCTTAGTTGGTTATCATGGTTAGGGAGATATACAAGATCTCTAAGTTACCCCAGATTAGAGGTAGAGTCCAAAGGGTTATGGTTTGTTGGTGGAAACTCTAATTCAAGGGTGTTAACATTAGTTATGTCATCGATGTCAGTAAGAAATAATGCTAACATCAGTGTCTTAAGTCAAGGATGTCGATGTTGGTGGGTGACCAAACTCGATAAAAAGGGGTTTGGTGGCCCACTAGAACTCATTTACAACATTTGATTGGAGAGAAAAAGAGCTTTAAGTATTGGTGAGATATTAGAGCTAGGAAGAGACCCAACTAGAGGCACACCACCATAAGTGCAAGCTATTCCATCTCAGATGAGATGGAGAGATGAGGTAAGATCCCCTTTGAGTTGATTTGGAATTTGAGTTTGTTATTTTTCTATTTTTAGGCTAAATTTGAAGTTAGGGGGGAAAGAATGCAATTAAATGGGAAGGAAATGCAGTGAGGGTAAGTTTAAATGAATTTGGGAGGGGTTTGGGGGTGGTTTTTAGGTTAAAATTTAAAATTGTGAGATGGGTTATTCGGCCCTAACGCCAAATTAGTCATCGATGTCAGTAGGGTCCATCGATGTCAATCGACATGATACTAATGTCAGTGGGGTCTGTCAACACAAAACATTGATCTTGGCATAAAAAACTAACATCAGTGACCTTAAAGAACCTAAATAGGAGAAAAGGTCAATTTTGGATCCCTTATTGAAGTAGTCAACAAACCTAATGGTTGAGCTAGCCTCAAAAGATGCCATGTTGACTAAGTGTTTCCCACATAGCCTAGTTGAGGGCCTCAAACCAATATAGTTCTCCTAGTGTGTAGGGAAAAAAATCTAAGGTATGGTTAAAAGTGTGTTAGGGGAAATGGTGAAGAAAGGATAGATTGAAATAGGTCAAGGGACTTATAGGTTTAAAAGATAGGTCATAGGGTCAAAGGTTAGGGATATAAGCCATGAGGCCTAGATTTGTGATAGGTAGTTGGGCCTAGGGTGGAGAGAGAGGTAGTGAGGCCTAGGGTAGAGATGGGAGAGTAGGTTAGATAGTTAGATGGGTATATGGCTAAGCTAACTTTAGAATACCCCATGTCGACTGAGTGCTACCTACATAGCCTGGTTGAGGGATTTAGGACAATGTATTTCTCCTAAAGAGAAGGGAAAAAAGTAGTGGTAGGTTATATTAGAAAGTATGTGACTTGAGGTGTGTGTGTATGGATATAGGCTAGGTACGAGTTGACATTATAGGATCAACTACCTATGTTGTTGAGGTGGATGAGGAGGGATGCCACCCCAAATAAGTGGGAGCACATGAAAATCATAGGTTTAGGGGGAGTGCAATGATATTGTAGAGTTGCATGAGATGTGAGTTTGATGATAGCATTGATCAAGAGGTGGGATCACACCACCAACACCTTCCATTTATCAACTAGAGAATTAACAGTGACCAAGGAGGATGTACACAAGATTTTATATTTATTGCTCTAGGGTAAGGATCTCTTTTCATTTTTGAGAGAGGAGTATGATATTCACATGGTGACATTATTTAGAGAGCATGTTGGCAAGGCAACCTATCACTCAACAAGCTTTTCCTATGAGTCATGTACACTATTGATGAAGAACATCATCGATTGGGCATCTTGATGATGATAGGGATTATAGTGTATGCACTACCAGATGTAGATGATGGGAGATTTCTTATTGCATTGACAGGTGTTTTGGCACAGATGGTTGTGTAGTGGACCATATTCGCATGGGGACCAACTTTTTTGGCATAATTATATAGAGAGTTATGGGGGTTGAAACTATGATGATGATATAGTTTTTATGTTAGGCATTTACTCCATTATTGGGCATATGAGCATATCATGGTGATAAAACCATTAGGGTTACCTACCATGATTATAGTTGGTTTTAGGGTTGGTTTAGATGGCATAGTAAAAGATATTGATCATTATAGGTGCATGATAGAAGGATTGTGTTAGGTTATGGAGCTAAAAGCTTCAACTATTGCAAAAATGGAGGAGGTTGCTGAGTTCCAGGGAGACCAGCATCGGCAGAGTGTAGTGCAGAATGAAGCTGACATCAGCAGGTGTGAGTTGAAGACAACCAGCATCGGTAGGAGGTTAGCTGATGTTGGTCACCTCTAGGAAGACAGGGACTGATGTCAGTTGCCTGTGGTAGTTCCAAAACTATTCGTTGCACAGACAGTTAGTTCATTGAACTGAGAGTTTGCATGTAAAGGCTAATAATAGTCTTGAGTTGCGTGTCTAATTATTGTAATTAAGAAAGTATAATTATTGTATGCATGAGATCTATAGAATAGACTCATGGGCTGTATTCTAAAAGTGTGATAGAAAGCCATTGAGCTTGAAGAGAGAGAGCTAGAGTAGTTCCTCCTAGTTCTAAAGGGGTGTTGAGTGTGTATGATCAAGGAGAGTTGCAGGTTGTGCAAGTTCTACTAAGAGATCCACCAGGGTACTGGTTGAATAATCATAAGGACTTGGTGAGGCAAGGATAAGGGTTCTTCAGGGTGTAGAGATATCTACAGGGTAAGTAAGGTCTATTGATTTGCAGGTGGCAACAAGGAAAGGGAGATCTACTTGGAGTACGATTGTGTACTTGGTGTACTGGCAGCATTATTACTGACTAGTGGAGGTAAACACCAACTCTATATTGGAGTTGTGTGTTGGGACCGTGAGAGAGAGGGAAGAAGTCCTTGAGGTGTGGCAAGCCTTTGAGGTGGAAGAAGTGGTATCTTCTTTATTGTATTTTCTTTTGAGTGATTATTAATACAATTGTGTATTGTCTCTCATACCCTGTGATGTTTCATATTTCTAGTTACTTATTCATTCTGGTTAAATTCCATGTTTAGTTGCTAATACAAGAGGTAATCATATTGTGCTCTTATTGGGGAGCAAGATCCTGACAGTTGGTATCAGAGCTTTTGGTTGGGTTGACTAACAGGAGGTTCAGATTTGGTTAGTCTTTTTTGATTACAGGTCACTCTCAGGGGTTTTAGATTGAGTGGGAGTATAGCAATGGCAGAAGAAAGTAAGCTACGAATGGAGAAACTAAATAGCACGAATGCTCTGATTGATGGAAATAAAGAGCAAGTAAAGGGAGATTGTTGGTCAGTAGAAGATCAACGTGTAGAAGTAGATGTTGCAGGGGTTGTTACACAGGTTGCTCTGGATAAAGTAGAATCTTGGTTTACAAAATTTTTTGCCTCTTTCCATGTAGCCTGAAATAGATCATATTTTCATGGGTATGTCTTTGGAGACTTTGGAGAGATTTATTTAGGGGTTGGTGAGCCTTGTCAAATGGTTGGCACAGGGGAAGTGAAGCTGAAATTGCATACGAGTAACACACAGGTGTTGAAGAAGGTCATGCAGGTTCTAGTCTTGGAGATGAGTCTAATTTCTTTAGGAAAGTTGGGTGATGGGAGATGCACAGTAACTATCACAGTGGATGCACTTAAATTAGACGGTGTTAAGAAAGTAGGTATCCTTTATCTATCTACTTATATTACTGATTCACCTTTTGTTACAGAGATGTGGCTTTGTAGGCTTGGTCACATATGTAGGAGGGGAATGGATATTCTTAAGTTGAAGATAGATATCTTTGACAAACTTAAGAACTGGAAAGCCTTGGTGTTCATGGAGGAGATGACGAACAGAGATCAGCTGAGGGGACTAAATTATTCTGAGCAAGGCTATGTTAATTTGAATAGGGTTTTGATCCAAAAGGAGCTTGTGGGTAAAAATTCATCACTCACAGGCAAACACAGGTACCAATATTGATAATGAGGAATCAACGTCGAACAAATAGGCACCAACATTGGTCATGTGCAGATCAGCAGAGTCAGTGGTGTCAGGTAGCAGGAACTGACATCGGTCATACAAGAACCAATGTTGGCAGTAGGTAAACTGGCATCGGTCAAGAAACTAACGTCAGTAGATAGGGTCAATGCAGGGAACCGACATCGGTCAGGTGCAGACTGGGAGATGGCTGAGATCAGTCACTAAAATGGATGTTAGGCAGACAGTAAGCTGTCAAGGAGTCTCAAATGCCCATATGGAGGTCAGAAAGGGTATGTGAACCTCGTATTCATTGTTCACCTTCTTTATTTTATTTGTTTCTTACTGATGGTCAAGAACTAGGAAGATGTGAAGAGGCAATGCAAGTAGAATCTAGAAACAGTGGGAGCTTGGCATGGATGAGGAGTGTGAGTCCTTGGAGAAGAACCAAATAAGAGTTTTTTGGTGGAGTTGTCAGTTGGAAGAAAGCATTGAAAGATGGATGGATTTCCAAGCTAAAGAAGAGAGTGGATGGATACGTGAGATGAAATGCCAAGGTATATGGTATTGAGGAAGCTGTAGGATAGTGGTATAGGTTTTGACAGGTGGATGACAAAGTAGGGCTTCAGTCAATGTCAGTGTAACCATTGTGTTTGTCTTACCAAGTGGATGATGAGTCATGACATTATCCAGTTACTGTATGTGGATGGTATGCTTGTAGTAGGTTCGTACATACAAGAATTTGCTAAGCTAAGGGTAAGGTTATTTTAGAGGTATGTCAGGAAGAATTTGGGAGCAACAAAATTCTTTGGCATAAGAGACATGGAGATTTGGTCTCCAGTGGGAGCTGATGTGAAGATGGTGTTGGCAGGGTTTAATATGCAGGATGTAGAATTGGAAAGCACACCAAGGGCTGGACAGTTGAAGTAGAGCTTAGAACAGGGTTTGAAAACACATAAGGTCTAGTGTAGACCTGAGTTTTCCCAAGCAGTGGGAGTTGTCAGAGAGTTTGGAGCTGATTCAGGGAAGGTGGATTCTCAGGTATTTGAGAGGGACTAGCAGTAGGTTAACATGTTATGCAGGGTCAAGGACTTCACTACATGGATATGTAGGTTCAGATGTGGCAGGTTACTTGGATGATAGGAAAGGCATCACAAGGTGTGTGGTGGGTGGTCTTCAAGATGGAGTTTGAAGAGGGATACAAGCCAAGAAATGAATTAGATGGTGTACAAGTATAGGTATAGTTGCAATTGTTTATCTCCAAGTGGGAGATTATTAGGTTATGGAGCTAAAAGCTTCAACTATTGCAAACATGGAAGAGGTTGGTGAGTTCCAGGGAGATCGGCATCGGCAGAGTGCAGTGCAAAATGAAACTGACATTGGCATGTGTGAGCTAAAGACAACTAGCATCGACAGGAGGTCGGCCGATGTCGGTCACCTCTAGGTAGATAGGGACCGATGTCAGTTGCCTATGGTGGTTCTAGAACTTTTTGTTGCATGGACAGTTAGTTCATTAAATGTAGATTTTGCATGTAAAGGCTAATTATAGTCTTGAGTTGCGTGTCTAATTATTGTAATTAAGAAAGTCTAATTATTGTATGCATGAGATCTATATAATAGACTCATGGGCTGTAGTCTAAAAGTGTGATAGAAAGCCATTGATCTTGAAGAGAGAGCTAGAGTAGCTCCTCCTAGTTCCAAAGGGGTGTTGAGTGTGTATGATCAGGGAGAGTTGTAGGTTGTGCAAGTTCTACTAGGAGATCCATCAGGGTACTGGTTGAAGAATCATAAGGACTTGGTGAGGCAAGGACAAGGGTTCTTCAGGGTGTAGATATATCTATAGGGTAAGTAAGGTCTGTTGATTTGTAGGTGGCAGCAAGGAAAGGGAGATCTACTTGGAGTACGGTTGTGTACTTGGTGTACTGGCAGCATTGTTACTGACTGGTGGAGGTGAACACCAACTCTGTATTCTAGTTGTGTGTTGGGACCATGAGAGAGAGGGAAGAAGTCCTTGAGGTGTGGCAAGCCTTTGAGGTGGAAGAAGAAGTGGCATCTTCTTTATTGTATTTTCTTCTGAGTGATTATTAATATAATTGTGTATTGTCTCTCATACCCTGTGTTGTTTCATATTTCTAGTTACTTATTCATTTTGGTTAAATTTCATGTTTAGTTGCTAATACAAGAGGTAATCATATTGTGCTCTTATTGGGGAGCAATATCCTGACAGATTGATCCTTATAGATATTATGTGGAGATCTTATTTGACATACCCTACATTCAGATGATAGGCCGAGTAGCTTTTTAGCTTATAGAGCACATTATGGGTCAGAGGGAGATGAGCTGGTGAGCTAGAGATGATACCCATGACACAGGTTAGGAAATAGTTTAGCTTGCTATAAGATGTACCTCTTATCTTCCCTTGATATAGGAGGGATGATATAGAGGCACCCCTACCCTTGCTCTAAGAGATAGATGGGCCAAATTTTGAGGAGTTACTAGTAGGTCTAGGTGTAGTATATCTTGGATGCACATCGGCATATCTTACATGGTGGATAGGTTTGCATCTTCTTGTTTAGGTTAGGAGACCACTACCAAATTTATAGGGAGTGATGAGAGAGAGAGAGATGTAGTTGTGTAGACCTAAGTTTCAGTAGTGTAGGCATAAGATGCAATAGTATAGGCCTGAGATGTGGTAGTGTAAGGTTGAGATGTAGCTCAGGAATAGGTATTAGTTTTACAGGGATAGGTGGTGACATTGTTAGGCTAGGTCAAGGCATTACAGGGGTAGGTTAGGGTATTATAGGGTTAGGTTACTGCACTGATAGTAGAGAGGGATAGTTTAAGAGTAGTAGGTCAGGCTACTCCTCCATAGGGACCAGTACAGGTTAGGCTTTTAGTAGGTGTGATGGGACTATTGTAGACTATATCTCTAGTAAGGTATAACATTTCCCTTAATGAGATTTCTTATTATGAGAGGGCCATCAAGGAGTTACCATAGATTTAGAGGTATTTCAAGTTTATAGAGCAGGAGAGATCAGTGACACATGCCATAGCTTCTAGCTCACATAGATACAAATAGGTAGAGAGTGGTGATGACATTGCTTCTTCATCACCATGTGTATAGCCTCGAGGATTTTGAGCACCAAATTGTGTTATTTTTATATATTTTTTATACACACTAGCCTATGAGCTAAAGATGACAGATGTATATTTTGAGGGTGAGATGATATTGTTATGATCTGTTGATGTACATTCATGTTGAGCGTATGTGTGTGTGTGTGTGTGTGTGTGTGTGTGTGTGTGTGTGTGTGTGTGTGTGTGTGTGTGTGTGTGTGTGTGTGTGTGTCTGTGTGTCTGTGTGTGTGTGTGTGTGTTATTCTAATTTTTTAATGCATTTATTGTGACAGTGATGATGATGTTGATGTGGATTGTTATATTATGTTAATGTTGAGCATATTAGTTGAGTTAGACTAGCATTTCCTATATGTGTGATGGTATATGCATAGTTGATTTGTTAGCTTCATCTTAGCATTTTTCTATATTTGTGATGGTGTATGCTCGAAATTGATAGGCTATTTATGTTATTATTTATATGAATTTTTTATCTTAGTAGAGAGATTGACATGTGATTGGGATGGGAAATAAAGATACAAAATGCTCATATGCTGGTAAAGACCATAATCATAACATAAATAGGCTTAGGAATATGAGCTTCTTTCATGCTTTATATCATTTAACCATTTTGTTTGTTAGAGAAGTGTCATGTTCACCTTGTGTTAAGTGAGTTCAAATTCCCTTGAAAGATTATGAGGGGAAAAGGGTAAAATGAGTAAAAGTGTTTGGGTAGCATAACCTTTGAAGTGGGGATGATACGCCCCTACTGTGGGTGACTCGAGAGCTACTATAGGCAAGTCCATAACTTGAATCTTTTTTTTTTGTTGTTGTAAGATGATCAATGTGGGAAGCTTACAATGGGATTTTGTTTATGTTGGGGCCATATGAAGCTAATCAATATGAGAAGCTTTTTGTTTTTATGTCTCTTAATAATAAAGCTTGGCCTAGCCATCCTTCAAGGGAGTTGTCTAAGTGTTTATTTTTGGGTTTTAATAGCTATCCTTCAAGGGAGATTTATATTTATAGTATCAAAGATAATTTACATAGTCATCCTTCAAGGTAGCAATCTACATTGAGAATCATGACCTAAGAGACTATAACTTGTCTACATATCCATTTTTATTTAAGTCATGACAAGACTATAGAGGCTTAGAAGTTTTCCACTTTGAGGCCAAAACCATAGCACTTCATAAGTTAACTAAGTGTGTAGGAGTAAGGGTTAAGAGGAAGGGAGATGAATGTAATAGGGGTGCTCAAGGGATGAGCTCAAGTTAAACATGAGGTGAAGCATCACTTGATTAACAAAAGAATGGTCATAGGTGTAAGGCATTTAAAGGCTCAAGTTTTGGCTTTCCTTTGAGAGAAGGCAAGTGATAAGTTCCTAAGCCATACTTGTGAGTTATGATGTAGGGTTCAAGCCAATTAGGAACAAACTTACCTCATTTCCTTTTCTCAATATTTGTCACATGTTTATTTTCTTTTAAGATGAGATCTCCAATATTGAAATCTTGCTCTTTGATATTTTTATTGTAAGTGCATTTGATATGCTCTTGATAGATTTATAGGTGGTTGAGGGATATGAGATGGTACTCATCAAGCAACTCAAGTTGAGCCAAACATTCTTGGTGAAATTCATCATTAGTAAGTATGTCTTTTAGAGAAATGCGAAGAGAAGGAATCTGAACCTCAAGAGGCAAAATAGCTTCTATCCCATAAACCAAAGAAAAAGGTGTAGCACTCATAGGGGTTTGAATGCTAGTGCAATAAGCCCATCAAGTAAAGGTAATGTGTGTGTGCCAATCCTTGCCCGTATCATTGACTACCTTCATGATAATTTTGTCCAATATTTTTTTAGAAGCTTCCGCCTATCCATTCACTTGTGGATAGTACGATGATGAGAAGCTTAATTTGATTCCAAAGGTATCACAAAGACTTTGGATAGTCTTTTTTTTGAAAGATTTGTCATTATCTATTATAATTTTATGTGGGACACCAAAAGGATAGATGGTGTGATGGTTGATAAAGTCAAAAAAAAATTAGTCTTAGTGGAGATGAGAGGAATAACCTTGACCCACTTGGTGAAGTAGTCAGTGGCAGTAATGATAGAATGGTGACAAAGGGATGAATGAGGGTTAATCTCACTGATTAGATCCAAGCCCCATTGGGAGAAGGTCTACAAGTCTTTGGTGACTTGTAATGTGAAGGAGGTTAGCATGTTGTTGACATTTGATGCAATGTCAAACATAATCACCACAATATTGATGGAGTTTTGGCCAATAATAGTTGATTCAAAGGATATGTTTGGCAACTGTGTGACCATTAAAATGTCCACCACAAGTCCTATCATGGACTTCTTTAATAGTGAAGGGAGCCTCAGTACTAGTGAGGCATCTAAGGAGGAGACCATCAAAACCTCACTTGTAGACAAGTTCTCCTAGCATAGTGTAATGAGTGGCACTTTTTATGAAGGCATATCACCCATTATTGGAGAGATCAGAAGGGGTAATAGAAAAGGAAAAATAATCCATCAATTACTTGTACCATAAGTCATGTGGGTTGTATGTTACATTTTTTATAAAAATGATGTTAGTTGATACATAGGAGGGTAATGTTAAGTGATGTATAGTGACATAGATTTTCAAGGAAGAGGGTGAAGAGGGTATGTGTGAAGCAAGTGAAGCCATTATGTCAACAAACTTGTTTGTAGATAGAAGAAAAATTTGTAAGATATATGAGTTAAACAATCTTAATCATGTATCTACATGATGTTTATACAATTTTAGAATTTTTTTTTGCATAGGTAGGAACTATTAACCTGATTAACCACTACCTGAGAATCACCAAAGATGTTTATTGATTTGATACCCAAAAAGATAGCCATTTGAAGCCCTAAGAATAAAGTATCCTATTCAGCCATATTGTTAGTACATTCAAAATCTAGTTTAAATGACAAAGGCATAGGCTCATCATCTAAAGGAATAATAATGACCCCCGTACCCCCATCGTATTGACATTTAGACCCATTAAAGAACATCATCATTTGATGGGAGATGTCATCGGTGTAGAGTGTTACGATGGATTCATTAGCGAATTTGAGGTTTGAAGGTTGGTTATTAGGTAAAGGGGTGATAGATAAATGGTCAATGATCATTTTCCCTTTGATAGATTTCTATTGAATAAAGTCTAGGTCAGATTCAGTAAGGATCATGAGCCATCGAGATATATGTTAGTTGTGATATGGCTTGGAATGCATGTATGTAATGGGATTGGTATGGGTGATGATGTAGGTTTTGTGATTTAAGAGGTAATGGTAGAGCTTTGAGGCTAAAAAGACCAATGCTAATGTGATTTAATAGGTATGGGTATATCGAGTCTCATAATCAATAAGTGTGTGGCTTATGTAGTAAACTACATGTTCTTGATTTTGATCATCTTGATGTGCAATCATAGCACCTAAAGAATGGTCTGTTATAGAGATGTAAAGGTAGAAAGGTTGATTTTCCTTAGGTGGAATAAGAACTGATGGGGGAAGGAGATAATGTTTGAGTGCATCAAAAGCTTCTTGGTAATCTATATTCCAATGGAAGGATACATCTTTTTTAAGGAGATGGTGAAAGGGTTGGAAATAATTTGACAATTGGAAGATGAAATAGTGGATTGACTAAAGTTTTCCTTATAGGCTACAGAGTTGTTTGATATTAGTAGGTGGAGGTATCTCTAGTCTTTCTCAAACCTTAGCAAGGTCGATTTCAATACCACAGAGAGAAATGATAAAGCTTATGAACTTACTGAAAAGGACACCAAAGACACATTTCTTTGGGTTTAGTCAAATGTTATATTGGAAGAGATGAGTAAACATGATTTAGAGAATCATCAAGTGACCTTGGTGAAGTTTAGACTTTTTGATAAGTCATCCACATAGTCTTCCATAATTTTTTGTAAGAGATCATGGAAGATGTAAGTCATAGTGCATTGGTAGGTAGTACCAGCATTATTTAGACCAAAAGGCATGACTAGATAATAGAAAGTCTCCCATGGGATAATGAAAGTTGTTTTGTGTTGATCCTTGAGAGTAAATAGGATTTGATTATGTCTTGAGAACCCATCCATAAGTGATAGAATCTCATGTCCAACTGTTAGATCAACAAGTTGGTCAATACTTGGCAATGGGAAGTCATCTTTTGGATAAGTGAGGTTTAGGTCATGACAGTCAGTGCAAATGTAAATTCCTTCAATCATTTTTATGATAGGAAAAATATTGGAAACCCATTACGGGTAGTTGATGGGTTGGATAAGTTAATAGAAAGGAGGTGTTGGAGCTCTTCTTTGACAAAGAGAGTAATATGAGGATGCATTTTGTGAAGCTTCTACTTAACAAGTTTAGCATTTCAATTGGTGACAATGTTATCGGTGATGATAGAGGGATCAATACCAAGCATGTCATTATAATACCAAGAGAAGGCTTTACTATGGTTATTAATAAATATGGCATAATTAGCTTGATTAGAGGAATCTAAAGATTGACCAATCTTGAGGATGCAAGGGTTATCATGAGAGGGCAAATTGATGTCAATAGTTGATTCATTTAACATAGCTTGTGTTTCAGATGGGAGTGATCATTAGATATAGGAATCATCTACACCCATGTATGTGAGAATAGCATCATCATCTTAACATTGGATAGTCTTAATAGTGGGAGAGTCTTCATCAATCATTTTAGGATGAATGAGAGGAAGGGACTTTATTTCCTTACCCTAGTGATAGGTGAGAGGCCCCAAATGGATGGCATTTATTAAAAGAAATTAGGAGGTATAGATACCTCTGAATCAATAGGTGATGGTGGTGAAGAAGGTGGAGAAGGAGAGATTGGATCTTTAATAATTAGTACATGAGAAGTTTTGGTGAGTTTAGCTGGTTTGTCATAACCCACTCCATGCTTCTTTTTGTCATTTTCAATGGTTTTGATAATGGGATATTCAATGGGAGTAAGAATACCCTGCTCATAATGACCTAAACCAAATCCTTTCTAGGCACACCTATAAAGATAGGTGTGAGTGAAAATAGGCTTGCTCAGAAAAGAGAAGTCATAGGTAAATGGTTGTGGTGAAGGGGATGGATTACCAACAGTAAGAGCTTGATCAATCCCCCCATATGTGAAATTAGTTCAAAGGTTAGGGGGGCCATAAGGGATGACCATCCCAATATGGGGATCACAATTTGGGTGTATATGAAGCTTTCCATACTATTTTGGAGTATGGAACATGTTGAGAATTAATTAAATGATATTCTCTAAGTGATAAACATTTAAAAGTTTCCTCCATGGGATCTTTGTCAAGAATTTGTGTTGCTAGTTTTTTTATGTAATTGGGGTAGTGGAGCTTGTGGAAGATTTAGAAGTATCATGTGGATAAGATGATGTCTTTAATGGAATGAGATTGTCATTGGGACTATAATTCATGTTGCTTGTTTTAAATAGAGGTTGGTTGATAGGTATAACATGCACTTGTCCATTATGCTCAAACTTGACATAGTGGTGCAAAGTTGAGGGTACACATGCCATAACACATATCCAAGGTCATCCAAGTAGTATTTTATATTAGAACTCTACTTATACTGCATATAATGTCTCAACAATTGTACAGGGACCTATATAGATATGTAAGACAATAGTGCCCATCATTGTAGTTATGGTGTCATTAAAGGAGCAGAGCATTGTGTTGGTTTGAAACATGCAATTGTCAAGAAGAGCTAGTTATTTGTAGGCATTGGTGGAAATAATATTAATATTATCTCCCCCATTGATCATGACTCTTTTACATGAGTTTGATTAATATGTGTGGTAATAAAAATGGTAAAATCCTGATATTCAGGGTGTTGAGGTGGAATTTATAAATTATTGAAGGAAATTAGGGAAATGGAATTAAGAGAGCTAACCAAAGTTGTAAGAGGTTGGGGATCATCAGGTTATACCTCAACTACTTGGAAGGCACTAATAAAATCTTGACGGTGTTGGGGTGAGTTTTGGATTAACTCATATAAGGACATGTTCACACGAGTTTAGTGAAGCTATTTTACCATCGAGCTTTGAATAATGTCTGAAGATGTTGGTTTTGGGACACCCAAGATGGAAATCTTGGGATTTAGAGGAGTGTCTTTGGAAAAGGGATGAGCCCAAGGAGAAGTGATTTTTTCTTACCTTTATCCTTTTGGTTTTGTGACTGTGTGGCCACATTAACTGTGTTGATTTGAAACATAAGTGAAGGAGGTGGTAAAGGGGGTACGAAAACATATTTGGGTTTGAATTTAGGTGGAATAGTATTAGGCATTATGGATGCTAGATGTCGAATAATAGGAAGGTTAATGATATTATCAACAAAGAGAGTGTCGATATCAAAGTGTTGTTGAATGACTTCTATGAGAGCTTTATAACTCTCATTAACGTGTCCACGTAAATAATGATATAGACACACTCATGTATCATTAAACCAATATGGCTTCAATTTAAGAGGGATATAAGGCTTTATGAGGGGAAGAGTTATTACAAAAGATTGCAACAACTAACATAGTAAATAGCTTTGATAGCCTACGAGTGGGATAGCATTTGTTATGGTAATAGGAGTGGACACCTTATTTTGTTTAGGATTCATAGGGGTGATTTTGCATGGTACCTTATTTGGTGGTAGTGGAATTACATGTTTTGTTGACACTTTCTTGGTGTTAGGTATCATGGTGTCAAATGTGAAAGGCTTACCAACTGGTAGAGGTAGTAGTGGAGGTAACTTAGCCTTTTATTTCACTTAGATCAATGATACTCCAACTAAAGTAGAGGTGTGTGGTTCCAAAATTGATGATAAAGTTGAGGGTTATAGAGGGAAGGATCAATGAGATATAGGAAGTTTAATAATTCTATAGTTTAGGATATGAAACTCCAACTTATGGTTGGAGAGTTAGATCTAATTTCACCTATGGATGAATTATATTAAAGATGAGGCATACTCCTAAAGACCTAATCTAATTTAATGTGGTACATGCATATGAGGGTGAGGATTCTACCATAGATGGATGAACTTCTAATGACTTTGGTGAAGAAGCACTAGATTTGTCAAAGACCTTGGGGTAAAGGGTAGTGAGAGGGTTGGTGATAAATGTTGAAACTCATTATGTAGGATAAGGAGTTTTAAGTCAGTCCCAAAATGCCACATGATCTAGCTTCATGGATTCAAGAAATTCTAGACTTTTTACCAACCGTGAGAAGGGTTTAGATGAAATTGACATAGGCCTTATGATTACTTTTTTAGAATGCTAAGGTGATTGAGAAAGAGGGAAATTTTTGGTCTCTACTAATTTGGGCCAAAGACAAGAAAGAACCACAATACGGTCTTCTTCAATAGAGACAGGAGAAGAGGCATGGTCTTCCATGGGTGGAGGAGAGGTAGATAAAGAGGGTTCCAAAAGGGGGTAGAGAATAGTTATAATTGTTCCCTCAACATGTGGGCAAGAAATAGGTAAATTATGATCCTCCATAGGTAAAAGAAGTGGTAAAAGTGGTAGAATTGGAGTAGCCATAATAGGTCTCTCATTTAATGTAGGAGTAGATAACACTAACTCTTCTAAGTGCAAAGGTGGAGTGGATGGGGTATTAATCTCTATCAATGGAGGAGAGGCAAGTGAAGAGGATTCATCAAGAAGGTATACAATAAGAATGGTTTTCCCCTCAACATGTGGTTTTGGAATGGGTAAGGCGTGGTCTTCAAGTGGTAAGAGGATAAGTAACATTTGTGCAAAAGGAACTAGTAATACAAGTTCCTATGATGGAAAAAGAAGTGGTAAAGGAGGTTCTTCCTCATGTAGGAGTGGAACAGGTGAAATAGGCTCTTCTACCTAAGGAGGAAGAATGGGAAAAATAAA
Source organism: Torreya grandis (assembly GCA_037957365.1). Classification (NCBI taxonomy): domain Eukaryota; kingdom Viridiplantae; phylum Streptophyta; class Pinopsida; order Cupressales; family Taxaceae; genus Torreya; species Torreya grandis. The sequence continues at coordinate 4,396,552 of JARHVA010000709.1, read as the reverse complement.
AGCCACTGACTGTGGGGGAGGAGTCAATAAAATGGGTACCTCTTGTTGAACTAGAGGTAAAGGAAAGACCATATTAACCATATGGATATTATAATCACATGAGTTAGTCATGGTTGGAACAATATTTTTATTGGGTGAATGGTTAGGAAAATGCCATTTGAACACATCCATATTTTGATTATCAAGTGCATTAGAATTATCCAAGATGAGATCACCCCTATCAAGCATGTCTTGAATAATGTTCTTGAATGTCTTACAGTTATTATAATTGTGGAATTTAACTCGATGGTAGTCACAAAATTCATCCTCCTTGTACCAAGTTGGAATAGGATGGGAGGGGTCAAACTATATAAGAGGTTTGATTTGAGGAAGGGTTATGACACCTTGTTTCAATAGTTTTTCCAAAATGGAAGTATATGACTCCCCAATGGGAGTGTATTGTCTTTGTTCATACCATTGTTAGAATTTCCTGGTTGGATTTTTGGAAGACAAGAAATTAGGTTGGTTTGTGGTTGTGGAAGAATCTAATTTAATGACTACTGTGTTGGTGGAGCCTTTAGATTTTTTGTTAGAAGGAGAAGTTTCAGAATAAGATGAGTCATTCAATTTAGAATTGGTGTTCTTATTATGTAACTTAACTATGCCTTCATCTATAGCATGAATCTCAAGTTTCCACACCATTATAAAGGCCTCATAAAATGTGCATAAAGTTTGTACTCAAAGTGTGGATGAAATGTGTTTAGAACATGCCCTTGAGAAGAGCTCAATAAGCTCAGGTTGGGGTGAGGAGAAGGAGAATTGATTGATCAATCCTCTCCAGTGAGCGACAAAATCTATGATAGACTCATCATCAAATTGTCTAATATAATAAAGGTCTATAATAGAAACCATTTTAGAAATGTTAATAGAGAAATGGTCTAGGAATATTTGTGTGAGTTGGGTAAATGAGAAAAGGGAGTGTTGAGCTATAGAGTTATACCAATCCAAGGTAGCACCTAAAAGAGACTTAGGGAAAGTGTGAAGTAATAACACATCATCATGCCCTATTAAATAAAAAGCATGTCTAAATGCTCACAAATTTTGTTATGGGTCCTCTTTACTCTAGAAATGAGTAAATTGGGGAGTTCCCATTGGCTTGGATAAGGGTGAATAGGCACAAAAGGATGGATGGGTTTATTGCATATCTAATTATAAGATAACACATTCTTTGAACCTGAAATGGATGTCTCTAGATTAGACATCTTGTCCATCAGCATCTTAATGAGGTCAAGAGGGGGATTGGTTTGGGCGATACCCCCTAAGTTATATGGAACTTGATAGGAAGCAAAGGGAACATATGACATAGCTTTCTAATGTTATATTAGTGCAACATATGGATAATGGGTCATAGGCTAGGGGAGGAAAGAAAAGGGGCATGTCCCATTGGGTTAGAGAATATGCTTTGGTTAGATGTTGTTATTATAGTTTGGGTTATTGGCATGGTTATACTAGATGAAGGGTGAGTCATAACTCAGGTAATTATAAGTATGATAGTAGATGGAATAGGTACCACCAAATTTTAAAATGGGGTGAGAATTGAATGAACTATTTATGGTTGTGAAAGTAGGGAAGTCCCACCAAGGTTTAGGTGGGATTGGAAAGTTGGTGATGTTAAACTTTGGACATTGTTTATGGTTGGGTTACTTATCAAAGTAGTGGTTTGATTAACCATGGGGCAAATAGTGGAGACAACTGAAACTAAAGTTAACTCTATTAGAGAGGTTGGCGTACTATATAGTGGGTCACCTGAATATTATGGGTTTAGCTCATGGTAAGGTAATGTTGAAGGGCTACCACATTGTGATCAAGAAATTTAGTAAAATCTTGATCTCCTTCAGGCACAATGAGAATTTGGTTTGGGCTAGGAGTATGTTTTGTATCTGAAGTATGCTCCATGATATAATCAACAACAAGAGAGGAAGGTGGAAGTGGTTGTCAGCTTGCACAATTGGTAATAATTTTGGTTTGGGCTCACTTTAATACCATGAAATAAGTATAAATAGTCTTAATACTCTATATTAGTGACATAATAAGGAAAAACTAGGTTTGGGTGTAGGTAAGTAGGTTATTTTAGCTTGTTATTTTGAGAAAATTAAAATTACACAGTAGCCAACATTAGTTGCTTGACCGATGTCGATAGTCAAAGTTTACCAATGTCAATGGGATTAACTGATGTCAGTAGGATAAAGTCTGCCAATGTCAATTGAATTAACCAATGTTAGTCACTGTGATATCCTAGGAGATAGAAAATATAATGTTTTATAAACCTAGAGGTAGAATCTAGGTAAAACAAAGGATGCAAGAGGTCTGTGTAATAAGAAAGAAAACTCAAAAAACTTGATATAATAGGTTATACAAACTGAGTATTACAAATAGTGTTGATTTTGTGAATCAATGGAAAAATGGCCTTACCAAATCCAAAATTTAGAAGACAATAGAAAAGTAGAAAAAGAACATACAACAACTAATTATTAATTCCTAGAGATTAATTTTAGTCTCATGTTGGCTGATGCCTTAATTAGATAGTGAGAAGAGAATTTTGTTAATGAAGGTAATAGAAAGCAATCTAGAGCTAGTTTCATGTTAGTTTTAGTGCTCAAGAGGAAATATGTGTTAAACTAGGTATGTGGATTGTTATAGGAGGTTGCTCCCCACACTTCATAAAACTAAAGCTAATCTAGGTTGCTTAGCCAAAATATACCTTATACTTAGAGTTTATACTCTGCCAGAGAATGGAGTGGGTTCTCCCCTTGGTGGTGAAATACAAGTAGGATGGTCGGGTAGGGTAAGGTGATCCACCAAGTGATAAAATCATGATGGGCCTTGTCTTAGGTGAGTTTAGATGTTTGTTTTTGTGAATTTGATCTAGTTTTGTAACATAGGTGCACTACAATTCATTCATAATTCTTGTAATTAACTAGGTGAGCTACTATGCATCAAGTAAACAATGAAGTGTAGTAAGTTCTAAACCCAGATCTGAAATGTTTATATTTGAATGAAAACAATGATGAAATAGGAGTAGAGAATGAAATTCACTATCCTAATATGCATACAATAAATAAATAAAGAATAGATTCTTTTAACTTGTAAGAAAAATGATAAATTGCTTTTAGAGGCAAAGAGAAAAGGAGAGTGGCAAGGAAGAAGAAATTTTAGTTTATTGCCCTTAAACAAAAAATAAAATGTTGAATATTTTACTTTTGAGGGAGAAAAGAAGGATAAAGTACAAGAAATGAATTTTTCACTATAATGCACCTATATGAATGCTTAAAACAAGCAATGAACCCAAGGAAAACTCTAGGATCCCACCGGGCATGCTAGAAATGTTTTACTTAAATTGTGTCTATTTCAAGTCTAAATAAAAATAGAGAAGAAGGATAGGGATATAAGTGATTAGAATGAACCTAGATTGGTTTGTGTGTTGTATCTAAACATTATGAGTACTCCTCTTTAGCTAGGGAGAACTACCTACAAATAAGAAATCACTACCACAAAAATATCTATTAGTAGATATCTGAGTGGGCTGCCAAGCTACGTACTTGTTCCAGGGAGTGTCAAATTTCCTTAGAGATGATAGTCCACTTTTGAGAGACAAAAGACTAATAAATAACAAAGAGAGGAAAAAAGAGAGTAAAAGAGAGATATGTTGTTGTTATTTGTAACCTGAGTGCAACAGAGAGTAACAGAGTGTAGGTGGTATATTTAGTTTGTATTTTTGAAGTTGTCTGGGCAGGTTTTAAAGAGGTTACTAGAAATCCATAGTTATCAACGTTGGTTAGGCTACCAAGGTCGATGAGAAAGTGTGATCGATATCAGTTGGGAAACCAATGTCAGTATGGGCAATAATTTCTTAGGAGTTTGTAGAAGGTTTTTCCAAGTCTTGGAAATGGTTTTGGTCAGCTCTGGAAGGTTGGGGAGAGTTGTGAGAGAGAAAGTATTATTTAGATGGATTTGGTTAGAGGTTTGGTGTGTTAGAACAAGGGGAAATAAGTGGGGAAGATTTATAACTCCTTCATAGGGGTTTAGTCAAGAATGTGTAAAATAATGAATAGTAGATATAAAGTGATTATAAAGTAATTGTTTAAAGACTTATAGAATAAATGATGTACTTAGCTGAAGAGGTGATTGAATGATAAGTGCCTAATGGATGGATCTTATAAGGCTTATCAAACCAATGCCTTAAATAGATAAAACAAGCATGCGTTTTTGGTTCTCAAGAGCTTGGTTCCTAATCTAGATTGACTTTTGCAAGATAATAGTAAGTCAAGATGTGGAAAGTTGGATGCCAAAAGCCTGTATGCAATTAAAAATGAGTTTTCATGATTTCTACTGACCTGAACATTAGTTTGGAGTTTAGCTTAAGTAATCAATGTCATTGATCCTACTGACATCAGCCATGGGTTGACTAACATTAGTGGCATGAGAATAGGTAAAAGGGCTATTTTTAGCCTATTTTCTATTCTCTCTCATGCCAAGTGTGGTATCTATTAGGAAATGATATAAATGGGAGGTTAAGAAGGATGTAGTTAGTTAGGAATTTATTTTTAGGGTGAGAACAAGTCATGGGTAGTTAGGATAAGGGGACTAAGTCTTGAGGTGACTCAAAGGATAAGAATTAATCTAAGGATGAGGTGGTTAGGTAAGGTATCATAATTTGTTTTTATTTAACTTAATTAAATATTTTAAATTAATTAAATATGTGACAAGTAAAAGCATGGGTTAGGAAGGCTAATTATTATTATTGAAAATGGGATCAAGGTGGGTTTCAACAAAGGGAGTTACGCATGTGTGTGACATAATTTTGGTGTCTATAGTTTTTATGCATGTTTGAAGTAAGTTGGGTTCACCAAATGATTTTAAAAAATTAGGAATATTGGTGTTAAAAATAATAATAAAGGGAAGAAAACAAAACTTAGCTAGAAACTGATTTATCCGACTAAGATAGAGGTTGGAACTCACTATGCATGTCTAGGATACTATCATAAATTGAGATCTAAGCTTCATTATATAATTGGATAAGATCACTATAACTAGACTGGATTGTCACTAGTGCTATATTATACCTCTACTTCTATTGTTCTAAGGATCTAAACTTTCTAGGTTTTGTTTGTTAGGTTTGTGTGACCCTGTCTGTGATGTTTTGGTAGTTGAAAGCTATAGAGCTCCTTGTAGAGCATATTATTTATTATAACCCTATCTTATATTATGCTTTGACCAATTTTGAGAAAGAGGGGGGTTTATTTTTTTTAAGATTCAATGGGCATGGATCCACACCTCTTGTATGGGCATGCTACCTACATACCAATACTCTGAAGAGGGATCAAGCCATATGTAGTTCTCCCACTTTATGTGATTTTTGAAATTATGTGTATGAAGATGAATAATACTAAATTAGATGTGCTTAAGTTATCTAAGGACTAGTGTAAGGACTTTAATAAGCTTATAAGTGTGTTGGTTGGCTATATGCAAAGAATAGGGAAGATTATTTTAGTAGTCTTGTTTGTATTCTTGTTTTCTAAGTGATAATTTACCAACCCTCTCAAAATGATCTTTGAATGGGATTTTATAGGGATATATTGGTCATGGGTTGAAATATGCTCACATTATGTTGATAAGGATAAGGATGGGGAATCAAAATAAATTGACCATTGGGGCTAGAAATGGACTAAGAAATTAGTGCTAAAAGTGGATAGGAGTGGCACCATTTCTATAGTCCTAGTGTGGTGTTATTGTCCTGAGTAGACAGGACCTGGGGAGATGGATAAGTCATGGAAAAAGGGGTATGGCTTAGCTAGGATCAAGTTTGGAAGTCTATGGATGACTAGGAATCAGTGAAAATAACCCTAAGAGGGTCATGAGAGAAAAGAAGAAGGACCTAAGGGTTAGGTGTCATTAGCCACACTCAAGTTACCAATTTTTTCATTTTATATGAATGCACCTTCTCTTTGAGAACCACCACCTCTTCAACTTCATCTTCTTGGTCCTTGATGACTTGATCAACTTTAAAGATGACTACAACTTTAACAAGTTAGAATGGCATGAGATCTTCTTTTGAGGGTACACCACCAAGAGGTAAGGTAACACCAAGAGTGTCTTGAATGAAAACAAACTCCTTACCAACTACAAGCTCATTAACTTCCACTTCAACAAAATTGATACTTAGGATTTATCATGTTTTAATTCAAAGGACAAAACATTTTCAACATCTTTAACTTGGACAGCAAGAGGCATAGGTTCTTGATCCTTATCATGGACATCAACTAATTCAGCATACATGAAGTCCTCAAAAACTTCTTATTTCATACCTTGATTATACTCTTTTTATACATATACAACATGACATTTAATATCTTCTCCTTCATTCAAAAATATTTAATTGCACTTGTTTTCACCAAGGGGGTCCCTATGGTGATTTCTTCTTCATATTCACTTGAAGCATCTTCTTGGTCAATTTCAAATTGAGCTTTTTATTTTTCACTTTTCCTCCCATAATATGGGTTCTCTTTCAAGAAGAGATGAGGTGGAAAGGTTATTGGTAGGCTCATGAATGGGCTTAGGAATGGAGGCTTCTTGAATGATCTCATGGGGTGATGACAAGTTAGATTCGTTAATAGGAAAGACACCTTATTTAATAAGATTTTCACTTTACTCATATCCTTCTTGAGGATATTCAATAGTTTTAGGCTCATTTTCAAACTCTTTATTTTCCCACATTCTTATTCTATCTATTGAGCATTTTACACAACTTCTTACCAAGTATAGTTGGTTATTGATATTATATTGATTTTCCTTTTCAAATTCATTCCACACATCCATCAAGTTTTGAATAAAAACCTCTCAACCACTTCATGATATGGTTAGGGATCACATGAAACATTTCATCCCATGTTCTCATCTCTTCTTCATTATCTATAAGACTCAGCATGACTGCCAATAAGGACTTAGTATGAAATGAGATTGAAGTAGGAGGAGGAATGTAATAGTGGGTATTTTGAAGAGCTTCAATTTTTTGAACTAAGAATTCATATTTTGTTTTAAAATATTTTTATATCCAATCAATAGGATTATCTAATTCCTCATGACAAGATTGATAATAATCGTCTTGAGGTTGATATGCATCATGATAACGCTGGTAGGAATCATATTGGGGTTGACAGGAAGGTAGTTCTTGACATTCTTATTGATAGCCTTCCTCATAGGATTCTTCATAGGGTTACTCAACAATGTGATATTCATATGGAGAAGGAATATTAAAATCATAGGTCTACCATGGCTCATAGGACTAATAACAACTTTGATAAGGTTGTTGAGGGATATAGCATGGGTCATAATAAGGTTGATAGGGAGGTGCATATTAGGGATTCTCATCATATCCATCCCTATAAACTTCATGATTTAAATGAAATATATGAATTGATAAAAATATTCAATAATAGATACCTAGGTTAATTACAATATATGGTTTCATTTAAATTCATCATTGGTGTTTGCTTGAATGCTTCCAAAATATGATAAGAGAAAAGACACACCAATAATCCTTCTACTCTTTAGGACCTTAGTCCCACTAGGTGTTTTATAAATACTATCACCAAATATTTCACCCTAGATATGGTTTTTCAAGCCTACTCTAATTTTTAGGCAACATTGTATTACCTCTAGACTTGTGGGTTGCTTATAGCAAAGGTGAACCTCTAGGTTTAAGGACTAGCTCCCTAGATTGATCGTTGAATGTTTATCACCTATACTAATTATTTTTTTGGATGAAAAGGGATAGAAGTGACATGAAAATAACCTACTCTAATAATTTGATACACCATAAATATCTCCACTATACTACCATACCTTTTCACTATGAAAAATGACGTACAACAAAATCCTAAATTGCTCTAACATTATTATTTCAAACATGGAGGTGATATGCATTGAACCAATCAAGGTGAGTAAACCAAATGTAAAATTTCATAAAATAAGGATATTTTTACACTTTAAAATATTCAAACACATAAGGTACACTTTATGTGACTTGTTAGAGTGAGAACCACTTACACCGAACATGAAATGATAAAGAGAAGGCAAGGATAGATGCATATCACTAGACACTTCACTATACATCACTTCACATACTTAGAAAAGAACTATTTTAAACTGAAAAATATATTAAAAATATTTATTTTAAAGTCAAAATACAACATCAAACTAGTAGGACTTTTCCATATTAGGTGTGTCTTTCTTTACAAAAGCCAAAATGGCTTGCATTTATAGAATATGTGAGAATAGAGAGAAGAAAAAAATATCAAGGGTCACAATAATACATGTAAAGGTATTAAAACTAGTTAAATTAAAGGATAATGTAGAGGATAATATACCATGAATGTCCCCTTAGACAAGTGTCTCTCTAAATAATGAAAAACTCCTCAAACTGGCATAGGGTCCTCAAATGGTCTTATTGAAAATTGCCTTCATGATGATGCATCTCTTGACTAATAAAAACTAAACTAGAGATATTTGACACATTTTCACTATTTTATGGGGGTTATAAACATTCCATAATAGTCATCATATGCATCCCTAACTTCTATCCATCTTATCGAGACTTGTACTCACCATTTACAGTCATTCATTAGTCTTCTAAGCCTCATTCTTCACATTTGTCATCAAGATGACCTTTTATTTTTGAATAAAATATATGGACATTGTTTTTGGAAACTTATATTGGATCCCTTTACATTATACTCCATGAATTAGACCTTAAAAATATCTAAAAACTAGCTTCTCACTAGGTAGTTGCTTTGTCTTTTCATTGTCTGTCTAGGACTACTTGAGATGAATGAGTTAGTATAAGTGTTTCCATTCCAATATGTGATTAAAAATTAATATGGAGAGTAGTAATAATTTTATACTGGCCTCCCCTATTTATTCCCATCCCTTAGTTCCCTTTTATACCTATAAAACATTAAAAAACCTATAAAAAACCTAGTTTTAGACTTGTTTGTAAAAGTAGGGTACAAACCAAAATGGTGTCATGGAGACTGAGAGATTCCTACACAAGTAAAAATCAACTTATTGACTAAATGACTCATTTTTAATTCATTCCCACTCATTTATTTCCAATCAGGTCTTAGACAAGAATTTAAGGAGCTTTTTGAACTATTTTGCTTTTTATCAATGGTTCATAAAAACTAGATGTTTAACTGCCAAAAAATTTTCATTAAAATAAATCTTAGGACCCTAATAAGATACACATATCTCCTTGGGGTACCATTTAATGTTTTTTCTATATGTATGAGTGTTTGAAGTTATCCAATCAAGTTTTGAGTTCATTCTAGACACCCCTATCATAGTTTTGCATCAAAATAACCAACCTATGTTATTCTTCTATTAATCAATGGATCTAAATAGTCTTATGTTCTCCCATTTAGGTCATAAAATTCATTATAGATTTCACATGGTCAAATAAATGGAACTAGGTACTTGTAGGGTTTAGACCTAATAGGCCTAACTATGTTCTCTACATATATGACCACCTTTGAGTGGTTTATCAAGGCTATAAGGCCTCCTCCACTAATATTCATGATCAAACAAGAATTACACATCATTATATAGTATCCAATACCTTCCATCTCTTCCCCTTACAATTCAAATATTATGCTTATAACTTTGGACTATATGGGAGTCCCCTCTATCTGAGACAAAATAGAGGGATCTCCCCTATTTTCCCTATCAAAGTGATGAAATAGATCTTAAGGACCTTATAAACCAAATCTCATGGTTGGATCACCTTTCTAGAGTCTTCAACTTCATAAAATTCAAGATAGACTTGTATGACAAGTGACTGTTCAAGGAATTCTATATGCAGGGTTGGACTTATTTATTCATCTTTCCCTTACCCTATTTCCTTGATATGATCATCATATGAGGTGTATTAATACCACTATGAGAGTTTTAATCAACATGTTCAACCTCATACACTCATTCTAACCTTCTCATCATGCACTCTCCATTCATTAGCCTAAGCTAATCTATCTATAGTCAGGATATGTCCCCTGTAGGTGATAATTATGGAGAGTTAAAAGACCCTCTGTAGATGATAACCTATGTCACATTAATGTGCCTTAATCTTTGATTTACCCTTATCTAATTAGGTCACTTCCAATTTGAATGAATAAATATGTCTTTAGGGATTACTCCTTTCTTCTCACCATCAACATACTGACTGTAGATGCTCCATTTGAGATACCATGGGGTCCTATTGTAGGTGGTTATAGGGGTTGATTATTGTTCCTTACCCCATTGGTTCCATATTGAAGTTATAAGACTCTTCAATATTTGGGTCCCTATTAATCCTAAATACCATATTCATTCCACTTATAGGTCACTGTTGTGTTATAAGATCATTTTAGCTTCAAGTACTATATATTTAATTTAATTCCTATAGTAGAAACTTATTGGGAATGAAAACTTATTTATACTTCCCTTTCTTGACCAAACAGCCAATTTATTTTGTCAAGACATTGCCCCTACGCCTAGGATACATTATGGAAACAATTATGCCATTATATACCTCAATATACTCTAGCATAATATGGCATTGAACATGGACAAAACCTTCATTCAGATAAATTAAGGTAATTTATCCCCAAATGCAACTTTCCAACTTGCAGACATGGTTCTCAAGTCTGCCTATATGAAATGACCTCACCATTTCCATCTTGATATTATCCATGATATAAAACCTTAATTATCATTCCAAACAAGTTCAAACATCTTTATTTAAACTCTACTTAGACCATTATTAGAGCACCTATACGTGAACATCAAATTTAGGTCTATATGCCAAACTAGAATCTTGTCAACATTTGGTATCTTGGTAGTTTTTAACTAGGTTACTGATGAAACATGAGATCATATGGATGTTTATATGTTCCAAATATCAATCACACTCTATCCAATCATTCTCATACTATCATATAGGTGGATGTTGCATGGCTTATTGACTATTTCATGTTTCTGACTGTGTGTGATTTTTAAGCCTTGCATCTCATAAGGGATACTCTTGAGATAAATACATTCATGAATAATGTGATTATACATAATTTTAGATGTTAAAATCAAGCATTTCATATTATTTTTTAATCCATCTATAGGAAAATGAACCATGCATAGGTGAAACACTAGTCTGTAACTTTAATGGTGTCCTCAACTAGTAAAATTAAATAGCCTTGCTTATCAATTCACCTTCACATGTGAAATCATGACTAAAAACCTTGTGATTATAGAGTTCATTCCCTTATATAACATTTATAACAACTATTTTTTAAAGGCCAATTTAAATAGAGAAGAAACTTGAAGGTTGTGGGGATGAGTAGGAAAAAAGAGGAGCAAACATTATTAACAATGTTTCATAAAGGAAAATCAACCAAACTTGAAAATAATACCATGAATTTTAAGTATATAGATATTAATATCATCCCTTAAAATAATTTTATCCAACTCACCTCCTCCTGTCCATACCATGCAAAGATCGATTGACCATTTTTACCTATTTAAGAGAGTAATAGAAAGATATAACCATTTTTTTCCATTTTTGAGCTTTTCAAAGTTTCCCAAGCATGGGAATGTACTTAGGGGACCTAAAGGGTCTTGAATTCTACCACACATGTCAGGACTATCCTAAAATTCATACAACTTCCCAAACTATCCTTTTTTGCAATTAAAGTTCTTCTTGTATGTTTAACTCTATAGTTTGTCAGCTCAAAATACTCTCTTTGACATATAAATAACATGTGGAAACTTAATGACACTTTTAAACACTTTTCCCCATGATTAAACCATACAATTCCAATAAATGACCCTAGATGACATAAGACCAACTATAAAACTATGACAAAGCTAAAGCATATTATATGACCCTTTTTAAGACCATGATACACATTTCCAACCCTAGTAGACCCCTATAACAATATTGAATATATAGGGTATTAACCTAATTTAAATTGTGGTCAAATTAGTTAACAGCTATAATAAGAGGTTGTAGAAGATAGTGGAAAGCACCAATGTGAAGATTGATGAGATAAAGAATCATGGTCACAGTCAAAGGATACATCAAAGAATCTAGACTTCAATAATGAAGAGGAAACAATAAATATTGATTATTAATAAGGATAATTTGAGGAAATACAAGAATCAAAATTCCCCCAAGATAGATTCAAAGAGATCATCCTGAATCACAAATCATTGGCAATAAGGATGTACGTATGTAAACAACAATAAGGGTATTAAGTAACCTAAATAAAGATAACATTGTTCTATTGTATAATATTAAACCTAATAACCTTTTAGAAGAAATCAAATACAAGTTTTGGATAGGTGATATTAATGAGGAGTTAGACCAAATAGAAAATAATAAAACTTGGGAACTAGTTCCTAAGCCTAAAGACAAGAATGTCATTGGCACTAAATGGGTGCTTAGGAACAAGTTGAATGAATATGGTTAAGTCACTAGGAATAAGGAAAAATTGGTATTAAAGGGGTATTCCCAATTAGAATGGGTAGACTTTGAGGATACCTTTGCTCTAGTAGCAATATTTGAAGCCATTAGATTGTTTCTAGCATATGCAAGATTCAAAGGGTTTAAGGTATACCATATGGATGTCAAAATTATATTTTTGAATGGGAACTTGGAAGAGGAGGTGTACGTAGAGCAAACTTTATCACTATAAGGTAATAATGACTATGTTTGGAGATTGAAAAAGACTCTTTATAGTCTAAAGCAAGCTCCTAGAGTTTGGTATGCCAGATTGGATAGGTATCTATTGGATCAAGGATTCAAAATAGGAGTTACAGATAGTAATTTTTACATAAAGACATAAGATGACCATTAGTTGATAGTATTTATCTATGTGGATGACATTATATTTGGTGTAAATAATGAGAGTATGACTAAGGATTTTTTAGATGTGATGAAGGAGTTTGAGATGTCCATACTGGGAGAACTATCATTCTTTTTTGGACAACAAATTAATCAATTAGAAATAGGTATATTCATCTCATAAGCTAAATACATCAGAGAGATGTTAAAAAAAATTGAGATGGAAGATTGTAAGGTAGTTATCACACCTATGATCATAAGATGTAAGTTGAGAAAGGAAGATGAATCTTCAAGGGTCAATCAGACATCATATAGGTCAATGATTGGAAGTTTTTTATATACTAATACCTCTAAACCTGACATCATGTAAGTAGTAGGTCTTGTGGGAATGTTTCTATAAAACCCAAAGGAAAATCATATATAAGTGGTAAAAAAGATACTTAGGTATCTCAAGGGGACTATGGACTTTGGGTTATGGTATCTTAGGAGCAAGGAGTTTTACTTGACATCTTATATAGATGCAGACTATGCAAGGAATCTAGATGATAATAAGAACACTAGTGGAGGAGATTTCTTCTTAGGAGAATGCTTAGTGTCATGGATGAGCAATAATAATCCCTCTATGGCAATATCTACTTGTGAGGTTGAATACATTGTAATAGCTTCATGTTTCACTCAATTCTTAAAGATGAGATAGACCTTAAAATACTACAAGGTGGAGTATGATAGTCCTAGCCTTATCTATTATGATAATACAAGTGTTATAAGCATCTCAAAGAACCCTTTCATGCACTCAAGGACTAAGCACATTCCCATCAGGTATCATTTCCTAAGAGAGTAGGTAAGTGAACAAAGTCTTAAACTTTGAATATGTTTCTACAAAAGATCAAATTATAGACATTTTTACCAATCCACATTCAAAGGCAACATTTGAACATCTAAGATAGGAATTAGGTGTATTTCCTCCCCCTAGTAGTCATTAAGGAAGTCAAGTGCTTAGGTGGACCTAATCAAGTGGTTCATTAGGTCCATGAGAAGGTGATTAGTGATAAAAAATTATGCATAGATATATGGGTATCATGTGTGTATGATGCTTCATTGACTCATAATCCTGTATGTTGAGTGTTTTGGTTACAAGAAGTGTGATCCAAGAAGTTGCAAGCATTTCTTTATCCTTTATGTCAAAGGGGGAGAAATTTTATAATGAGGGAGAAATTTCATATTGAGATAAGGTTATATGAGTGGTTTCCACCAATGACAAAGGGGGAGATCATTGAGTATTGTCATTGATGGCATAAGTGTATCTTGTGAAGATAGATGACAAAGGTGACTAAGCCTAGTTGGCAGTGTGTGATGTGGCAAGGGGCACTGAGAGAGAATTTTCATGATAAAGTGATGTCATGAGATAAATATAAATATATAATATGAAGGCAACTAATGCCTTATGGTTTCATGAAGGTATAAGTCATTGATGTTAAAGTTACATAAGAAGCCTAGTCATGAGCCCAATCATGAAATGAAGAGGTATGTGCATGAAAATGAATGAAAATTTGTATTTTAAGGTTTTATGCCACTATTTGAGCATGTATGAGAGGCATTGAATCATTCATGAGAGTTTCAAGGTGAGTCTATAAGGGTAGGACCTTCAAACTAACCATATAATTAGACCTATCTTAGACCCTGCCTGGCCTAATGAGGTATGAATATCAGATTTCAAGTAAATTATGTATATGTGAGAATTAATATATATTATATAAGTTTTATATCCATGTTCAAAAATTTTGAGGTCATGATTTGAAGGAAATTGCATAAAACATTGTTTTAGGACTTCTCAAGTTCACAAAATGAAGTCTCAAGACTTGAGAAGCACTTTCAGATGTTTTTTGGCATGTGTAACCTCTACATGGGATCCTGATATATTAATGAGATATGGGTAAGGATCTTATCTAATATTTCCATGCATTGTTTTTGGATTTAAGGGGCAGTCCTTTATGAACAGTCATTAACATCAAAACCTATGTTAAACCTACCTAAAACCTTAATAAGGACCCAATGTGAAATATCTTATTTAAATCAGCTCAAAATGGATTAAAATTCCTATAAAATATATTGGAACATGTATTAAACTCTCCTATGTACTTCCAGGAGGTGGTGGTTAGTCAGATGAGATAGAAAATACATAGATACATGATTATTTATCAAGAAATTGTTGTATCTCTCAATAGTTGCATTAGTCAAGAAAAGAAAATTAATGGGAGAATAATCTAGAGACTCATTTTTTATATCCTTGATTATTTATAGATATTTTCTATCCTTTTAATTTTATAATTTGGTCATCCAAGTTAATCGGTCATAGACAGACCTAATGATGCAAATAGTGCAAAACTTAGGCAAAGATGAGAAGATGGATTTGAGGTTTTGAGCATGTCATATAAATGAAAAGAACTAAATGAATATTTTTTTATAAATTATAATTAATTTTAATGCTTGGAATAATTTTTTGAGATTATTTAATATGGTGAAAAAATTGCTCACAAAATGACATGTCTAGTTCAGATAAGACAGTGTGATATAAGGTCAAGAAATTGGTCTACAAGATAAATATTTTCCATTAAACTATATTATATTTATACTTGATGATTGTTTGGATATATCATAGGATCATTTTCATTCATTATTAGTTATTAAAAGTGTCTACATATGTGTTAGATGTATGTGTCACCATGACTAGTCTTTGAGGTAAATTGGTAGTTCTGAATGAGTAAGTTGCGGAGGTGTTCTTGAGCCTTTATCTCCTAAGTGTAAGTGTTAAAAGAATTTTTTGATGACCCTAAGTCATGTATATCCTATATACATGTTTCATTTTTCATATTTTAGTATCTTAAGGCTGTTTAAGCTTCATTTTTGCAAGACAGACTTTTGAGGCACACAGGCCTAATAAGGCAATTTGTCCTAAAGGAGCTTTCATGGTATGAGTGAAAGATACATGTCTAAAAAATAATGGATTAGGTTATTATATTTCATTTTATAAGTGATTTAATGGGATTTAATTTATTGATAACATCATTTGGGCCCAAAAGGATCAATTTTTGGCACTAAGAGGATAGATCTAATGCAATTAGGTCTCCACGAGACCTAAAAGTGAAATGAGGCCTAATAGAGTTATGATAGACCAAAAGGGACTCAAATTTAATTTTAATCATGTTAATAATATGTCATAAGACCTATTATATGTCCAAACTAATAGGTTGAAGGTGTGTGGATGACCATGTGGTGTGTGACCATGAGATGTGCGTGTGTGTGTGTGTGTGTGTGTGTGTGTGTGTGTGTGTGTGTGTGTGTGTGTGTGTGTGTGTGTGTGTGTGTAAGGTAGTTTAGGCCTATTTATAGGTAAGTAATATAAGTGAATAAAATATTGATTGTTATAGAATAAGGAGGTATTCAAATGAGACCATAATATTATATTAGAGTTTTTTTTATCAAAATACATGAGGTTGGTGATTTGGTGCTGAGTCTTTTAGGGAGTTGGTGCTTCCTTGCAAGTAGGTACTTATTAAAGTCTAGTAAAGTGAGTGCTTGACTATATTTGGGTACTCCAAGTTGATTTAGTGTTAAATATAATTTGATATTCTATTTTATAGGATTGTATTCCATTTTCAAGGATCATAGTGGGTTTTATTCCCATTTAGGGTTTCCCACTTCTATGTGTGTTTTCCTATCTTATGTTCATGTGGATGGTCTTTATGGATTTCTAGATTTTAATGTTTCTTTTGTAGTTCATGAATGATTGGATATAGTTGAAATAAATTTTTTGTTACACTAATTCACCCCCCAATGATTTTGATTCCAACAAATTTTAATTTGTAAAATCTTATAAATTTCACTCTCTTGAGTGCTACTAATACCTGAACCTGCATCTTTATTGATGAAGGTACAACACAAAGTATCATTCACATATATTTTTACACCAATGCTCTCACCTTGGAGAAACAACATAACCTTATTATTATTTTTTGTTATTAAAGGTATGAAATTACATTTGTATCTTCCAACATTGATTCTTAGAATTATTATCAACATCCCAATGCCTACAATGCCTTTTACTATCCTTTTTAGAAATAGAAGTAGCATGACACTTATGATTATTATTACCTTTTCCCTTATAATTTTAACCACCTTATTTCTTTTAAGTTTTTTGAGAGGTATATAGATTCTTATAATTATTTATCTTAAGGACAAGCCTCATCTACATTGGTAGGCTTAGACAAGAGGATATGTATCCCCAAATGGCTATGGAATTTACTAGCATACTTCATCAAGAAGTCTTAGTCTATTATATCTTTTTCCATTTGTGAAACCTTATTTCAAAAGTCACTTGTGTACTCATACATGATTTATCCTTTATTATTTTAATATATTACTAATACATGGACCTCCCTTCATCATAAAAAAAGAGGATAAAATTGCTTATTTATTAGCATCTTAAAATCATGCCATTTAGTGATAGGAGGAAACATATTAACAATAAAATTATGAGAATAAATTGTATACCAAGTTAAAGTATGACTGGATAATTTTAAAATCATAAAATAAATTTATTATCTCTCATTAATTTGATGCAAACTAAAATATACCTCTAGTTGTGATAGCCAATGGTCTCGCCTCTCTGCATTCACATCTCTATCCTATGGATTATTATATATATTTACCTTATCCTTTAAACGAGGTGGAATTGGTTATCATGATGAAGTTCTTCCACCTTTTCATACTCATGAGCGTCCTCATTATTTTTTTTAATGTTTTTGTAGAAACACCAAGATTTTTCAAGAGAATCCCCATGATGGAATCTAACCAGTAAACCTTTCTCATAGAAAGAGAGTTGTTAACCACTCTTTATTCAATATTAAAAAATAAATATTATGATATAAAATCATTTTATTCATCATAATGGGCCATACTTTTGATCTTTTTCTTCCACTTGTGGAAATATAAAAGGAACTAGGAAACCATGACCACTAACACTACTTGCTCTAGTGATAGGCATAAACTAAAATGTAGTCAAAAACACACAAAAAACACATAAAAATATCGATATTAAAACAAATATAATACAAATTTGATGTATAAAATAGGTGGATATTATACACTAAGCTTCACCAATATTGATCATATACTCTTAACTGAATAAGTGGTTGATAAATGATTGTTTTAGATTAATATGCTTACTAAAATAGAGATATAGTGTGATTAAACTAAAATGTATAGAATTATCAGCAAAAATATAAGCATTAAAAGAAACACCAAATCAAAATATGAACATAATAACTATCCTAAAGAAAGCTGGTGTGTGAAAAACTCTAGTGGATGAGGCAATTACACTCCCCTTTCCACTATGTAATCCTCAAATATATAAGTTACTACCACTTTTATCCTTTCATGGATAGATCTACAAATTAATAAACTATCCAAAATTTTACTTAAAACACTTCACATGATAATCCAACATTATAAACAACCATTAATATCTATGATATAGTGGGATAATATGAATAAAGACTCAAACTTGTAAATTTCAATGTGAATCTAGCTTCACAGCTACTCAATTAATTATCTAATGTATTATGCCTTATAAAAGGTATGTATTTATGCCATTTTAATTTAAAATCTACTAATAATCTCACCAAACTATCACCAAGTAAAGGAAACATTTTTTACCATTCCCTTGCCCATGATTTGCACAATGGTGAAATTGCCAGTCTATGTAGATTGGTGGTCATGTAACTACTAGGATGGATATACAACCACTAACATGGATTCACAACTACAAATTTAAAACACCAAATTTTACATAGCCAATGAGGTGGTTGTGTAACTACTACTTGCATATAGCAGTGCTTCCTCTATCTTTGACAAACCCCTCCAATTCAAGCGCTAAAAATTATTTTCTTCATCACTATGAATATGTTCAAATCATCCCCATACTGAATCTACCATTACAACTTATCTAAACTAATTTTATAATATAAAGTGTCTTAAAATCATGAATTACATAAATTAGAAATAGTGGAAACATTTAACAAGTATATCTAGTGCATTAGATCCATATGTTGGGTCACTAACTTATGTAAATCTCTCTATCTAATTCTCACTTGAATATCATTTGGTAAAATGATTATGAATTAATTATATATAGGGATATATAAGACATGACACATAAAGGCTAAACATGAAATATTATAATAAAATAAAGTCATGGTGTGAAAAATCAATCCCAAGGCGAAGAATATCCACAAAAATAGAAAGGATAGATTTTTTGGGTCAATAAATCTATTAGGACAAATTCAATGGGTCACTAAATCTAACTTAGGAGAAATAGATGTTCATATATGAAATAAAACTAGTCATAAAATGGATGACTAAGGATCGAAAGATGAAAGTTGATAAATTTAATATAATATGAAGACATCTATAAGGATCAAAGGCTAAATATATTCTAGCATGCACTATAAAGTGTCCAAAAATAACTAATTATACACATACAGACCAAGTGTGATAAAATGGGTAAAATAAATAATGAAAAAGGGTCTTTTACCAAAATTCTACATCTATATAATGCCCCACTTTTATGTGTATATGTGTGTGTTAAATTAAAAATAATAATCAATTGAAGCACATACATTGACTTACCTAGGGATGGATGAATGAATGAATCAAATTATGATTGAAAGGGTCTCCACCCACATGCATTGTCATTTATTGGAAAAATATAAAATAATATAAATCTATGGACAATTACAACAAGTAGTTAATGTAACATCACGTCATAAAAAATATAAAAATGAAAAAATATAATTAAAATTGAGCATAGGAAAAAGTATACCTAATGGTATTAGAACTATGTTGTTGTCACAAAAAAGAAATTTATCACACTCTCCTAAGGATTATAAATTTTAGAGTAAGTCCTATAAACTAAATTTACATTCTAGATAAAAGACATTGATACATTATGTTTTGACATATTTGGCATCTTTATTTTACTTGGTTTTATTCAATTCCACTCGTATCACTCAATATTTTATTTAGTTCCTCTTAATTTCATCCAATTTTGTTTAATCTTGAAAAACATTGAAAATATATGGATATATGCTCCAATTTTAAGGTGAAGGATTATAAAACATGTTTCTATAATCACTCTTATCAAAATAAAGATTTAAAATAACAATGTTTCATTACAAAATATATCTAAAGCTTGGTGAAATTTTTGAAAAATCATACAAAAATAAGCATAAAATATTTTCATGTAAAGGTACATAGTCAAATAGATATGCAAATAGTATGTCCAAGTGAAGCCACATAGAATAGATAACATCATGTAAAGCTCAATAAGTTTATGCATCATCATATGAGGATGAGATAATATGGACCAAATAGTACACCCTAATGTAGCTAAGTTATGAAGAATGAATTTATACCCCAATGAATGCTCTGTATGAAATGTGTGTGTGTGTGTGTGTGTGTGGGTGGGTGGGTGCGTGGGTGTAGTACTAAGCTCAAGGATGTAGGAAGTGTTTAGTTCTTCCAATGGAAAATCAAGATAGGTACAAATAAACATGCCCCCATTGTATCAACTATGCCCCATTAGGGGGATATATAAATAAATTAAACACACATAAAATAGTAATATGCCTCGATAGTAGAAATGCAAGCACCAAACATAATATACAAAGATAGTAATGTGGATGATAAGGATTATGTAACTAGCATAATAATTTGCATGATATGGAAAAGTTTTAGTTCCATATAAGAAAGATAAAATCTTTGGTAGCCCAATAAAATCTCTAAGTATCAATTTAATCTATAATACCAAGATAGATTTGAATGATATTGAACAATGGATGAATATTGTATTTAGAGGACATTACAAGGAATTATGCATTAATTATTTAAAATCTACATAGATATGAGGGTATATATAGAAAAGACAAGTGTTTTCTCCCCTTTCCCTATTTTCCACAAAATATGCATAGGTGAGTGGCCCACTTAGAGGTGGAACACTAATATATATCATTAAATGTGTACCCTTATTTTATTCTAAGCCTAGGAAAGTGTATCAAATCACACTTATTATAGAAGCTAGCTTAACTTAATCATCATTCAGTCTTACACCAAAACCCCCCTTTAAGTGCAAATGAGGAAGAATATATACATTAAGAATGCTTATAATCCTCTGAAATGGGTCCCCACAACTAGGCCTAATAATGTACCCATATACAAAAAAAAATGTATTTGAAAAAAATGACTCACCCTAAGGTTATCTCGTAAAACTAGTAAAACAACATAAGTGTCTAGACCTACCATGATATGCCATAAGTATGGGTGTATTTAACACTAAATAAGGTAGTAAAACACATAAATAGTACAACAATATGATGAAAGAGGATGGTTTGATCCATAATTTAATAAAGTACACCATATATGCACAGGCTGGGATGACCAATATAATGACCCTCATTCTATCTATAGACTAGGTTAAAAATATGAGATTATAACATAAATCTTGCATATAATTGGTTATTACAATGATGATACTTGTAGTGATCGTATATATAATAGAAGTAATTCCACACTCAATATCATCGGTATATGGTTCCAAAGGCTATATGAAGTATGGTTCTAACTAGATACCAATGTAAATCAATGATACAGAAATGGTAAAAAGGGGTATCAAGGATATGGTAATAAAATTGCATGCAAGGAATTGAATAACAAGGGTATCCTAAATCTAAGATATAAATAACACTAAACTAAGCTAAAAGTAAATGGTACAATGGAAGAATGTAAGTATAGTCTATGCAGCTTTAAGTGTAAATGAAAAACCTAAGCACCCTATACTATACTAGCTTATTTAGTCTAAGGATAACTTAAGTGAGGAAAAAACATACACGCTGCTATAAAAATAATAAAATTAGATCTATTTACTAAGTAAATAAATGAAATATAAAAAGGATATAGATACCTACCTTTGGGTTGACTCATCAGTGCATCGATCTCCCCCCTAGATCTACTTAAACTTTGAGAAATGGTGTTGTAAGATGAAGATTTAAAATGGAAAGGAATAATATATAAATGTCCTTATATGTGGAATCTAAATACTATGGGGCACCTCCTCAGTTTAGTTCCACTGAGCTTCAAATACCTCAAGAAAGACTTAACCTCCAAGAATAATAATTTACTCTCTAACTCCTGGTTTTACTGCTTGAGGGTAGAAATACAAGTGAGATTAGAGTATATGAGTGTTGTGTGTGTTGGTAATGATAATATTACCCCTATATATATGGATCCAAAATCAAAAATCATCTAAGACTTTAAACCATCGGTATCAACTAGTTTGATACATTCTAATGGGATGTTGACTGGCTCATAACTGTATTAGTTTGGATGATACAATTGAATGGAATATCAACCCCTTTATTATTAGGTAAGGTTCTATTTATTTAAAACAAAAAAAGGTAGATAATTAATATTATGCAATAAATACCATTAAATTTTGTTTTATGGGGTTTTTCACATGAAATAAAGTGAATGTACGAGGGAAAGAAGGAAAGTTAGAAAAAATAATAAACATGTATGATTGAATAACCTTAAAATTCAATCACTTATTCACACTAAAAATAATTAAGGTCACTTGGCAATGATGGATCATAAAACATACTAATAGTGCTTAGTCCTTGTGAAGACACAAATTATCTATTGGTATGATTCTTATGTTTCAGGTTATAATTTTGCTTGTGATTTTAATTCAAAACATATTACGTTGTAGAGTTTTGTTGATAGGCCATCATTGATGTGAGTTCAATTGTGTCTTCATAGTTTTCATGCTTTGAGAGTGAGTTTGGAATCTTGTAAAATATCTCCTTTAAGTCTTGTTAAACAATGGTAATTAGTGCATGGACTAATGGTTTAATTATGTGATTATACTATGATTGATTTAGTGTGGATTATTACTTGTACATTATAAAGAATGGTTATTACTTTTATCTTGCATGGAATTAGCCTTGATTAATATTTTGAATTATTATTAGTATTGGTTTATCAGGCTCTTATGTGTATGTTGATTGCATTAACCATTTGATCATGGTTTCATTATTCTCAATAATCATTTGGTTAAGATGAGTATCAATTGATATATGATTAAAAGGTCATTTGGACCTTGGATAACATTGAACTAAGTTTTTAGTATATATATTAGTTTGATGCATTGGTTATTATTACATGGTTATTATACCATTTGTTGACTATGTGGATAATCATGATTATAACAAGGTTGTGTTAATACATTGTTTATTAAATTTCCTTGTCATTATGATTAAAGCTTGGTTATATTCCTATATTGTCATTATGTTTAATACCTCAAGGTTACCTAGACTAATATGTGTTAATTTGATTTAATCATTTTATTTTAATAACAATCATTTGGGTATTTTTAATAAATTAAAACAATGATCAAGTCGATTACCATTGTCCTTGGATTTTGGCATCATATGTTTGGTTGAATAGGGGTTCGCTGTGGCCTTCAATATTATGATATTTGATTGACTCATGGTCACTAACCCATGATGATCATTATATTTTATTTTGATTATGTCAAGGTTACTATTATTAGTACCTTGAGCAATGAGACATTTTTTAACTATTTGGTTGGCCTTGATTAGTAATGTTTTATTTCTATTATTAGTGCATGGATTTTATCAATCACTCTTTCCATTTAGGATTTTGGTCTTGACCCATCATGAAATTATGGATAAATTTGACCTGAGTTGGGATTAAATGACATTGACCATTTTGTTTTTATTAATCATGATGATTATCCTAGATAAAGATGTTATCAGGTGGTTAGATTAAATATGTTTCAAATATTTTGCTTGGGCCAAACAAAGATTCATTTTGGTTGACCCTTTTGGTAAGTTTAAAATGAAATAATTAGATTCAGCTAGCCTATAAACCTACCAATTATAAGGTATTTCCACCAACTCATTTTAAAGGAGGTATGGCATGGAGGATAGAATGGAGTAATTTTTGGTTTGGTGTGACAAGTGGGGAAAACTTTATAGAGCCTTAAAAACTATTAAACAATAGTTGGTGTGATATGGGAAGGGGTTGCATTCAAGATTGTTCTATTCAATCCTATTTGGGAGGGCATTTCACCAAGGAAGAAAAAATAAGTCTTGAGTTCATAGAAAAGTAGGCATGTGTATTTCTCATATAATAATTTTACATATTAGTCTAATGGGACAAATAAAGCTTAAATTTTGGTAAAATCCTACTAGGTCATAAACCCGTGTGGGTATATAAAATACCCACATGAGCTTATGTCGTGGTAGGACAACTAAATGAGTTTTTTATTTGAAAGGATGAAAATATTTCTTCTTCATATATCTTAAAATTGAAATTGGTTTTAATATTTGATTATGTGAGGGAATTTTAAACGATTGTTGGTAATGATTTACTACGTTAAGTTAAAGTAAAACTCTTTGTTTGAATTCAATTGTGCAGTATATTATTTGGTAAAATGCCTCAAATGGGTATGAATTTGAATCATTTGGAAACAATATTCATTACTAAAAAGTACATTTTAGGATATATTTGTTATAATACAACTATGCATTATATTGTTTGACAAAATGCCTCAAAAAGGGTTGAATGTGAATTGTTTGAAAATCAAATTCATTGCTAAAAATTATATTTTTAGGATATATTTATTATAATATAGTTGTGCATTATATTTTTTGATAAAATTCCTCAAAGAGGGTTGAATTTGAATTGTTTGGAAGTCAAATTCATTGATAGAAACTACATTTTTAGGATGCATTTGTTATAACTCAGTTTTGCATTATATTATTTGACAAAATGTCTCAAAGAGGGATGAATGTGAATTGTTTGGAAATCAAATTCATTTCTGAAAAGTATATTCTTAGGATATATTTGTTATAATAAAACTATGCATAATATTGTATGACAAAATGCCTCAAAGAAGGATGAATGTGAATTGTTTGCAAATCAAATTCGTTGCTGAAAACTACATTTTGAGAATGCATTTGTTATAATATAGTTGTGCATTATATTATTTGAAAAATGCCTCAAAGAGGGCTGAATGTGAATTGTTTGGAAATCAAATTCATTGCTAGAAATTACATTTTGAGGTTGTAATTATTTTAATTCAGTTATGCTTTATATTGTTTGATAAAATACCTCAATGGAGGATTAATGTGAATTGTTTTACAAAATGCCTCAAAGGAGGATGATTGTGAATTTGTTGGCAAAATACATCAAAGGAGGATGATTGCAGATTATTGACAAAATATTGGTTTTATACTTCACTTGGATAATAATTATCGTGCCTATTTTTGGTTTAAAAGGTGTGATCATATTGGGTATGATACTCCAGCATAATTGTTAATGGCATGGTGTGTAAAATAGAGCAGTAATTACCTTGACTATGTCTTGGATGGTGGTTGTCATTTATTTTTGAGGTGATGTTATGTTAGATTCACTATTTATTGAAGCTTATATTGTGTAGATGAAGGATAGTTACCTAACAATCACGCTTACACTAATGGTTATAATAGTATAGAATATATGATTGTGAATTGTTTTGGTTTACTTGGCAAAATAAGTCGATCTTTGTATTCTATTCATTGGCCTAAAACTCCAGTGTAGGTTAACTATGCAGTGAGGAAAATAGACTCCAATTAATTTATGAACACTGTTATTTTATATTTCATTGATTGTAAACATATTTTGTTTTTAAATAATGTTTGGCATTCATGTTTTGGCTTGCTTTCTTATAACATGAGTTAATTCTTGTACTCTCATGTTGTAGATTGAATATGCATAAAACTAAATTTTTGTGTGAAAGAAAATGGATTCTTATTATTATATATTCCTTGATAGTGATCATAGCCTATTTATTTTCAATTTAAAGAGTAGATAAATACATATTATATAATCACAATGATTACTATTAAATGTTTGTATATAGTAGTGCAAAGATAAGTTGGGTAAAGGAAGGAATATCTTAACTTATGAGAGTTAGAGTCTTATTATTTTAGAATGTTTCATTATATTAAAATAAAGGTAATGATACTAGCTTACATGGTTGTAGATGTGTAGTCCTCTCTACCTAATTGAGATTGTCGTATATAACATCATTGATATTATTGTTACTAAAAGATGAAAATATTATGTATAACTTATTGTGTTGATTTGTGGATTAGACATTGAAATTTTGTTAAAGTTGATTGATTATGGATGAATTTGGATTCATAAAATCAATGGACAATTATTATTATTTTGTAAGAACCTCCTGAACCTTATGGTTGCATAGGGTGACCTATAAATTACATAGCATGGCTAAGTACAGATGTAGGGCTTTGTTTAGGATAAATTGTATTATGTACATTTTAATTTTTATTCTCTCTGGAGTTTGCTTTATTTCTATCTGATTTAAGTTACAGAATGATCATATGATATTAACACTATTAGTTGTTAACTGATGCACATTTTTCAATATTCCATTATAGGGTGGTATTATCCCTATTTACCTTCATGCTAATTTATGGTAAGTTCCTCAATTGATTATGGTTCCTAGACTCTCTTTTCTAGTCTATTTTGGGGAATGTATTTTCTTATGAAGTCATGTATGGATGGTATCCTAGTTTTATTATAAAGAACATGTTTCTCTATATTATTTTATATGTCCAGTCTATAGTATGCCTTCTAGACAAATATATGTGTAGATAACTTATTCTTCCATAATTGTCATATATCAAGTTGAGTTGTAAAATTTTCTATGAAATATTGGTTAATGTATAATAGCTCCCTTGTGGTTGTGGCCACTAGCCTTGTAATATGGTGTTATCAATATTGAGAATTTATTTAAAGGTTTAGTTGACTAGAAATTATGGTCTTGCTTTACATAGTTGTAGATAAATCATTTTATGATATAAAACATCTTCTGAACACATATCTATATATAAGGAAATTTGATAAATAAATTAGGCAATGGAATTATGAACTTAAATTTTTTGAGTAAGAGTGAGTATTTTCACTAGATGTGATAAATTCAATTGAATATAAATACTATGTTAGAAATATATATGTCTCAAAATAATGCAGGTTCTACCAGCACTATGTTTTATTTCTTGGTTTTTGCTTATATTGAGGATCAAGAGAATTTACTTTCAGCTATTCCAAAGAGGTTAAATGAATTTTGGTGGTTATTATGATTGACCTCCTTTGAAGAGTTAGAGGTAAATAGACAAAAATAGCCTCCTTTTTGTATATCTAATATTATGTTATGACTACTATAGTTGTATAGATCAAGAGCTAGGATTTAATTTCTCTTAGTAATTAATACAAGATCTTCAATTCATTATCTCACTCTTTCAGTTATTATTGGGATAATGAAATTTTGTGGGAATATAACCAAATTGGGGTTGTTCCTCTAGCTATACCTAATGTGAGCTAGTTTTTTATTACATATGGGAAGTAATGAGAAATATTCTATTCCAAATTATGAACCCTTGAATTATAAGCTATGTGTGGTTCAATACTTGACCTATCTCTTTCATGAGTTAGACTCTTTAGTTAAGAGCAATATTAATTATCATGCCTCATTTCATGAAGGCTTTTACTTGAAATTTGGAAGAAACTTATTTCCCATATTGACTAGTTATGGAGTAACTAGTCTTCTTGATCAAGCTTAAAACAACTTCCTACTTAATGTCTAAATGCAAGTTAAATGGATTACGTGTGTTTTACAAACATATTCCATAATAAACAAAGTTATATTTAAAAAAAAATGGTGAGTCTTTTAGTATCCAACTAGAATTTTTTAGCATGTGGTATCAGATATAAGGTTCACACACTCAGCCTAATATACTCATTCATGAGTCTATGATGCATAAAGATTATGGAATTAACATGGAAACTTATTTAATGTAAATGACTAAATTAATTATAAAATAACAATAACCTTATTGGGTTTCCATATATTTGTGTACATGAATGATGATTATTATTGCCTTCACCTTGTGGGATGGACCAGTGACACCCAAGTAGGTGGGTTATCCAAGAATGTTGTTGGCATTTTCTAAAGAAAGTTATTTCAGGACTTAAGGTAGTAATAACTCAGAGTGTTTGGACCTTATCATTACTATCCATTATTAGGGAAGGAGCACATTTTTAATTTTTTGTATTTTTCATTCTAGTTTTTCTAAGCATGCTACATTAGCCTTTAGAAGTCATTTATTTTACTTGTAAGACTACTGAGAATTAATAAGTCTATAAACATAACACATGTAAATAGATATATTTAAATCATTACTTGATTCTTACTTATTAATAAAAATTAATATTATAGTAAGGTATACTTAGAGAAACTTATAGTTCCATAGCATATGAGTTTGGCAAACCTTCATATAAAACTATATGGCTATTTAAACACTCCTTGTGTGGCTGATTCTAGTATTACCTTGATAACTGGTATGTAGTTTGATGTCTATGGGTAAATGAGGTATGCGTGTTGACTCATTTAAAATGACTATATAATTATATGATAAATGGTTTTGTTTGATCATGCTTACTTGGTTTTACTCATGCTTGGTAAAGATATATGGTTGATCTTATTATTGCATTGATGCATTGAGTTATTGTATAAACTAGGCATGCACATGTTTATATTTATCAGTTGTGTTTTTAATATGTTGCTTTATGTAATTAAAAATAACTAAGTAGGTGAAAGTAGATATGTTTCTATATTTGTGTTGCCTCATTATTTTTTCTCTTGGATCATTCACTAAGGACCTTCATAAAGAATGTTATGATTATTTAAAATTATCTAAAATGTAGTTACTTCATTTTGCATGATTAGTTCATGAGTCATGCTCTACATTATAAGATAATGAGTAACAAAAGGTAGGAGGCTTTTTTATAAGTACCCATTATTGGTTAGCATTTGCGATGATTTATTTAGTAGATAGTATGGATGTGTGTGGATTAGACTTAGTAGTTATTGATTCCAATAATGAAAAATTTGGCCAAAGTAATGTTATAGTTGTACACATTATCTATCCACTATAATTTATAATTTTCATGCATGTATGTGATGGCATACTAGATAGATGATGTATTTCATGGTCTATATG
This sequence comes from Torreya grandis, assembly GCA_037957365.1. Taxonomy (NCBI): domain Eukaryota; kingdom Viridiplantae; phylum Streptophyta; class Pinopsida; order Cupressales; family Taxaceae; genus Torreya; species Torreya grandis. The sequence goes on along the minus strand of JARHVA010000709.1, from coordinate 4,367,440 downwards.
ACTGTTTCCTATGATAGTGATTGTAGAACACACTATTTTGATATTTTCATATGACCCTTCGAGAAGGGAAGAATAACTCCCGATGGGGAGATGTGCAGTGAAAAACTCCCAGTAATGAGATGAAGTTAGAGGAAATGTATGAATTATGAGTTTTTCCTAGTAATAACTTATTATAATTGAAAAATAGTTGCATACACAGAGTTATTTAAGAGCTAATTACTCAATAAACTAATAAACATTTTTATACATCAATTTATTGCACCATTCAATAGTGGCTGATAGTAATGTCATATTATTCAGTAGAGGTTAATTTCATTATTATGGTATTTAGTAGTATTAATCTGATTCAATAATGATACTACTACATTTATAAAAATAGACACCATTATATGATTTTGTAAAGGCAGTTGAGGCTGTAAGGGGCATTTATTTTATATATTTACAACATGTGGATGTATTTATTATTTTTTATGTTAAGATGTACATTGATATATTTTGAGGCTTTAATATTGTATATGTGTATGACTAAACTACATTTAAAGCTTTATGAGTAATTTATTCTTGGTTATTGAAATACTAGAATTAATTTGATTGTTGTTTATGGAATGATAGATCATTAAGTCATGTAGACCTAATGAATGAGTGGTGAAACTCTACCAAGCCATTTCTTGGTTTGTTTTGATGATAATATACTATGTACATTTGATGTTCATAGCAAGAGGAATACTTTCTAGGCATGAGAATTTTCAAAAATCAAACATAAAAAATAGTCAAGTCTATTAAGGGAAAAGGCAATAATTGATGATGAATAAAATTTAAATAATCTTGTTAAATATGAAACTTATTGGTTTTTCATTAACAAGATGTCAAATGCTATGGATGCATCCAAATTTTAAAAACTCAAGTTTCAAAAGTACTATCTGATCAACAATACATTTGGAATATATTTTTAAAAATTATTTAAAACTTTTTTTCCTATTTTTCTAATCAATCATATCTTAGATAAGACATCAGGATGATGCCTTTCTTAAGGGGAAAGTATGTTACATCTTGCTTTGATGTGTTCTAGTTAAGGGCACGTGTTGATGATCAACATCATAAAATATAATAATAGTGCTTAGTCCCTTTGAGGGTAAATAATGATCCATTGATATGATTCTTATATTCCAAGTTATTATTTTACTTTTGATTTTAATTCAAAACATATTATGTTGTAGAGTTTTGTTAAGAGGCCATAATTAATGCTAGGTCAATTATGACTTCATAGTTTTCATGCTTTGGGAACAAGTTTGGAATCTTCTAAAATGTCTCCTTTAAGTCTTGTTAAACAATAGTAATTTGTGCATGGACTAACGGTTTAATTATGTGATTATACTATGATTGATTTAGTGTGGATTATTACTTAGACATTATAAAGAATGGTTATTGTTTTTATCCTACATGTAAGTGGCCTTGATAGATACTATGAATTAGTATTAGTAATGGTTTATCAAGATATTATGCTTATGTTAATCGTATTAACCATTAGATCACAGTTTCCTTGTTCTCAATAATTGTTTGGTTAAGACAAGTATGAATTTTTATATAATTGAAAGGTCATTTGGACCTTGGATGAAATTGAACTAAGTTGTTAGTATATATATTAGCTTGATTCATTGGTCATTAGTACTTTGTTGTTATATCATTCATCGGCTATGTGGATAGTTGAGATTAAAATAAGGTTGTGTTAATACATTGTTTATTAAATTTCCTTGTTATTATGATTAAAGCTTGGTTATATTCCTATATTTTCATTATGGTTAATATGTTAAGGTTACTTGGACTAATATGTATTGTTATGATTAAATAATTATATTTTAATAACAATCATCTAGGTATTTTGACTAAATTAAAATAATGATCAAGTCAATTACCATAGTACTTGGATTTTGGCATCATATGGTTGGCTGAATATGAGTTTACTATGGTCTTTAGGATTATGAGATTTACTTGACTCACAGTTGCCAACCCATGATGATTATTATATATTATTTTGATCATGTCAAGGTTAATATTATAAATACCTTCAGAAATGAGATCATTTTTTGACTATTTAGTTGGCCTTGATTACCATAATGTTTCTTTACTTTTATTAGTGCATGGATTTTATCAATCACTTCTTTCATTTAAGTTTTTGGTCTCAAACCATCATGAGTGTATAGATAAATTATACCCTAGTTGGGATTAAAGGACCTTAACCATGTTAGTTTTATTGATCATGATGATTATCCTAGATAAGGAAGTTATCAAGTGGTTAGCTTAAACATGTTTTAGATATTTTACTTGGGCAAAACAAATATTCATTTTGATTAAACCTTTTGGCAAGTGGAAAATGAAATAATTTGAGGTACTTGACTAGTGCACCTACTAGTCATAAGGGCTTTCCACCAACTCACTTTAAAGGAGGTATGGGGTGGTGGATTAAAAAGGGGGAATTTTGGGTTTGGCATAAAAAGTGGGGAAATTTTGTAGAGCTTAAAAACTATTAAACAATAGTTGGTGTGTTATGGTAAGGGGTTGCATTCAACATTTTTTAATTCAAGCCTATTTGGGGGTGCATTTCACCAAAGAACAACCAGAAAGTCTTGAGTTCACAAAAAATCAGACATGTGTATTTATCCTAAAATAATTTTTTATCTTTAGTCTAATGGTGAAAATAAATCTTAAGTTTTGGTAAAATCCTAGTGGGGCATAAACCCATGGGGGTATATCAAATACCCACATGAGCCTATATCGTGGTAGGGTAGCTGCATGAGCTTTTTATTTAAAAATATGAAAACTTGCTTCTTATTCCATCTTAAAATTTAAATTGGTTATAACCTTTGATTGTGTGAGAGAATTTTGAAAGGCTATTGGTAATGAATTACTACCTTAGGTTAAACTAAAAGTCTTGTTTGGTTTTAGTTGTGCATTATATTGTTTGACAAAATGCCTCAAAGAGGGATGAATGTGAATTGTTTTGAAATCAAATTCATTGCTAAAAAATATAATTTTAGGATGTATTTGTTATAATATAGTTGTGCATTATATTGTTTGACAAAATGTCTCAAAGAAGATTGAATGTGAATTGTTTTGAAATCAAATTCATTGCTAAAAAATATAATTTTAGGATGTATTTGTTATAATACAGTTGTGCATTATATTGTTTGGAAAAATGCCTCAAAGAGGATTGAATGTGAATTGTTTAGAAATCAAATTCATTGTTGGAAACTACATTTTGAGGATGTTTTTTTATAATTCAGTTGTGCATTTTATTGTTTGATAAAATGCCTCAAAGAGGGCTGAATGTGAATTATTTGTAAATCAAATTCATTGATAAAAAATATATTTTTAGGATGTATTTGTTATAATATAGCTATGCATTATATTGTTTGACAAAATGCCTCAAAGAGGGCTGAATGTGAATTATTTGGAAATCAAATTTATTGCTAAAAACTACATTTTGAGGATGCATTTGTTATAATACACCTATGCATTATATTATTTGACAAAATAACTCAAAGAGGGTTGAATGTGAATTGTTTGGAAATCAAATTAATTATTAGAAATTACATTTTGAGGTTGAAATTATTTTAATTTAGTTTTGCTTTATTTTTTTGACAAAAAGCCTCAATGGAGGATGAATGTGAATTTTTTGATAAAAATGCCTTAAAGGAGGATGATTATGAATTGGTTGGAAAAATACCTCAATGGAGGGTGATTGCTAATTATTGATAAAATATTGGTTTTATGTTTCACTTGGATAATAATCATCATGCCTATTTTTGGTTTAAAATGTGTGATTAGATTGGGTGTGATAATCCAACATAATTGTTAATTGCATGGTGAGTAAAATAGAGCAGGAATTACCTTGACTATGTCTTGGGTGGTACTTTTATTTTATTTTTAAGGTGATGTTATGTTAGATTCACCATTTTTCAAAGCTTAGATTGTGTAGATGAAGGATAGCTACCTAAAAATTGCACTTACACTGATGGTTGTACTAGTATAGATTAGATTGGGTGTGATTGCTAATTATTGATAAAATATTGGTTTTATGTTTCACTTGGATAATAATCATCATGCCTATTTTTGGTTTAAAATGTGTGATTAGATTGGGTGTGATAATCCAACATAATTGTTAATTGCATGGTGAGTAAAATAGAGCAGGAATTACCTTGACTATGTCTTGGGTGGTACTTTTATTTTATTTTTAAGGTGATGTTATGTTAGATTCACCATTTTTCAAAGCTTAGATTGTGTAGATGAAGGATAGCTACCTAAAAATTGCACTTACACTGATGGTTGTACTAGTATAGACTATATGATTGTGAATTGTTTTGGTTTGCTTAACAAAACATATTGACCTTTTTATTCCATGTGTTGGCCTAAAAATCCAATGTCGGTTAACTATGTAGTGAGGAAGATGGACTCCAGTTGATTTATGAACATTCCTCTTTTATATTCCATTGATTTTGAACATTTTTTTTTTAATATTATTTGGCATTCATGTTTTGTCCCACTTTCTTATAACACATGAATTAATTCTTGTATTCTCATGTTGTAGATTGACTATGCATAGAATAGAATCTTCATGTGAAATAAAATGGATTCCTATTATTGTATATTCTTTGATAGTCAGCATATCTATTTATTTTCAATATAAATAGTCTCTAAATACATTTTATATAATTACGATGATTACTATTAAATGCTTGTATATAATAGTGCAAAGATAAGATGGGTAAAGGAATGAATCTCTTAACTTATGAGTCAGAGTCTTATTATTGTATAATGCTTTCATTCTATAAAAATAAAGGTAATGATACCAACTTACATGGTTGTAGATGTGTATTCCTCTCCCCCTGATTGGGATTGGCAGTATAACATCATTGATATTATTGTTCTTGAATGATTAAAATATTGTGTATAGCCTATTGCATTGATTTGTGGATTAGACATTTAAATTTTGTTAACTTTGATTGATTATAGATGAAGTTGGATTCATAAAATCAATGGAAAATATTATTATTGTGTAAGATCTTCCTAAACCTTATGGTTGCAAATTCTTCCATATCTATCCTATATAACTATATGTGTAGATAATTTATTCTTCCATATCTATCCTATATCAAGTTGTGTTGTAAATTCTTCTATAAAATCTGGATATTTTATAATAGTTACCTCATATTTGTGGCCACTAACCTTTTAATATGGTGATATCAATAATAAGAGTTTATTTAAAGGTTTAGTTGACTAGAAATTATGGCCTTGTTTTACATAGTTGTAGGTATATCATTTTATGATGTAAAACACCTTATTAACACACACAAACACACATATGTGTATTAATTTTATAAATAAATAAGGCAATGGAATTATGAACTTAAATTTGTTGAGTAAGAATGAGGATTTTCACTAAACATAAAAAATTCAACTAATACAAATATAATGTTTATATATATATATATATATATATATATATATATATATATATATATATATATATATATATATATATATATATCAAAATAACGTGGGTTCTATCATGTTTTTCTCTTTTGGTTTTCACTTATATTGAGGATCTAAGTGATTTACTTTCAGCTATTCCAAATAGGTTAAATGAATTTTTGGGGTTATTATGATTTAACTCCTTTGAAGAGTTGGAGGTAAATAGAGAACATCAGCCTCATTTTTGTATATCTAATATTATGTTATGACTACTATAGTTGTACAGATCAAGAGCTAAGATTTAACCACATTATCTCTCTCTTCAATTACTATGGGGACAATGAAAATTGGTTGGGATATAACCCCATTGGGGGTGTTCCTTCATTTATACCTAACATGAGCTAATTTGTTATTACATATGGTAATTAATGAGAAATATTGTATTCCAAATTATGAACCCTTGAATTATAAGATATGTGTGGTCCAATACTTAACTTATATCTCTCATAATTTAGCCTCTTCATTAAATAAAAATTTATTATTTGTCGTGTCTCATTTCATGAAGGCTTTTAATTTAAATTTGGGAGAAACTGATTGCCTATAATTATTAAGTTATAGAGTAACTAGTCTTCTTGATCAAGATGAAAACAACTTTATACTTAACATATGGATGTAAGTTAAATGGATTAGGTGTGTTTGGTCAGCCTCTTATTTCCATAATAAACAAATCTATATTTAAAAATAATACTTAGCGAGTCTGTTGGTACCTAATCAGAAGGTTGTAACATTTATTTAGATCAAGAAAAGATAACCACCTTCTTACTTTAAACAATTTATTTCTACATTTAATTTTTTTCATCTTGTTCACATTAAAGTTAAAAAATAATAAATTTTAATTTTGAACATATTATAAAAAGTATAATGAAGAAATAGAAAAATAAGAGATCGTAAACTAAGAGGTTTGACTAGAGAGAATATTTTATGGGTTGGATGTCTGTCTAATTAGCTTCCACAATCTTGCCTCCTTATTCAACCTATAATTATTTAAACTTGTATGTTATTAATTTTACACAACTATAAATAATCATTGTTGCTTTGGAATAATCATGTTGGATATGTGAGTCGTGTATGTTTCCATTACTTCATTGATTTATTAATTTCCATTGAAAAATATGAGAATATTTTTATTAGAATTGTTGATGGAAACATGGATGTCACTTAGTTTATTCATGGCTTCTAGGTTGAATGTATTTATTTTAAAATAATCTTATTTAAACATATTATTAAATTGTTCCTTTATTATTTTTGTTGAAAATGGTTTATCATTCTCTTATTTTACCAATTCATAGTGGTTTACCCAGACATTTTCATGAATTACAGATTTTAGATTAACACATTTCTTGATTTGAATTCTCAAATCCCTTAGGTAATCCTCTATAACACTTATTATCCATTCCACGCTTCGATACCATATTCATAAAATATTATATTTTATTTGGTTGAATATTTTTTAGATATAAGGAAATTTTCATCCATAAAGGCCATTTACATAATCTTTCTTATTTCATTAGTATCTTCCTTTATTTTATCACCTTCACCCAATTATCCTCTAAAAGTCCATAGGATTTTATGATATCATCAAAGAATTTAAATATATTGATGAGGAGATGTTCAACCCATATGTTTAATTTCTCATGGTTGTAGTATGTGTCAATGTTTATGATGACTTATTTTTCAGATGTCTTATACATGAGTTGAGTCTCGAATGAAGGCTAAATAGATATTAGTTTGACTCAATAATATTTTGTTATAAGATAAAAATGTGTGTACTTGACCTTCAAGATATTATTTTTTATTCCCTTCCTCTATCCTCTTTATTATCCATGTTAAAGACTATCAAAAACATTGAATATCATTTTCATAGCTTGGCTCGCCTAGAGCAATTTTCCTCAATGTATATTCAGCCAAAGTCATTTATTATTCTTTTTTATCTGTCACAAGTTGATATATGTCCGTAAATTATACTTTTTAAGGGTCAAATACAAGCCTCAAAGTGGTATTGGCATTTTTTATGAAGTTATTCACAACAAATTTGTTAGTGAATTAAAAACATGAGCAATAACTCTGACAATGGCTTTATTATTTTCACTCAAAATTTAGTGAGCCTAGTTGAAACATGTATCATTTAATGAAGTGACCATTTGTGTGTTGAGTCTAGTAATATAATCCATTTGAGGAGTATGTTTATTAGGATGTGTAAAATTATGTGGATGTGGAGGTAGATGAGGTGGAGATCAAAAATTAGGAGGAGGTGTAATGTGAGGTGATGGTAAAGTATGAAGGTTTGGAGAAGGTGAATTTACATGAGTAGGGGAATAAAAAAGAGTTACATGAGTTAAAACTTGATCAGAATCTATAAAATATTGAGTTGTATTGTCAATAACCATATAAGGATAAGGGGTCTAAGAAGCAAGTTGTTCACTTGTCTAGAATGGAGAATCAAAAGCCCTTCTAATATTTAATTTATTTATAAAAGAAGAGTCATCAATATAGGTTCTATTAGGAAAATTATTATTTTTGGGATATTCCCCATCACTTCCAATATATTTAGTTTCACTTTAATTTAGGACCTTGAAATACACTTTAATATTAGGTTGTGTTGATAAAAATGAGATTGATTACTTTTTTTTCTTCAAGGATTCTACACTTTTTGAGATTCTTATAGTAATGAATTAAGAAACATTATTTTCAAACCATGTATTTGAAATTTGTATAATGAATTATGTATGTTGTTTAAAATATATCAACTCTCAAAAATACCAATTTATTGTTGGTACAAGTATAAATTAAACCTTCTTAGTATATAAAAGATATTCCATGTCATCTACATCATCCATAATCCCTTATATGACCAATCAAACCTATATGACTTAAATTGATTCAAAATCATTCTCATATACCCTATTTTTCACATCTAAAAATATTTTTCACATTCCTCCCTATAATCCTCAATTTCATGCCATGTAGCTAACCTAATCCAAGTTTGAGATGGGTTTTCACATAGCCTTTGTTATCAAAAGCAAACCTTTTTGTATGAAACTGCATCAGAAAGTGAACCATCAAATTTTCAATATTAAATGCATCATTTTATATTTTTTTAAAATTTAATATCTCAATCCCATAAGAAATAAAATTCCAACAACATGTTAGTATTTGAATTTATTATAGACTTCTCCTAATTATCCTTTAAGATTAATTTAAAATATCTTATCATTAACATACCTTAGTAGCCTATAAGGGATTCTATCAAATTTTCCAACTTTAATATGTGTAAACTTTGGGAATTGAATAAAATATCTCACATAATGCTTTATCAGGATGGTGGCCTCATTTGAGATGTGCATCATGGTGTTTCCCTACACAGTTCTCACAACCAACATGATAAATGCATCATTCACTCTAATGAAATATTTTCTCCATTTCTCATTAGTGAGTGAAGGGATATAATCATCAATCATTCTACTTAGAGTATATTTCCATTCAATGAAGAGTCTTGGCCACACTCTCATAACTACAATAGAATACACCAAATATGAGGTCATTTAGAATCTTTATGTGGACTCATTATTTACCAAATACTCATGAAGAATGTTTTTAATGATCTAATTTCAATCAATATTTTTTTCATTCATAATTGATATTTATAAATATGCACATGCATTCCTAAAAAATGCTTGTTATTAGATGGCCCATTATTTTGTTCAATAGTGTCACTATGTCTGATAGTTCTTCATAGAATTTATATATGTAGAGGATCTTAGGGAGCTTCAAAGGTCCCTTTTTATTTTTATTCAACTAAGAATGGGTTATCATGATCATATAACTATCATTATTCTGATTCTAAAATCCTTGTCCAATCTATTCTCTCATTTTTACCACCTCACCATGTGTAGTAATCCAAAGTGTTATGTTCATGGAGTGGTCATCTAGTTTTATCACCAACACATCATTTATAGTCTTGATTTGCCTAGTTTATTTGTTATATTACTTTTCATAGGTGAGTACCAAGTTATTAAATTGAAATTAAGTAAGTAATATAATAGTTTGTATGAGCCTAATTTGAAAAATGCTTTGTTTAATGGGTTTACATTTTCCCTCTTCCATTCTTTCCTGAAATAATTCAAGATATTTGTAATCACCTAAAAGTGGTATTTGTATGTTAGGAGTGTCTCTTGAATTAACCTATTCCTAACTTATCCCTAGACCTATAATATATCCTTTTCCACACTTTTCTAATCATTTTTTAGACTACAAGCCTTTACAATTATCCAAAACATAATCACAAGACTATCTTCTTCGATCCCAACCCAGTTTTCCTAATAGTATACTAGGTGGACATTAGTACCATATTTGGGACACTAAAACCACATGGTGCTAGTGTTCAAAACTAGGCGCTACTATCCTTAGTCTTAACTCTCCTGAATGGATACTTTTTCAAACATGTGCCCCTTCTAAGGTCAGGTTAAGCACATTTTCTTATGCACATAAGCTATAGAAATCTATAAATATAAGTCTAATTGACACCTATTTACTAGATTGAAAATAGATGAAAAATCACATTCAAACCAAATAAAAGTTGAGAAATATTAAGGTTTTTGATCCTTGTTCTTCCCTATTTCTACATACTACCATTTATAACCGCCCTAAGCCTAGCCTTTAAATATTTCAAAGCTCAAACGCATTCAAGGCATCTAAGTTCAGTCTCATTCTGGCATTCACTTTCACTTAATATAAGAGAACAAAGAAGAATAGGAGGTCATGGGGATCATTATATGGGTGTCATGAATATATAATAGCATGTATAAATATGAGGATCAAGGTCATATGACCTAATCAAGTTAAGAAGAGGGCTAGTTGAGCAAAGAAGTCTAGAGGCCAATTTGAAAGAAATAAAAGTGTGTGAAGAACTAAAGAAGAGGACTATCATCTATTGAAGATAGAAAAAAGGAAAAAGATGTAATGTAGAGGTATACTTAGCTGAGTGGGTACTTGGTCAAGAGGTGGTTGAGTTGATGCTGAGTCACTAAGGGAGTCGGTGTTTCCTTAAAAGTGGGTGTTTGTTAAAAGACTCTGTCAAGTTGGTGCTTGATAGACTGGGGTTGGTTCTCCAAGTTGAGTGGGTTCTCAGCTAAATTTGATTCATTTATTTATAGGATTGGTTGTCCAAGATATTTTTAATGGATCTTATTCCCCATTAGGGTTTCCCACTTGTGTGATGTGTTCATACTTTCTATGTGTATATTCTCATTACTATGTTAGACTAGTTGATATTACTCATATGATGATGTTGATTGATGACTAATTAAGAAGATATATTTAAGTGAAATTAAAATTTGATAAGGAGACTCATTCACCATCCCCTCTCATTTATTATGTTTCCAATAAAAACACATTCAAACCAAAGACAAGTTGAGTAAAATTAAGCTATTTGATCCCTATTCTGCCCTACTTTTGCATACTACCATCTACAGTATCCCTAAGACTAGTTTTCAAAGATCAAGAACATTCAATGCATCCAAGTCCACTCTCATTTTATAATTCACTTGAATTTTCATCAAGCACTAATGGGATAACTACATCAGGTTTTATCCCTCTTCAAAGTATTGGTATGTAGGAAACTCTCTTCACAGTGGGGTGTTGATGATGTGTAGCCTATCCTACTAAAAAACACATAACTATTGATCATGCTATACTTACAAGGAGGATTAAGGTTTGAACACTAAATAAGGTTTTCTAGGCACAACCTAGAGTTCCAAGTTTTGTGCATGTAGGAAGAAGACCTAAAAACATAGGCACATGTACTCTTAAAAAATAGGAATAGTCCTAAAAAGGGGACATTACTGCCACTTTGAGGACACTACAGCAACATGACACTACTATCCATATGGGGTGATATTGTCCAATGAGAAAATAGATTCCATAATCCTATTGATGACACTTAGAACTATCTAGAACCTAGTGTTCAAAACCTAGATCATCTACGATAGTCACTTTTTAGATAAGTCTATATGTATGCAATTTTTTTTTAGAAAGTCAAAGAAGTTCAAAATTTATAACAAATTAGTGCTTAATTATTTAAATTTATTAAATTTATTTAGACATATTATCCCTTTAATCTAAACATAGGATTTACATAGTTAAACCCTAAAAGGTTAAATCAATCTACATGACCCATTTTAGAATCCCAAATTTTGGGAAAGTACATTTCTAGGGTGGATATTTTCTCATAACCCATGTATTTTAATTTTGTCTTTGATGGTTTTGTAAGATATAAATAAATCAAGAGGCTATAATTCATGTGGATATGAAGGCTAGATCACAATGTCCATAAAGATGATAAGATTTTATCTTAAAACTCTTCCTATGCTTTATAAGTCCAAACTAGAGTTTTGGGTGTTTGTAACACTTCTTAGGCATGAAATGATATAGGCAAATCCAAACTTATTGAAAATTTGTGATCAAGTTTATAAATATTCAAGATGATAATGATCATAATTATGAGGAAACTCAAGAAATTGTGGGTGAAAATGAATGAAATTATAAGATGGGGGTGCTACAAACCCTAGATGTGAGGGTAGGATTAAATTGAGTATGAAAATAACATGAAGTAGGGGGAAATGCAATTAAAGATGGAAACCTAAAGAAAATTCACCTTACAAGAAGATTCTAAGAAAAAATTCAAAGTACTTAGCTATTATGAAGGTGTGAAGGGTGTTAGATCCATTGAAAAAGTAAATCATGGGTTTGTGTGATAATATGAACCACATTAATAACATTTTATAGGTTTAAACACATTTTCCAATGTTTCTTGCATTTTTTTATTTTGTTCCTAGTGTATTCTGGGCCTTTTAAGTTGTATAGGCAATTGCAACACCAATATTATTTTTATTTTAATGCCTTCTCCTTGTTTATCAAGAGTTTTAGAGATTATTGGCATTCATGGAACCTTTTTTAGGTTCCACCTAAATGCAAAAAAATCATTCAAAACTAGTTTATTTTCTTTATTATAAACTCTTCCAAGACTTTGTCTAGTGTTTTAAAGTTTGATGGAATTTTTATAACATCTAACACAATTTTCCCTAGACCCTATCAGAGATTTTGCGGCTTTTGGGAACATTTGAAACTTTTAGCACCCATGTGGCTAGACCATTTTGGATGGTTTAGACCACAAAGGCACCTCAAGCACCAAGTTTATTTTACTAATTTAGGCCTCATTGATATGTGTAGAACCATATTTAAATCCAAATATTTTAATCCCAATTAGAACCCATGAAACTTAGTGTATTTCAATGGTTTTAGGGCTAGACAACAACTAAGGAACCACCAACCATTTTAGAAGTTTGAGGTTGATTGGAACTTTAAATTTTGAGACATAAAATGAGCTTTTTTTAACTACATATTTATTCTCAAAATTCATATCTTGGACTAGTCTATGTATTGGATTGAAAATTAGGGAGTTTTAGGAAATTTAATTTTTGGTGACAATAGTTGGCTCTGATTGGGGTCTTGGATTGAAAAAGACAAAAGATGACATTAAAAATTTGAGGTCTCAAAAATGATCTTATCCATTATGATAGAGTAAAAAAAATGTTTTTATACTTATATAATATGACACTTCAAAGATAGAAAGATATGTAAAAAAAACATAAAACACCAAAATGAAAGGAAATAAAAAACATGAAATAAATAAGACAATGCAGAAAGGAAAACACAAGAAAAGCCTAACTCACCTATGTATATGTTTGGGGGAAACCAACTTTCATTATTTGAAGTGCTTGAGATATTTTCCAATGTAATGTACCCAAAGATAAGTTCCATTTTGATAAGATAGGTATAATGTGTTATCTCCATAGAAATTTCAAATCTTGAATGGACCTATCCACATAGAATACAAATTTCCATGGTTACCATTTGGTTCTTTCCTCTTATCCCATAGAATAACTAGATATCCAATCTTGAAATATCTTTATTTAGATATTTTATAAAAAATATTCTTCACTCTATTTTTATTCTCTAAAATGTGATAAAAAAAACTATAACTCTTTGTTCCTCAAACCTATTCATGTACATAATCCTTTTATCCAAAGAGTTATTAAAATTTTCATCTTAAGTTGTTCTAGCTAATTTTAGGGATATTAATAACACTAAAATGGAATTAAAACATCATTTTCATACATAAAATAAAAAGGAGACCTGCCAATACCCCTCTTTGGAGTGATATAATCTACCTTTAGTGGATCATAAAATTTTATGTGTCAGCTTCTTTGATTCTCATCCACCAATTTCTAAATTATTGTACAATGTTTTTCTTGCTGAATTTTGGTTTACCATTCCCTTATGGATAATAATATAAATAATGGGATAAAGATATCCTATATCCATATTATAAACATATAACTTTTAAGGAGAATAAGTTAGAAGTGTTATCTATCACAATTTTCTACAACATGCCATACTTGACCATAATGTTCTCCATGAAGTTGCATACCACTTCAAAAGTATTTTTCTTGATAGGAATGATGTACACCCACATTTTAAAGTAATTAGTTCTAGTGATAACATGAATGTGACTAAGACTATAGTGTATATTAAGTGTTCCAAGTAAGTGTAGACCCCATTGCTAAAAATCTCTCAAAAAACTATTGGTAGGATTCACATTTTGAAACCCAATCTTGAAAATATTTTAAAAGTGTATGTCAATAGTAATGATCTCTCATAATTTTTTATTTTTTTAAATAAGAAGATAAATTTCCTCCACATGTGTGATTTTAAAATGCTTCTAATGGTCTCTTCTATTATTCACTATCAGGACATCACAAGGAGAAACCATCAAAACCCTTTTTGAAGATGATGTTATCCCTTATCACATAATTGATAGCTTTAAATTTAACTACTCTCTTTTATTTTGCACTTAATATTTTTTAGGCATTATTAATTTGTGAATAAATATGCTTTGGTTAAATACCACTCAATAGTAGAACCAATGAATATGGTAAGAGGTAATTGTTTAATTACATATTCTTCCTAAAATTAATTTTCTACTTGGAGTTGATATAGACCATGACCTTGAATGAGTTTAGTTGGTTTTATGTCAAGGTCAGACTCATGCAATTTTTATATTTATCTCCCTTTATTTAAACCAAGATCTTATTGTGTCAATATTTATTGACAGTTATATCATGTATCATTAAAATAGTGTGGGAGTTCAAGATATAATACTTGAATTTTTTTACTACCTTGACTACTAGACATGTAATATTTTCAATTGGAAAGTATTTTAATCTAATAGTTTTCCAATCAAAATCTCATGAAGGTGATAGGCTATTACATTGTTTCATCACTATTCTAAACTAAAATGGTTTAAAGAGTATGCTCTGATGAGTATCTGTAGATGATTTAAATCTTCTTCAAATATAGACACGCAAGTATTGGTGCATGAATAATGGTAGTATTTATTTATTCAAAATAATTCTTTCCATATTTTATCCATTTTAATGTGGCCTTACCTTTCATCATGTTAGTTATGTGCCTTGTTAGTTCTATAAAATTAGGTATGAGTCTAATAATGTTTTTTACCTTTCTAAAGAAAGAATGAACATTAGGCTTATTTATAGGAAGAGATAACTTATGAATAGCCTCAACTCGTTATAATTAAATCTTCACCCCTTATTTACAAAATATGTGGCCTAATAACTTTCCTTATATTACCCACAATATAGATTTTTTGGGATTTAATTAAATACCATGAAGTTGCCACCTTTCAAATAATTTCTCCACATGCTCATAGTGATCCTACCATCTCTTTGAAAATATGATCAATCCAATAATAAAAAAACTATTATCTTATTTTTAAGATCCAGGAAATCCATATCAATTTCCCTTTGAAATGTTGTGCCTACATTAATAAGAATGAAAAAAATCCTTTTGTAATAAAATATACCTGATGGGGTTGTCAATTCAATTTTATGTTGGTCTTATTTTAAAACTTCAATTTGATTATAACTTGATAAATCATAAAGGATTTGACAACATCTATAAGCCTTTGATGGATTGCAACACTTGGTCCATGATGGGTAATGGGTAATTATCCTCCAATGATGCTCGCTCTAGATTCTTTAAATTGACACACATCCATATCTCTCCATTTATCTTACATACAAAAACAATTTTGCAAACCCATGTGGAATTATGGATAAGAAAGATGATCCTTAAATTTAGCATTTTCTAAACCTCCTACAAAATATTTATTACTATTATTAGGTTGTAATGCCTTTGTTCTTATTTGAAATGGTTTACTCCTTATTTGATAGGAATGGTATGTTGCATTTATTTGGGCCTAAAGGATTTTATATCATCATATGTATGGGCAAGGATGTCTATATTTTTTTAAGGAGTGAGATGAACTTTATGTGCTCTTCAAGAGAATAAAACTTATCAATATTGACCATTCTAGGTTTTTCTTTGTAACCAAATTTTACCTTTTCATAATCTACTAAAATGAGGGAGTCCTTTTATAGCTTATTCTTGATAACCTATCATGATTATAAAATGCTTATTCAAGTGAAACATAACCTTTGGGAATTTGGTTTCCTTTCAATTTAATCACACCATTTTAACTATGTTCACTGTCAATTCATTTTTCATTTTTATGAGAGGCAGACTCTCTGTAAACTGAATCACTACATTCAAAATAAATATTTTTGAATTTATTTATCTTATCAAGAAATGAAATGATTTGTTGATCATTATTGAATACTTGTCAATTTTTATAATTATGAATAACATTGGTGTGAAACATAATCTAAATGGTAAACATTTATTCACCAAATTTAGTATGATCAGTGAATTAGAGATAGTTACAAAATTTGATTTATCATTCCTATTTCTTGGAACTATAACTATAGAAATATATTCAAAAATTTTGATGCAGTCCCAAACTCTATTTATGTCACATTTTAAGTAGTCATTCTTCACATGAAAAAAAAAATTGATTTTTTTGGTGACCAATGAAACATCATCTTGTGCCCTCATATTATTCATACCCATTTTTTCCTTACATTGAATCCTAGAAGAAATAATTCAAACCCAATAATATTCATATTGGTATTTAAAAATTGTAGTTTTTAAGAGAATGGAAATATATCTTCATTCGGTGATATAATCACTACACCAATACCAAAACTTTAAAAAGATAAAATTCCATCAAACTTAAAAGTCTAAGTGTCATTTGGATCACCTTATATTAGTCTAGGAGTGTTTAATTCATCTTCAAACATCATCACATAGTTGCCTAAACCTAAATATTCATATAAAATGTGCATAGAATGATCATTTGATTTTACAACTGTATATTTTATCTTAGGTTTAGGTTCCAAATTTTAATCAACCCCTTTTATTAGAATCATGGATTTAGAAAAATTCAATAGAACTTCACCTCCATTTCTTTGTAAAAACTTATGCTCAATAATATTCCATATGTTGCAGGAATGTTTAGTACTAGTATTTTTAATTTGATTCTATTATGAGGATAAGAATCCATATCACTTATACATATTTAATCTGCTTGATTAAAGGCATTATTTTGGTATCCATTGATAAATATCATCCAAATGTATTTATTTAGGTGATCCAAAGCATGCAATAAACCTTAATGAACATGACATTATCAGACACCCTAGAGTCAATGATGAAATTATTAATCTTGTAACCTCCAATGAGAAGAGACACATAGAAAGGTTCTATCTTTCTATAAATTCAAGGGGAATTGGCCATTAGGTTCTAATTATTTGAATTTTTAGGGGTTTTGAGGATGACTTTGTATGTAAGTTGATAATAACTAGGACTATATCCCCTAATAAATTGGATCAATCTATTGTAGATATTTTTTTAATGAATTATAAAACACCTCTATCTTGTACACTTGGAAAATACATATCATGGATGTACCTTTATATTATATACCTTTTCCACTATCAAAAGGCTCACATACCCTATCTCTCTATGCAAAATCACTTATCTCTTAGTTAGACCAATGCCATTTTGATGACTTAGACATTCTATATTACCCAAAATGTTGTAAACCCATTTATCTTCCATCTCTACAAGACACATGTTTTGAAACTACTTAGACACTTGGGTCTTGTTATCAATCAAAACATGTGCCTATGTATGAAGGTCTCTCATGCACATGCTGACACATAATACTTCCACACCTAACATCTTAGACTTGCACATTAGATAATGATCCAATTTTTTGTGGTAATAATGGTATTATCCCCCAAGGTGTGGGACACTTACACTCCTTGGGAAGAACCTCCAAAGTAGGATGGATTTATTTTATCATAAAAACACCCAATTTAGGACCAAAGCGTAGACCCATAAAAATAATAATGAAATCTATAGCTAGCACTATAACTAAAATTTGCAAACAGGAAAAGGGAGAATAAAAGTAAGAGAGTTATTGAAATGTAAAAGGTGATGCACCAAGAATAGAATGAACACCTCACACACTGAATGACATAATAAAAATAAAGGACTAGATACACAATCTTCAAACTAAGCACACTTCATAAGTTTTTTTTTTATGGAGGCAAATGAAGATAGTACAACATTAGGATGGATGACTAACAATCCACAGATAATGCCTATAGAGACCCTATATAAACACCATGTGACCTATAGGAAATTTTAGTTTTGTGTAGAGGTGCAAAGTGAGGGTAATAATGAGAGGGATAAACATCCACAAACAAGGATCAAAAAATATTAATGCACATAGAACATAGATCATGAATAAAATTAAATGGGTTCTTATTAATCTCAATGTCTAAGGTAATATTACAAACTTAAATAGATGAAGATTTTTTATACCAAAAGAGGGATCTTAGAGGGAAAATTTTATAATAACTACTATAGGCCATGCTCATTCAATTTATAACCTAATCATGAAATCAATTATAAATTCACTTTATGGATCCACATGTGCATTTCAGAATGAATGGAATTAAGGAAGCTAGGGGAGGTATGTGGTCATGTTATAACACTCTAACAACTGCCCTTACATTTAAATATATTCACATTCAACTCCCTCAACATCTAATTAGGCTCAGCTATCACCTTTGTTTATGGATACCACTTAGAAATCCATCTTGATTTACTTGTGTAGAAGTTTTGTAGGCCTTTCTTTGATCTCACTATATCACTTTTGTGTGTGTGGTCAGGATTAACATGCATACCTATCTTTTGGGGTGAGGTGGACACTAAACTATGTGTATTGAGTTTTTCACAAATGGGAGTGAATGCCTATATTTGAAAAAAGTGTGTGCACTACATGGTGCACAAACATTTGACTCTAATATATCTGTTGCCAAGGTATGTGCAGGAGTCCTTCAAGAGATACAAGTCTATGAACAAGATGGTATGTGACTTAGACTTCTACCTATGAATAATGAATTTATAGGTGAAATTATTTGTGTTTAGGCATGGCAATTCATCATTTGAGTTTGATAACCCTCATGGAGTGGAGTACACAATAAAATGTATACTTGAGGTGCACACTTCTGAATTTGAATATATGCCCTATGCACATTACTCACACACATTTAAGATTTGAGATGTTCTGTATGGATACATGCACATGAATTTATTGTGTAATTTTATGCAATAAATTATAATATCATAGAGATGTTTGAGAGCTATGAATATGCACAAGAGGCAATGCACATATTAGAGTATGGTCTGTGATTAATGGAATTGAAAATGTAAATTTCTATGTTTGAGTGTGGGACCTCATCTCTTGTACTTAATAATTCCCCCAAAGAATATCACTAAATAAAAATTAGAATCTCATGTGTGCGCACATAATTAGAGCCTACACTCTGCACACTTCTTTGCTTACCACTACATAAAGCTTGGGGACCCTACACACATGACTTGCATGCACATTTGAATATGTATTCTTCATGAGGGTGCCAAACTATTTATGCAAGGTTCAAAACAAGGTTATTTACATAAGCACATATAGACACTTAGATAATGTGTTGATCTATAATGACTGTTATCCTCAGGTGATTATGGGGAACATCTATATGCAAGCCTATTTTTGAGGGACCCATTATTGTGCAAGTATGAAAACTTTTTACACAGTGTCTTATAAACTGTATGTAAGCTAGGATGACCTAGAGGTTCAACACATCCAAATAAGATACCTACATCAACACAAGTTTCCTATTCTAACATAAGTTTCTAGTGACCTATATTCATTCAATTTACAAATGAAATATATTCTTATGGTTTTCCTACATTTTTTAATGTAATATATTATATTAAGGGTCTGGTATAAATATATGATCAATATTTGATCATTTTTCACCTGACATAGACCAAAATCACTCAATCAAGCACTAAAGTGAGCAAGCTTCCCTATTTTCTTTTATTTCCATATCAATCATAGGGACAACACATCTACAAGTCTAAAGTATTGAAGGAACATTTAACGAGACACATTTTCCAAGTTATAGTCTAGGTAAATCTATGTACTTGCTTATCACACATTACATAATTGACACACAAGCCAACATTTAGGGGAGAACTACATAAGTCTAAGGACCTCTTCAAAGTATTGGGATGTAAGTAGTGCTCATTAATAGAGGGGTATTTGGGGAAACTTGACACCATGTGCCCACTTACCCACTTTTTCCATATCCACTATGAATATGAAGAACTAAGGTTATTTTATTTGACAATGAGAAATAGATCATTATCCATATCTAAACACACCAGAATGAAGGCAACATAGAACCCAAAATATTTTAAGTGGTTATATCTAGATCCAATAGATATTTTGTATAGGACACCTACATCTAGGTTAGACATAAGCATTGATGTAACCATCTGATGTCGACATAAGTTTCCATGGCTTGAGAGGTATAATTTATAGAATAGTGATTAATCCAAAATCTAAATTCAATCTACTTTCTACATGCTCTAGATCTATATCTACATTAGCATAAGAACTAGCTAAATATTTTATTTTCATTATCATTATGATATCTAGCATAGTTTTACTTTCTATTTTAGCATATCTCAACATAATAAATTTAGTATATCTTTTATCAATTTTTTAAAATTAATTATCCTACTTTAGAGATAGCCTACCATCCCTTTTAACCTTGGATTCCCCTAATCTATATTTTAGGGTTAAACATTTGGTGTACCCGATCTATATGAATGCAAAAACATTATGATTCTTAGAGTTTAATCTATCCAAGGTTTTGGTTTATTTTTCAAAAATAGTAATTTTTAATTTATAAGCAATGGAAAATTGAAGTAAAAAACTTGATTTCAAAAGGAAGATAAAGAAGCATTGATCACTCATCTAAATAATAATAAGGGTTTAATGGATGAATTTTTGTATGTTATAAGAGATGAAATTAGTAAGAATAATAAAGCTAAGGCTTCTTTACCTAGTGATGGTGAGTCCTTAGAGGGAACTACAATTGATTCCATACCAATAAATCTACCTATATCTAGGGGGGCATGGGATATGTATTCCAACCTTTGTTTTCTAAAATTATTATTTCTACATCTCACATGGGAAACTTTAATACTTCAAATCAATTTCTAGATTCAATGCCTATATTTGTCCAACTTATGGGTACACCTCATTTTGTGAATTCTCAAATATCCAACCTAAAAGATAAAGAGGTGAAATATTTTGTCAAAATTATACAACTTTTTCAAACTAAGGTTAAAAATATTGACTAAAATTCTATAACTCCTTATGTTATTGATTCACAATAGGTATTGCATAATCCTATTTCACTAGAGATATATTTGCACCCTTTGATAACTAGTTTTTTTACACCTAAGTTCACATTTTATGATGACAAGGGGAAACTTGAATAACATATTCGATCTTTTTATGTGGCATGCCTTGATTATGCCTCCAATGATAAGCTTTTGACTAAATTATTTCCACAGAGCTTAAAAGACTATGCTTTAAGGTGGTTCTATGATTTACCAACTCAATCAACAAACACATTCAAACCTCTCATAGATCAATTTTTGGCACATTTATCTATTAACATTTTTAAAAAGGTTTCCTATGCCCAAATTATAAAGATCAAACAAGGAACTAATGAACCTATGAATGAGTTTGTCTTGAGGTATAAGACAATGTTGGCTAAAATGACCAATTTTATGGTAGATCAATAACTTCAAGATATTTCCAGACAAAGTTTGATTACTCCCTTACATGAGTCCATTGTATTTAAAAATTTTAAATCTTTTGATGACTTATGCCACATTGTTTGCAATTGTGTAATGAAACTTATATCATTGAAAAAACTTAAGTATGAAGCAAACACAATATCTACAAATACATCCAATACCAATTTTATTATCAAACCAAGTTATAAGGTCTTACCTCTTGAGCCCAAGAAATAAAAAACCACCATGGTTAATGTAGTGTCACAACAACCTAATTATCCTATGTTATCCAATACACCACAAAGATAGTTTTCATGCTTACCTAAGTCTCCCACCTCATTACTCCCATGACTTTTAGAGTTTTACCTTATATCTTTCCCTAGTCTGATAGAGGTTGATATGAGAAGACCTATAACTAAAGGGTATGATGCAAATATTTATTGTGACTATCACTAAGGCCCTAGGCATTCTATGAATAGATGTTTTACCTTGAAGCATAAAATATTGGACCTCATCAATGACCAAAATATTACATTTGATGAAGCTTCAAATGAATTAGGTTCACAACTTGGTGACCACCAAAAAAATGTGTATTTAACAATCCTTTATAAGACCATTCTAATAAATATTCAAAAGTTCAAATGGCATCTAATTTACATCCTCCTCCATATCATTATGAGCACCCATTGGATGGGATTATTGGCACCTATACATGACATATACCTCTTATGGTTAAGATACTTTATATTAATTTTGATGATAGTGAGATTGGGGATGATGACTCAAATATTCATTCCTTATTCATTTGAGATTACTTTAACCACTAGCCTATACATAGTGTTGTGATTGATAATGGTACATGTGATAACCTTTGTACTATGAAATTACTTATGAATTTAGGTTATACAAATCATGATTTACATTTTTTGACCATATAAATTAGAGCATTTAACAGGACCTCACAATAGTTTCTTAGTGAGATTGACTTACCTTTATAGGTTGGTCCCACCCATGTGGTTAATACCTTCTCAATTATACCTTCCATGATTGTCTTTGATATGATATTGGGATGACCTTGGATGCATACACTTTGAGTAGTACCTTCTAAAATACATGGGTGTGTTAAATACATTCATTCAAATTGGATAATTTTAGTTTTCAAAATTCCATATGAACATCCTCTTAAGAAAGATAAATTTGTACCCAATAAATTAATTATCAAACCTTTTATGGTTAATGCTTTGAAAAAGGGTAAGCAATAGGAAATCCCCTTTACTATTTAGTTAATACTTGAAAGACCACTACATTAAAGGTCCATAGTGGGTTCCATGGAATCCTCATCTACTACAAACCATATTTAGATATCCAAAGCACCTACACATTTTCCTATTACTAATGTTTTAAATAAACCATAAAACACTAAATAATGGATTTTATGAACCCCTACTCCTAGCATTTTTTCTTCACGACCAAAGAGTCATATTTTGCATATAGAAGGAACATGTCTAGGTATATATATCATTGAATCACAAAGAATTTGATCACACTAAGTCCTAATAATGCATAGGTGAGTCCCACACATGTTGTTACTACCTTATCAATTATACCTTCCATGATTGTCATTGATATGTTATTAGGATGACCTTGTAAATGTATACTTCAATTAGTACATTCTATAGTGGATGGGTGTGATAAGTACATTCATAACAATTGGGTAATTATAATTTATGGATTTCCATATGAGTATCCTCTTAAGTTGGAGAAATTTATACCTAGATAATTAATTAACAAACATATACAAGTTAATCTTTTAAAAAAGGGTAAGCAATAGGCAATCTCATTTATGTGTTGATTGGTACTCGAGCGACCATTTCATCATAGATCCATAGTGGGTTCCATGGAATCCTCATCTACTACACACCATATTTAGATATCCAAAACACCTTCACATTTTCCTATTACTTCTATT
Source organism: Torreya grandis (assembly GCA_037957365.1). Taxonomy (NCBI): domain Eukaryota; kingdom Viridiplantae; phylum Streptophyta; class Pinopsida; order Cupressales; family Taxaceae; genus Torreya; species Torreya grandis. Next base: position 4,343,736 of record JARHVA010000709.1, on the reverse strand, counting down.
CCAAATAAACCATAGATCTCTTAATTATACATACACAAAGTATTATAGATACTATAGTGACATATATTGCACCTATGCATGCTTCTTGGTAGTATCACCAGTTTATGACACTAGGTTCATAGTGGGGAGATACCTATGATAATAATTTATATGATATCATAGGATGATATTTTCCTTTTAAATGTTACAAAAATACCCCAAAAAAACTTCAAAAATCCAAAAATATGTTTAGCATTTACATGTTTTATTATCTCCTTGGCATATATTTTTTTGGTTTCATGTTGGTAGATTGCATATCAATATTTTATATATACATGTGTTACACACATCTTTTGAGTGTGACATAGGCATACACAAATACATTATCTATGAAATTTTTGATGTTGGGCCTTCCCTCTATTCATGTGATATGTACATTGGGGGCATCCACTTCCTTGATCACTATGCACCTAGGTTATATCATTATATTTTCATTACACATTATCATGTTTGAGTTTATGTACCACACAAAATTTATCCATGCTTATGTATTTCATAGTGTACTTGATATGTTATATACTTAATATTTTATTATAGCACATATGATCCATGGACTACTATGTTATGTTTGTGTTGGTTGTTTATGTCTTCATTCAAGCACTTACTTGAGTGTTATGTCTTGCTATTATCTTCCTTGTTTTAGCATTTTAATATGATAAATTATTTGTGTCCCATATTCTTTTATTTACCTTTTTGACATTTGAATATGGCATTACTTATTGTATGTTAATATTTGAATATGTCATCCTTGATTTTGTGAACATTTGACTAAGTCATGTCCCTTCAATTATGCAAAATTTGAACATGCCCATTGTTTGACATCCACTTGGATCATTGTCTTTGATCTATTTTTGAGTGTTCTAATGTGTATGCTTGATTTCTTATTGAGATTATATTGTTACTATATATACATTTCCATGATCTACATCATGCATATTCTGACTTGGTGTGATCACATTATTCATTTTTTAATGATATATCTACTTATATATCTACTTACATTATTCATTTTGGTGTGATCATGAAGCATAAATGGTAGGAGTAAGGGTTCATGGAATCTATCATTGAGTGTTATATGGTTTATTCAGAACATGAGTAATAGAAATATGTGTAGGTTCTCTAGATATCTAAATATGGTTTGTAGAGATGAAGATTTTGTGGAACCCACTATGGACCTCTGATGTAGTGGTCTCTCAAGTACTGGCCAATTGATAAATGCGATTTCATATCGCTTACCCTTTTACACAAGATTAACTATAGGAGGTTTGATAATTAATTGCCTCAGTATAAATTTATCTTGCTCAAGAGGATGTTCATATGGAGTTATGAAAACTAAAATTACACAATTGGAATGGTTGCATTTAACACACCCATGCACTTTAGAATGTACTACTATAAGTGTATGTATCCAAGGTCATCCAAATATCATATAAAATACAATCATGGAAGGTATAACTGATAATGTAGTAACCACATGGGTGGGACCCACTTGTATAGGTAAGACAATCACACTAAAAACCTATTGTGATGTCCCATCAAATGCTCTAATTGATTTGTTTGAAGGATTTAAATCATTATTTTTATAACCCAAATGCATGATTAATGTCACAATACAAATATTTTTTCTTTCACCATTATCATTCATAACATTTTGTATAAACTAATGTTCAACGTATACTTAAATGAATAAGGAATGAATATCAGCGTCATCATCCATAATCTCATTGTCATTAAAAATAATAGAAGGTTTCTAAACCATAGGATATGTATGTTGTGTAAAGGTACCAATAATCCCATTCAATGGGTGCTCATAATATGATAGAGGAGGATATGAATTATATGACATTTAAACTTTTGGATCCTTCTTTGAATGGTCTTATTAAGTATTGTTAAATATTTTATGTTTGTGGTGGTCATAGATTGTGAACCTAATTCGTTTAGAGGATCATCAAATGTAATATTTTGGTCATCGATGAGGTCTTGGATATTACTCTTGAATATAAAACATACGTTCATAGAATGCCTAGGGTCTTTATGATAGTCATAATAAACTTTCACATCATAACCTTCTGGTAGAGGCCTACTCATATCAACCTATATAGTACTAGGGAGAGATGTAAAATGACACTCTATAAGTTATGGGAGTAATGAATGGGGATACTCAAGTAAGCATGTAAATTTTCTCTATGGTACATTGGATAAGATAAGAAGATTAGGTTGTTATGACACCACATTAACTATGGTAGTTGTTTCCTTTTTAGGCTCAGGAGGTTTGAACTTATAACTTGGTTTGATAGTAAAGTTGGTATTGGATGTAGATGTAGTTAGTGTATTTTCTACATATTGAAATTTTTTTCAAGGAGATAAGTTTTGTTTCATGATCATAAATGATATGGAATAATTCATTAAAATATTTGAATTTTTAAAAAATAATAGACTCATGTAATGTGGAAAATAAAATTTGCTTGAATATGTCTTAAAGTTCTTTATCTACTATAAGATTGGTCATTTTATCCAACATTGTCTTTTATATTGAAACATATTCATTGATAGTTTTATTGGTTCCTTGTTTGTTTTTTCCAATTTGGATATAGGAAACCTTTTTGGTAACGTTAATAGAGAATTAAGCCAAAAATTTATTTGCAAGGGGTTTGAAGGAATTTAATGATTGAGAAGGTAAATTATAGAACCACCTAAAAGAATAATAATTGAGGCTCCTTGGAAATAATTTGATCGAAATTTTATCATTGGAGGCATAATCAAGGCATGCCACATAAACAAATCTAATACATTATTTGAATGTGAATTTAGGTGCAACAAAACTAGTTTCCAAGGGGTGCAAACGTATCTCTAATGCAAAAGGATTATGTAATACCTCTTTTGAATAAATAACATAAGGTGATTTCATAGGATTTTGTTCAATATTTGTAACTTTAATTTGTAAAAGTTTTATAGTTTGGATCAGAGCTTGCACCTCTTGGTATTTTACTTTGGATATTTAAAAATTCACCAAATAAGGTGTACTCATAAGTTGGGTAGATATAGGAATTAAAACTAGTATCTGAGTTAAAATATTTTGGTTTCCAATGTAATATGTGGCAATAGTAGTTTTAGGGAATAAAGGTTGAAAGGCATAATCCATGCCTCCACAATATATAGGTAGATTAATTTGTATGGAATAATTTGTAGTACCTTATAAAGAGTCAGCATCACTAGGTGAGGAATCCTTAGCCTTATCATTATTACTAATTTCATCTCTTATAACTGACAAAAATGTATTTATTAATCACTTGTTATTATTAAGATAAGTGATCAATGCATCTTTATCTTCCATTTGAAATCAGGTTTTTTTATTACTATTTTCCATTTCTTAGAAATGAAAAATTAAAGAATTTGAACAACAAACTAAAACCTTAAATGACTAAAAACCCTAAGAATTAGATTTTTTTTATATTTACATGAATCAATTTCACCAAATGTTTTACCCTAAAATATATATCAAGGGGTATATAGATTTAAAGGGGGAGAGATAGCCTAGGGCATGAAGATGGTAGACTATCTCTAGAGTAGGGCAATTGTTTAAAAAACTTAGAATATATACTAAATTTATTATGCAGAGACATGATAAAATTAAAAATTAAAAATGTGTTAGATATTACAATGATAATAAAAAATATACTTAATTTTTTTTTATGTTAATATAGATATGGATCAGGAATAGGCAGAAAGTGGACTACATCTAAATTCTAGAATAGTCACTTGATTATAGAAATAGTGCCTCTATAGCCATAGATACTTTCATCAACCTAGGATGGTTATGTCAACACTATTATCTAACTTGGATGCAAGTGTTCAATATAAAATACCTATTGAAATTATATGTGACCATTTGTATACTTTTGGGTTTCATGTCACCTATGCTCTGGTGCATTTAGATCTAGGTCATGGACTATCGCTCCTTGTCAAATACTAAAACCCTAGTTTTTCATTTCCATATTTGTTGTGGTAAAAATGTATTAGTGGGCACATGATGTTGATCTACCCCAAATACCCCTCTGTCAATGAAAACTGCCTACATAAACAATACTCTAAATAAGGCCTCAATCTTATATAATTATCCCCTATGTGTTGGATTGTGTATGAATCATGTAATGTGTGATAAATAAGTACAATAATGACTTAAATTGTAAATTGGTAAATATATCTCTTTGGATGTTCCTTAAGTACTTTAGACATGTTTATGGGTTGTCCCTATGACTGATATAGAAATAAGAGAAAATAGGGAAGCTTTGCTCACTTGAGTGCTTGATAAAATGCTTTTTGTAAGTTGCCTTATGAGTAAGTAAGAAATTATAGGTCTATGCTAGGTGTTTCCAAGTGAGAAATGAATGAGGGTTGATATTATATTTATACCAATACCTATGGATAATATCTCATATTAAATCACTTAAGCTAACCATAGGATTATTCTTCATTTTCAAATTGGATGACTTTAGGGTACTGAACTCTTGTGTTAGGATTTGACACTCGCATTGATGTAGGCATCTGAATAAGACACAAGTGTCTACAAAGTTGTAAAATAGGTACATTTCTAAAACTTGTAGAGATGGAAGATAAGTAGGTTTATAGCATTTTGGAAGGATATAAGGCCTAAGTCATCAAAATAACATTAGTCAAACTAAGAGATAAGTAATTAAGCATATAGAATTAGTGTATATAAGATTTTTGGCATTGGGAAAGGTCTAGAATCTGAAGGTACATCCATGATATGTATTTTACAAGTGTAAAAGATTGATGTTCTGTATAATTCAAAAATAGTGTCTACACCCTCTCTCAATATCAAAAAAAATGGTCAATAAACATTTTTATAATTATTCATTCCTTACTCTTGATAATAAGAGGCTTTGTTTCTAATGCCATGGAGTGTATAGAATTTTTTATCGACTCTAGATTTTATATACAAAGGAAGTAAATGTATGCACATGCTAGGATGATCTATAACAATCCTCTTTCTCTCAATAGACTAATACAAGTAAGGTCATAATAATAGAGCCTACATATACTTGGAAGATAATGTAAGGACCTAGATTAATCATAGACCTAACTTAGTGTAATCTAAACTCAAATATCAAGAGGAAAGAGTTATAACTCCTAATCGTATGACATATGGAATAGATCTCACTAGGGCTCAAGATAGATAAATGATTGTAACAAATATTGTAAAATGGTCTATAGAGGATATAATAAGGATACCGCATGCAAAAAACTAACAAGCAATAGTAACCTAGATCCAAGATAGATACAATTACTAAACTAATAAGAAGTAAGTGATGCAATGTTTAACCAATGTGTGGTCTATGCAACTTAAGGTGATAAATATCAAGCCTAAGCTACCAACTTATTCATTAAAATGAGGATCATAAACAAGGATAAACGACAAATTTTCAATAGCAATGAGAAAAGTAATATATAATAAGCTAAGTAAATAAATGAAAGAGAGTAAGGATAGAGATACTTAACTTCGGGTGGATTCGTTGGTGCCTAAATATCCCCTTTTGGCTCAAGTGGCACTTTGCAAGAGATGTAGGTTGAAGACCTCAAATGTAAAGAAGAATACCTATATATCCTTAGTTTGGGACTCTAAATACTAGGACACTTCTTTAACATGACTCCTCCTATTAAGCTTCAAAGATCATAAGTAAGACTAGACCTTTAAAATAATAATCTAAACCTATAACTCCTCCTTTTACTACTTAGGAGTAAAAATGTGAGCATAAGCAGAGTAGATGAGTGTGTTATATAGTTTAGGAATGAAATATGACCCCTATATATATCTCCAATACACAAAACTAACCATGAACTTTAAGCTGATGGTATTGTCAAGGCTAATACAATCAAAAATATGTTGGTTGTCATTATACTATATTTACTAGGTCAATATAGTAAAATTGACAAAAGACAGACCCATAATTCTATCAAATAGGTTGATATAGTAGGAATATAAGGTGGCTAGCAAGACTAAATAGAAATTAGATGGAGAGGTAAAATAGAAATATACTCAAATGAGGACATACTAATAGTAATTAAGGTATGACATAATATTATGTAATCATCTCTTGTAAAGTACCATAGTTCAATCTCACCTCATTTATGGTGCACCCTTTAAGTTGTGCACTCAAGGATATTAATTTGTTGAAGAAACCTTGCATGAGAAACTACCAATAAAATGATAAAGTGAAAAATATTAGGTATATACATATGCCCCACTCTAAGATCATCACATGTCACAATAGTATAGCATAAGATGTTGCTTTGGGATAGATACATAGTAACACAAAAGAGTATAAATAAAAAAGTGATAAAATAATTGAAATTAAATAAATTAAAATTTGTGCCTTCATTTAACTTTATTAACTTAAGATATGATGTTAATGTGTTACAATTAAACAAAAGTTCCAATCTCTATGTTATATGGGTAGAATTAAAAAATAAGAAAAAAATCCATTTTTTGCAAAACAAATCTATTTGTACATAACATTCATTACTATGACTAGATTCTAACTCTTCTTTTGGTTCATGGAAAGGACCTACGAAAACAAAGATATAGGAAAAATAAAAAATATGGAGGTAGAGAAGTGAACATTTTGAAATTTTAAATTTTTACTGTAAATAGGTAGAATGTATTTCATTTTTCCATTTGATATTTTGAGAAAACTAGAGCTTTGATTATCTATTTTTAGCATAACAAGAGACAATGTCTAAAGGATGATGAGGTGAACATGTAGGAGGTCACCTAGTATAATTCACAAGATCCATATAGGTATATGATGCATGAATTACTTTTTTTGTCAAATTTAAATATATAGGCTAGATTTAGCAAATCTAGGCATCGAGGCAAATCCATGTAGCAAATTTTACCCCAACAAACATCAGAATCTAGATAAAGATATGAAAAGTGATGGGTAGGAAACAAAATATCAAATTTAGGGTTGGGGGTATTTATTAGGGCCAAACAAAGACATATACATCACCAATAAAATGTATCATCTAGGTCAATATAGATAGAAGGGTAAAAATCATAACATTCATCAATACCACTAAAAAGGTTGATACAATTATGTAGGATAACTACTAAAAAAGGCCAATGTTGTTTTTTAAGGCTGATACAATAGATTAAGATAAAATATGTGGCCAATACATTATAATCATGACAAGTATTGTGATTGGAAAAATACATGATCAGTACTGTCAAGTATGGTTGATATAGTAGATTAGGCTAAAATAAGTGGTCAATAAACAAATATCATGATAAGTATTGTGATTATCAAAAAGCATGTCCAATATTAACTTGGTTTTATATGGATCTTGGAGATTTTTTAGGTCTCATTTGGGTACCATAATTCTATGACAATGCACAATCTGGGCCAAAATCACTAAAATGTGCTAAATGGTTTGACCTTATCATGTATAGGTGTCAATTTAGACTAATATGTCTATGAATGGGGTAATGAATTTTATGTGATTATTATCTTTTCTCAAATCACTTCAAGTCAATTATGACCATGAAAAATGATGCTCTGGACTACTAAATTATTCTAAGTTAGAATCACACATCACGTGCATGTAATATTTCACATCTTCAATGCTCTAAATGGGGAATTGTTTCATACACAACTGACACCTTATAATTATACTCCAGTCAAATTATGACTTAGTAAATTGACATTTCGACCAATTTTATTAAATAAACAACCAATTTCCAAATAATTGCAAAAAATTAATTAAACCTACTTAAGAAAATTAAACCAAATCAAGGGCTTAAGTGAAAAATACATGGAAGTTATTGAAAATATATTAATTGGAACTTCATTTTTCAATTATGCATCACCCTAAGACATCATCAATGGGGTGGCATCCACAAGCCATTAATGGAATAAATATCAAGTTTAAGGCCTCCCATGCCTCATTAATACCCCATTCTTCTAAATATTAATGAGGATATTTATGGCTTATCCCTCTAAAATTGAATTGATTCATGGCCACACATCTTAGTTTTGCTAATAGATGCTTAATAATCTTTAAAATTCAAGTTTTACTTCCATTTTTCACGTATTTTTATGCTTTTAGTAACACACAGTTTACACAGAGATTGACATTAATTCTATAAGATTGATGTTGACTCTCCCAAAATTGGCATAAATTCTAGTGTAAAGAGCATAACATGGCATAAAGTATGACTAATGGGTTTTTCTTGAAGTTTTTTAATTTTTATTATGTGTTTGAAAAGTTGCATGTTCTCTATTTGACTATTTTCCTACAGGATCTAGAGAGCTTTTTTTTATTTTATTTTGATAATGATATTTTTGTGAAAATCATTGTGTTTTTATACATTTTTATAAGAATAAATACCAATTTGTTTCGATCGGCATTGACCTCTTTGTGGAATGACCAACATTGATTCCTATGAATCAACATTGATCGTTGTGTAGATTGACATCGATCTTTGAGAAAGAAAAATAGAGACCCGAAAGCTTATTTTGAAATATTGTTTTCTAATTTAATTTTGGGCTTCTAAGCAAGAAAAAACCCTCTAAAAAATGTAAAACTTAATATGTAAAAAGTTACAAGTTTATAAGTGGTTAAGTCTTGAACATTTTGTTTGGTGCCTAAAAGGAACTTAGTTGTTTTTATGCTTAGTTATTTGTGAAAGTTTTTATAAGTTTTTCAACTAAGGCCTAGGGGCCAAATTTCATAAAAATATTTATTTTGTGCAATAAAATAAATTTTCACACTTAGATACATACTCTTAAGAGTGTTTGTTTTATGTTTATTCTTTAAAAGTTGTTTATTTTCCTAAAAAAATTGATGTGTGTATGTTCCCCCCCGTCCCATTCAGGGAACTTGGTTAACCAAAAGATCTCTTTCTTTGCCTTAGTTGTTTTTAGTCTAAAAGTGTGAAAATAACACTATTAAGGCCCTCCCCAAATCCCTATGAGTTGGGTGATCCGAATGTGACCCAAAATTATTTTTATTAGTCTTTTATTTTTATGCATTTTGGCTTATGAGTGGGAATTCATAGCCTCCTCATGGGTTCTCTAGGGAAGTGTTGACCTAAGAATTCATCTCTCAGCATCATTTCAACTATATTCCATGATGGGGTATACAAATTTAGGTCAACTTACTAGGATTCTTGTTTGATCAATTAAACAAGATCTGTTACTAAGATACTACCCTAGACCATAGGAGTAACTCGGGCATCACATTACACTGAGCAAGTAACAAATGTAGTCGTTATGAAAAGGAAAAGACATTTTCACAAGAAGCTAGTTGATACAGATCCAAATAATGTGAGAATATCTTATGTTAGCCATACTTGAGACCATCTAGAAATGTGTGAAATTTTAGTTTTAGAATAACTCCACTTGTCGTGAACATATTTTTGATGTAGGATGAGTAGCATGAAGTTCCATATCACCATAAAATATATTGAGAGAAGGGGGGTGTAAAAAACCTACTTATTCATGCACTTTTATTTTTGTATTAATAATTTAAATCCTCTCAAGATAACGTATATAGATGAAATTAGACATTACCATGCAACCTTGTCAATTTTATGACTTTGGATGTTACACTTAGGTGTATTTTTTCATTTTATCCTTTACTTTCTTGGTCTTTTCAAGTCTAAAAATATTTTAAAACCAAAACATGTCATAAAACCAAACACTTTTTTTTATACACCATTCTATTTGAACAAGGAGGCATTATGTTGACCAAATCAAAATCATTTCTTTCCTTTTTCAAATCATCATTTAAAACATTGTGTTTATATTTTCTAAACAACATTGTCATGTTGTCCATTTGAGTCTAGACCATTTTCCCACTTTTAAAAATCTCAAAGTCATTCATTTTTAATCTAAATTTGAAATCTCATATATCTAAGTTCTAGGCCAAGGTGATATCGATTTGTCATTTTCACTTGGTTTGAGTAAACTTGGGTACAATTTCCTATTTGGATTAAAGGCCATTACCTATACTCATCATCATTTTTATTCTCATCTTGGACTTAGGTTATCTTGCGTTCACTCATGCTCTAAGTTCTTGGACCATTCTTCATCCTCTTACCATGTGTTGGCATTATGTTACCCATTTGGTTTTACTTTTATACTTAAGAGTTTTTATGTTAATTCACGTTTTGAGCTTCTTGGTTTGCATTGTTATCTTCCTAATCAAAAATACCCTCTTCCAATATTCTATTCACAAATCATCATAGTTTTATCTAGATTTTATGGTATTGACATATCTTTGACCTAAGTTTTTTTTGATAGCTTGCACTTTAGGTTTCAAAGTTATCATACCCTCTTCTAATTTGATGATTTCAATCCACCAAAGTTGAGTAAATTTGTTATCATTTATTATAATTATGTGGTACTATGCTACTTATTTTATTATAGTCTCATCTTACCTTGTCATTTGTTTGAATAAATACAAAACACACATTTTTAACATTTTCAAAACACATTTCACATCTTAGAAAATGAAGAAAATAATCTTCTAAACATGGTGCAAAGGTATACTCTTAGTGGGGTCTCTTATGGCCCTAGTTATGAGGAAGAGAATTTTTATGATGGACAAGATAACTCTATGGTATTTGAATATATCTCGATAATTGTAAGATCTGAAGAAGACTATTTTGAGCATCAACCCTTAGAAGATAAAGATGAAGCTATCCTAAGGTTGATAGAATTAGGCACTATGTTGCCATCATATTTTCCTATGGAATAATTGCACACATTGGTTAAGGTAGAAGACTAATAGTGAGAATAATCCCTCACTAATATTTTAAAATCAAACATTACTTCTTCTAGTAAAGGGAAGGAATCACTCATTGATTTATCACCCAACAATCAAGATCTTACTATCAAGATCAATAAAATAAGTCAATGATATGTAGACTAGCTTATCACAGACTTGACTAAATCTTTCATTGCCACTTAAATACATAAAAATTCTTCCAAATAATAAGAGAATGCAGTATAATAAATACAACATACTCTATTTGATAACACATATATAATAGATCATGGTATCTGAATTGAACAAAATAAAACATAATGGGTTTTGAAAAATTCTTTGTCAGATATAGAGCATACATTTTTCAATCACCAAGATACTCTTGTTCCCTCATAGAACCAAGGGATGAAAAATGCAATATGTATTGAGGGTATTATTCAAAACACTTTGGCAAGTTCCTCTCAACCAACATGTATTTCGGTGAATCAACCACAGACTCCCTAAAATCAATAAAACACTTACAATTCATGATGATAGATTTTAGGGAATGTTTATCAACCTAAGAAATAGTAGCTGACCTACTCGACTCAAGCAGTGAACTAAAACAAAGTTGTAGATTGTAGGGTCTATATCCCTAACAAAGTAATGCAATAGGGGCACATACCACCCCAAAAAAATTATATTCCACCTATAAATGCATCAAACATGTAGGAGTGGAATTCGATGAAAGAAATCATGTCAAGATTGGAGACAGGAAATAGAGTCAATAAATACAAGTTTGACTAGATATGTCCATATTCATTCGACTTAAGTATTCTCCAAGTCCCCTTTCTACCTCATTTTGAGGCACCTAAATTTGAAAAATAAAAAGGGAAGGGCGACCCTCTAGAACATATCCAAGCATTTTTTGTATTGTGCCAAAAGGTAGCTTATAGCAGTTTTTATCTACTTTGCTTGTTTCCATGTAATTTGGTTGGATAAGATTTAGACTGGCTCCTCAAGTTACCTAAGGGATTGGTGGCATATTGGAATAATTTATCTAAAAAAAAATTTAACCACTTATCTTACAATATTGAATATGAATTGATTGTGGTTGACTTATGTAAAGCCAAACAATGAGATGGAGAAAGCTTCACAACGTGTCTACAACAGTGGAGAGCATTAATTGGATTATTTCAACATAATTTGCCAGACAAATAACTAGCCAATATTTTTGCATAGAACCTACACTCTAAGGTGGCTCATAATCTATGACTTTCTTATGGAAACACATTTGATGAAATCATAAACAAGGGTTTATAGATTAAGAATGCACTTATTACTAAAGGCCTTGTCAAGATTTACTCACAAGGTCAAATGTCCAATCAAACCCAATCACCTATTCAAGTTGTTGCAATATATAAACCTAAGGGGCTTAATAATAAAAAGAAAATGGTATGGAATGGAGTGATTAAATATAGGCGTGTATAAATGGTGCAGGCTCCATCAGTTCCAAATGTGCAATTAGCTCCACCTAATCCACCAACTACTTTGTAAAGGGTCCCTTCACGAAGGCCATTCAATAAATATAGAGTCTTTAGAAAATTGGGAGAAACTATTGAGGTTGTGTTCCAAAAGCACATAGTAGCTAATCTAATTATGTGTCTTATACCAATGCCATTTCCTAAAGATCAACCCAAAGTTGATTGGTATTGAGCAGATGAGTTTTTTAAATTCCATTGTCTCATTGGCCATGGTGCTTATCGATGTGTTCAATTAAGGCATCTAATTGAAGATTTGATTGAAAGTGGTGAAATGGAAATTAAACTTACAATGCAAAACATTAATCAGGATACGGGCATTTACAAAGATCCATTTCCTAGGCATAATCAATAGTTGATAAGAAATAATTAGAACCAAGGACAAAATCAGCATTAACAAGCTCAAGGCCAGAATCATAATTATCAAGATCATAATACCCATGTTAATAACCTAGGTTACAAAAACATGTCTTATGATTATAATAACATTGTGGGGTGTATTTTTACAAACCACATTACCACCATTACTATCAAGGCTCATGAACCATCCTATATTTCTTAGAGTACTTAACCCCTCATTATAGGGTCAACACCCTCCCCTTCAAATAACACTACATCAATTACAAGTAATTCAATTGCACCTTAGTTTTTATGGGTTACTATTTCTTAACCCCCTTCTAATTATAATGGCCCCTTGCCAACTAAAAATTACACAAACACAACTAGATGCCCACAAGTTACCATCCAAGGCCCTTTTCCTTCATCTTCTAATTATAATGGATCCTTGCAAACTCTAGATTGTGAAATCATAACTAGACGCTTGTGAGTCACCCTTTAAGGTCATTTGCCCTCTTCCAACACTAGACTTAATGTGAACATTATGCCTTTAGATCTAAATTTTAACACTCTACCAGCCAAGGTTAAAATGTCTCATACTACTATTGCAAATTTTTATAGTATCTCAGACCAACCAAGTAAAACCCTTGCACAAATTTCTTTTTAAATATTTCACATATGTTTGAATTCCACATAACTATTTTGAATGACTTCCTTCAACAATCCACTATTACCCAAGACATTAACCCTAAACAATTTCAAACACTTGTATGGAATTTATCTCCATTTTGATAGGTTATATTTGATCAAAGCGACATGTCCACTCTTGGTCCTAACCATAACAACCCATTGTATATTGAGGTCATTATTGAAAACCATAAAATTAAATGGGTTCTTATAGATAATGGTTCAAGGCTAAACATAGTGTCCATCAAGCTAGTATATTTATTGGGTTATATTGAAAATGGCATTCATCTAGAGATAATCACAATTAGGGCATATGACAATGCCGAAAGGGAATCTTTCAGAACTATCTATTTTCCAATCCTTGTTGGTCTATGTCCCATCATAACTAGTTACATATTGTAAATATTGATTTGCCTTATAATATACTTATTGATCATCCTTGGATCCATGAAGTACAATTTATCCTGCTCACTTTTCACTAGTGTCTCAAGCTCCCCCATGATGGGATTAAGGTCACCATTCCTGTCGATCTACAACCTTACTAGTATTGCAAACACCTAGAGGTTAAATTTTTATAATTATAACTATTGCCCTAGTTCTAAATTTATCACAAAGAATAACAGGGAAATAGTTTTGAATCCACCCAAATCTAATTATATCAACCCAAATGACCTTCATTCCACTTCAGTTGATCCATTTCCTTCAACCCTTACACAATAGGTCACTATAGAGGATGTGGGCATTTCCACATACCATATGAAATATGCCTTCCATATTGCTAGGTTACCTAAGTCTCCTAAATATTTTATCAAACCCAAACCTTCCCAAATCCATTGTAGACCCAACATGATTTGGCCAAAGAAGAAACAACACAAAAACCATTGATGGTATTTGTACCTATTATTTCACCAAATCATGATCAGGAAGCTTTATTGAAGGAGACTAGTTATATTCCAATGGCATTATTGATTATTTTCAAAATCCTAAATATCCTATCCCTAATCAAAAAATGGATAGATTTGATTATTTTAGAAAAGGCCTCAAGCCATGAGAGCAAGGAATCTTGGAACCCTTATCAACTAGTAAACCTAACATGAGTCAAGGTCTCATATTTATACTACCTAGGAGTGACCTCATGTATTTTGATACTGATTATTTTAAATTGACTAGAAATGAGACTCTTGGTAGTGATGCAATGTCCCATTATAGTATTTACAGTGAGTTTACTAACATGGACTTATATGACTCAAGCTTCATTTTGACTAACATGTCACATTGTTCCCTTTGCCTTTACCATCTCAAACTCATTGATTGGGACCAGCAAAATTATGTCATACCCCTCAATGAATTTTAGAAGAAGAATTTATTTCTAAGTAAATGGGCCTCATATATGAATTTCTAATTAGTGATCATACGTAAGGATTTGATTTCTCTTTGGACCCTTATGCCTACTTTGGAGAGCAGGCAAACTTTTTTGGCCATGAAAAATATAAAACATTGATATCCTTGGGTGAAAACCTTTTTAAGGCACTTGTTTATCAAGGAAATAGTAAATAAAAAGATAAGCCTTTAAGAGAAAACCTATTTTAGGCACTCTTAGATAGGTAATTTTTCTCATCTCCAAGGGATGGACAAGGTCCATCAAGTCCTAGATCCATAGCTAGTACTAGCATCACAACAGAATAATTAAAAAAAATTGAGTAGCTCACTCTTGAATTTCTAGAGATATTTGCTAGTTGGCCACTACCTAAATCAGTAGATTTAGATTCATCTCATTATGTATATTTTTCAGAAGAACAACCAGAAGTTAAATTAGAAGAAGAGGATTAGGATCAAATGCTACCTACTATTGTAGAAGATGGTTCTACACTTCTTTTATAAAACACTACTAAAGTGAACCTAAGGATTTATGATAATCCCAAAATTGTTTATCTTAGATCTTCCCTCACTGATGAGGAGCATGACCACATTGTCACCATTCTAAGATATTTCATTGATATATTTACATGGGCTTATTCCAACATAATAGGATTAGACCTTGCCTTGGTTTTGCATCAACTTATTATCCATCCAGATACTAAGCCAATCAAATAAAAATTGAGTAAGATGCATCCACGTATCATTATTTTGGTAAATCAAAACTAGATAAATTATTAGGAATGGGATTTATCAGACCATTAGACTATTTTGAATGGATATCAAATATAGTCCTAGTCAACAAAAAGCCATAAGGTATACATCTATGTACTAATTTTAGAGATATCAATAAGGCATACCCCAAATATGATTTTCCTCTACCCAATATCGACATGATTGTTGACTCTACTATTGGGTATAAGATGTTTTCCCTCATGGATGAATTCTCAAGATACAATCAGATCAAGATAACTCAAGAAGACCAACACAAAACTATGTTCACCACACTATGGGGAAATTTTATTATCAATTCATGTCATTTGGATTGAAGAACATTGGTGCCACTTATCATCATGATATGACTATAATATTCCATGACATGATGCATGATATTATTTAATACTATGTTGATGATATCCTAGATAAATCAAGAACATGTGCCAGACATCCTAATGTTCTATAGAGAATATTTGAGAGACTTCATGAATACGAGGTCCATTTGAATCCTATGAAGTGTGACTTTGATGTCACTTCAAGAAAATTGATAGGGTTTATTGTATCATAAATATGGATTGAAGTGGATCCTAATAATTTCAAGGCCATTGTATAAATTCCTCCAACTTTTAATCTCAAACAGCTCTATAGCCTGCAAGGAAAGATCCAATCTATTTGCAGGTTTATTTCACAACTGGCAAATAAGTTCCACCCATTTACACATCTCTTGAATAAAGGTGTTAATTTTCAATGGGAAAATGAGTGTCAATTAGCATTTTTGAATCTCATAACATACTTAGCTAACCTACCAGCTTTAAGACTGCCAACACCTAGACAACCATTACTTCTTTATATTTCAACGATCGAACATGCACAAGGGCACTCTAGGCCCAACATGATGAACATGGAAAGGAACATGTAATTAACTATTTAAGCCACACATTGGTGGCTTATAAGCATAATTATACACCTATTGAGAAGGCATGTTTAGATATGGTGTTCACATCCTAGAAGTTGTGATACTATATGTTGAATAACAAAACCATTGTTATTGCTAAAATGGACCCCCTCAAATATTTATTAACCAAAGAAACTCTCACATGCCACATGTCCAAATGGGTCATGCTCTTTAGTTAATTTTATGTCGAGTACCAAAATCAAAAGGCTATCAAGGGGTGGGAAAATTTGATATCTATATTCCTTGTGTGTTAGGAGAGGTTCATGGACAACTTCAGATGGGTGGTGGATGGTGACATAGTGGATTTTTCCATCACACTAGAGGATACGCATGTGATACTGGTTCTACCCAATGAGGGCATGAATATTACATTTGATGTTTCATTATTTATGGTATATCATCAAGAGCTATCCTAGTGGGTTATAAGTGTTTAATCTATTTTTACTTGAAACTAATCAAATCAATAGATATTAAATTATTGAAATGGAAATATTGGAATATACAAATTTGATATTAGAATATAATATGCTATATAAATTTATACAATTTAGAATTTTATTAAATAGTAAATGAAGCTTATAATATGCAAACCCCCATAAAAAATATTTAACATTGATTGTGTAAGATGACTATGACTAGAAATTGTTTAAAAATACTTGAAAATAATGTCACATCTGAAAACATAATTGAAAACTATGTTGGGATAACATCATATAAGGAGGATAAGGGTGAATTCCAACCTTGTCTATTGATTTTATCCATGTCCTATTTCACCATGTGAGTAAAATTTTGATCTAGATCCATGCACTTATGAATGAGGGTTTTCTTATTCTATGTAGGAACCAAATAGATGTGTAGAACACCTGCAAAACACAAAATATTTTTCCTGCATAATAAAAAAGATAGAGATCAAATGAAAATGGGGGAAACAGGTAAGTAGAATCTCTAATTTATCATAAGAAAAACTTGCATAATATAAGTGTTACCTACATAACCTAAATGGGCCTCATGTCGATGTATTTCTCCCTCCTAGGGTGATTATGTGATATGTGGTTGTGCAACTATATGAATACAACTAGAATTTAGTAATTAAAATTATTAACAATGGATTCTCTTGACCTAAAATAAATAATATTCAGACTTGGTCTATAACTATTATAAATAAACATAATTTAAATTGGAATAAATAGTGTTCTTTTGTTCAATATGCGGTAATATAAAATCAAATTGTTAGGATTCTTCAAGTGAATGCCTTGATGTGATTTTATAGTGGAATATTTAGAATATTTTTGTTAATTGACTTTTAAAAATGCATGAAAGAGTCCTTTTGAAATGTCTCAATTTGAAAAAGTGTTTTTTTGAGTGTGGTGGAAAAGGTCACAATGCACCCCTGTCTGACCTAGGATAGTCATGTTTTAGAAAAACAAAGGTTGTTGTAAAATGCCTGATAGGTGCCTATATGTTGAATATGAATGAATGGGTTTGAAATATAGATGTCTATATGATATTTTTGTTTTCAAGACATTGAATGCTCTCATATAGATTTTAAGTTAGAGAAATGGTGAATAGACTAAGCAGGGTATATATGTCAAGAATAAACATTTTCAAGCACTTAATAATTAAATTTATATGTTTATATTCCCCCCTCACTTTATTCCAGTCATTCAAGAAAGTGAAATTACTAGATTAAAGTAGATGTGGAACTAAGTGTGTATACCCACTTTTTCTTTAAATGTGAAGTTTGATTATGTGAGATGCCTTAATATAAAACTTGCAATAATGCTACTAAAAGTAGTTATTATTCATTCCTTAAAGTTTAAAATCTAAAACTTGATATTTAAAATTTATAAAGAGAGTAAGGAAAGTATACACATATAAGCATATACAAACTAATATCCATGTATCTTGATAATGGAGAAGTGTTTTCCACCTTATTGAGTCATTTGGGGAAATGTTGAACTTGTGGTGAATTGAGAGAAATCAAGTCTCAATTTTTAAACCTTTGAATGCTATTTAGTTGGAAATATTGTATGATCCAACTCTCATTTGACTATGTAGCATATTCTATAAAATATTTGAAGGGGTGGAACCACCAAATGTAGATTCATACATATTAATAGTAAAACTATATATGTTGAGTGTCACTAGACTCTAATGTGGTCCACTTTCAACATGAATATAAATCACACCGCTATAAACCGATCTAGATTCTATTTGAAACTTTGCAACTTTACAAATTTGAAACTTGAAACTTTTGAACATGAGAGATTTTAAATTGCCATGTAATAACTTGAACATGAATGAATATCATGCCCCCTATTTTACTAAATTGATATTGAATGCCATTTTAATTTTTGAAACTATCAAAACCTATTAATTTTTTTAAACTTTCCACTTGTAACTATGGTAATGAGTGCACTTGCATGTCACATGCCCCTAAAATTTGAAAATTCTAAATTATGTTGTACATTTAAAACTTTACAGTGTCATAAATATGAAATTTACTCATGATAAATTGACTTCACAATAAAATCCAATTGTGATTCCTACCTTTTGATATGAGGGATGTAATCTTCAAGTCACTTATCTCAAAAAATAAGTGTAAAATAGATGAAATATATAATCATATAGTAGCACTAAAAATTTTGAATGCATTGCATCATAGTATTTGAATATAACATTAAATTTGTATATGAAATATGTGTTAGATAGATATATCATTGAACCAAAGAAGCATCATGTGCATTGTACATATCATGGCACCAAAGTAAGAATATAGAGTAGGAATATGCATTATATGAGTCATGGCACTATAGTAACAAGCAATGAATATACAATTAATGGCATACAATGTCATGTAATTTATATATAGTGTTTCACATAAGGCCCAAAGGCCACATAAAAGGACATGTGAATACCGCATAAACACACAAGGCCATGAGCCACACACAAACAACATAGTTATTCCATAGAAGCAATAATTTTTCATGTATAAGTCCAAGGGACACATAATAAATGACCAAGTTCTGTCTTATCTTTTCATGTTGGTTCAATAGAATGATTAATCTATTTTTAATCAAAACTAATTAAATTAATATATATTAAATAATTGAAATGGAAATTTTGGAATATACAAATTTGATATTAGAATGCAATAAGCTACATAGTTTTACATAATTTAGAATTTGCTAAAAAAATTAAATGAGCATAACAATATTCAAACATCCCTAAATTAGATTTGATGACAACTTTGTAAGTTGATTGTGATTGTAAAATGCTTGAAAAGACTTGAAAATAATGTCACATCCAAAAATATTATTATAAATGGTGTTGGGACAAGGCCACAGAAAGAGGACAAGGGTGAAATGTGGCCTTGTTTGCTTATTGCATTCACAAACTAACTTTTTCTATCAATATCCATGCACAGTTTTATGCTTCTATTTAAGATCCAAATAGATGCATAGAATACCTACAAAACACAAACATTTATTTTTGTACAATAAACAAGATAAAGATCAAATGAAAATGAAAATGAAGATAATGGGTAAGGGTAATAGCTAAGCCATCCTTAAAAAAACCCATGTAATTTGAGTGTTGGGCATCCTACTCCAAAGTAATGGATAAAAATGTAGTAGTTAAAAACATCACATGAAAAATGTAGCGAAGATTAAAAATAGCAAGAAAAAAATGTAACGAGGACAAAACATCATAGGAACAAAACATAGTAAAGGATGTACTCACACAGAAGATGACACAACTTTCAACTAAAGGTCCAAACTCATGAAATCACACTTTTCTTTATTATTTTGCTTGTAAATTTGGTGCATTATGTTTCCACCATAAAATGTTAACTACTATCACCAAAATGAACTAGACAATAAATAAACAATGTGATAATCACTAAAATGTCCCAATTATGATCTTAAAAACATTTTTGTGACATTACCAATACTGCTACATTTTTCCTCACTATGTTTTGTCTTCACGACATTTTTGTCATGCTAAATTTTTGTCATACTATGTTTTCACCACTACATTTTTTATCGCTACATTTTTGTCCACTATGTTATCACATAGAGCTGAGTATTACCTACATGGTCCAAACAAGATTTAAGCTGATGTAGTTGTCCCTCCTAATGTGATTGGGTGATCCATGATTGTTAAATTATACAAATATAATTAGATGAATTTTATGCAATAACTATGTGTAATTTAGCTGATTAAATAAACTATACATAATTATTACCTATAAGCCATCTGATCATTTTCATGGACTATGATAAAATCAAAGCTCTTATATGACTATAACTAAAATATTGATTGAAATGCTTGACAATGGATGCCCTTGAATTGTAATAACAATATTTAGACTTAGCCTATGAATATTATAAATCAATAGAACTGAAATTGGATGAAAGAATGTTATTTTTCTTAGTGTGGTAATTATAAATTAGCTTGTTAGGGGATTTCAATTGAATGTTTTGATGTGATTTTACAGGGGAATATTTATAATATTTTTTCCAATTGACTTTAAAAATGCACAATATATCCTTTTTAAAACATCTCAATTTTCAAAAAGGACCATTGGAGTGCAAGGGACAAGGATGTAATGCAGACTTGTCTAACCTAGTGTGATCTTGTCCCATAAAGATAGAGATTGTTATAAATATGGATGTCTATATGATATTTTATATGTTTAATAGACAATAAAGCCTATCTTATAGATTGTGAGTTATGGAAATGGTGAATATATCAAGGAGGCTAAAGATGTAAAGAATAAACATTGTAACACTTAATGATTATATTTATTTATTTATTTATTAAGATCTAATGAGTACGATCAATGGAAGTTGATCATCGGCCTCTTTTTTATTTATGTGTTTGGCATTCTAGATATCAGGAATGCTATCATTAGGTTTATGACCATGTAAGTGTAGTTCCATAATTCTGATGGGGCCATGCCATTATACATTATTTCCTTATGTCAGTCTTCGCTAGATCAAGGCACCATTCATGATATGAGAGTTTCCATTTGGGTTCAACCTGTATATGTTTTTTACAATATGTTGAGCAAGGGTAAACAAACCATGGGGATAGTGACCTTAATTGCATGTTGGATCTATGAGAGGTTTTTAATGTATTAGCCAAAAAGGCTTCCACATCATATTAAAGACCACCTACCTTGGGTGACAAGGTGAGAGTAAGATCAAGTATTGAGGTAGATTTCTTTATAGTTGACCCTAGAGACTATTCATAGGTACTAGATCATACGAAGATCATATTAGGGAAATTTGAATTATTTGGCATCATGGCCATACACAATATGGGCACAGATGAGAGATCATATCACAAAGCATTATATTGGTGGTTGAAGCCACATGCATGTGACTATGTGCCTGAATAGTTTGGCTTAGTGCAATTACTAGCACCACTTACAACCCCACCTCATTAGGTGAGACACTCATGAGAGCCGTGGGAGTAGGGGATAGGTCATATTAGATGGTATACTCATTTTTATACCTTGTTGTGTCCTTCATGGTGGGAGAATATGTCAATAGTAGTGATAGGAGAGGATAGTAAATCAAGTAGGAGTTGGTATCAATGTCTCAATGTATTGGGGGAGGTACAATGATAAGACATATGGGTCATCTAGGGATGAGTGAATTCATCATGAGGTTAGGTCTTGGTGTTTTATCATGAGAGGTGGGTAAGGGCTTGACTAGCTTGAGTCAGGATAGTGGACTTATACTTGGAGGTAGGGTTGATGGTGACACCATCATCGAATAATGTCCTTAAATATGTATAGAGAAAATATGCATTAATTTTTTAATTTCACTTTCCTTTTTCAATATGTATAGATATACATATGCTAAGTACTAGTGATATATTTACTTGCATATTTTATAAATATGAAGATCTAATGTTGATCTTGGTTTTATTTTACAAATGTAGTAGTGGATATGGGTCGATAAAAGACTATGGTGTAGACAACTTATCATGAGATCTTACTTGACATGATCCTAGAGCACAAAATTACATAGATGTAGGATCTATTGGTTCCTTCGCTTAGACCATATTCTAACTAGTTTAAACTGGTTGGTGACATTACATAAGACATACAATGGTGAGAGAAAGCTACTAATTCATAGGTAATTTTGGTAGGAAGGGATGGTGTAGGGTGGCATAGGAAAATTTTAATGTAAAGGTTACTAATCATAGAGTGAATATTACTTGAGTGCACCATTTGGATAAAAATCTCAAGCACACACAAGAGAATACATTCTAAGCAGCTACAATTATAGGATATTTAAGGAGTGTGGTACCTACCCAGCATATATGGATGAAGGCAAACCATAAAGTTATCCATGTGTGTGTGTGTGTTTCATTATTATTTTCTACATGGGTTTGTACTTGTGGTTTCTTATTCTATCACATACTATGGCTCTAATATCATGCTATGATAAAATGTTATTATGTGATGTATGGTTTATTCTTCTTTATAAAATGTGAGTAGTTGCATGGTCAAAAAGAATAAAGAATAAAGAGTGAAAAAATGGCATCTTAAGTAAGTAGATATAAAACTCAACAAACAAAATATGTGAATAAATAAAATGAATAAATGAATGTAAAACATACCAAATGTAAGTAAGATGTAAATATTAAGGAAAAACATAAGATATGTAAAACATTGTAATAAAAAAGTCATGAATCACACCAATATGAGAGACAAAGAAATACATAAGATGTGAAAACAACTATATAAATAAATATCCATTGTAAAAATTACAAAATATAATCAAACATGGATATGAAATAATGGTGTGCAAAGTGCCATCCAATGTAAGATAAGTGTAAACTCATATCACATAAAGGGTATAAAAAACTTGTCTATAAATAAATCCAATGTTATAAGAGGGAACACTAGAATCAAATTAGGACATGAGAAAAGGGAAGTAAAGACGCGAGTGAAAAATCATGATCAGTTCTTGTGCTAAAGCAATGTTAGGAAAAGATGACCATCTAGAGACATAACTATGATGGCATAGATAGTGTAGAACTAAATGGTGATGGGCATTTTTTAGGAAGGATTGGTTATATTCCACCAAGGTATTATAATGCAACTCACAAATAAAAAATCTAAGAGTGCCTATAAATGGATGTTATGAGTCTAATTATAATAAAATAGATAGAAAATGGGAATGTAAAGAAGAGGGACATGATCTGCTAGTAACAATATATATCAAAGAGATATCGAGAAATATGTAGTGTGAATAAAATGATTCAAGGCACCATAAGAGTGATGTATAAATACTTAGCGAATATGAGACACTCTAATTTAGTGGGAAAGTCTAAGAGCTTTCAACATCAAGAACCTAGAGAATCCCACCTAGTAAGTGTAATCTTGAGCTAACAAGTGAAGTATATATATCATCCCTTGAAGGATATATGCATTAAAAATTAAAATATCATACCTTTCTACAATGT
Organism: Torreya grandis; assembly: GCA_037957365.1. Lineage (NCBI taxonomy): Eukaryota > Viridiplantae > Streptophyta > Pinopsida > Cupressales > Taxaceae > Torreya > Torreya grandis. The sequence goes on along the minus strand of JARHVA010000709.1, from coordinate 4,319,790 downwards.
GTTACCTTCTCCTCAAACTTGTTACAGATTTGTTGGTCTACTATAAATATTATGTGCTTGTGTGAGAAAGTAGGTGGCACTAAAATGTAAGAAGATAATGAGTCCTTCTGCCCTAGTCTATGGGCCTATCACACCCTATTGGACCTTAGCTATATTATGAGGCCAACTTTGGAGTTTGAGATTCAACTAAAATAGGTGATGTGCCAAAAAGATCACATATTTTGGTGTGGTCTAACTTTTAATATATGATTTGCCTTTTAACATTACAATATGATATGGATTTTTAAATCTTTTGGATTTTTTCTATTTTCCTCCTTCATACAGGTTTGGAAAAACCAACAATGGGTGCTAAAGATGATTATCACAAGAGACCTTACACCTATCTGCTACAGAGGAAAACCTAAGAAATAAGATGCCTAAATATTCCTAGACTTGTAGCATAAGAAACAGTGCAATCTTGAAACCAACCCAAGTGTGTGTCAAATCAAAGGAGAGGGAAAATGTGGATCGTGGAAGATCTGTCCATATGAAAAAGGTGATACAATGAGGATATGCTAATATATGACCACAAGAAGGGATGATTTTTCTTCAAAAGTGACTAATAAAAAGAGGGATCTATAAATATATGGAAATGTTGATAAAATTGCAAAAAGGAAACCCAAAGAAAGGAAATGCTATAAAGGTGGTAATTAAGTCACTAGGGAAGCAATACTAGCCTATAAATGGCCTAACATAAACACTGATATGAGGAATCATCCCAAAAGAGGGGGAATGCAAAAAGAGACCAAAGAATCATAAGGAAACTATAACCAATTTTAAGATGTCATAAAATGTGTAAAGTAAATCTAAAGGTGCTACCTAAGACCCACAAGGGAAACCAAGGCTGAGTATAAATCATCCCAAAAGAGTTGGAAGGTTAAAATATTTAAAATAAAAATCAAAGTTTCTACCAAAGATCCATGAGAGAAATCAAGGTTGATTGTAAATCATACCAAAAGAGGGGAAAAAATAAAGTGATACCAAAAAATCTAAAAAACAACAATGGCCGCTAAAAAATGTGATAAAAATATGGAAAGTAAAGAATATGCTAAAAATTGTGATAAAAATATTAGGGTGGTTTTTATGGTAAGAAGACTTGGAAGGCTCTTGGTATTCAATATCTTTTGTTCACTTATTTCCCAATCAAAATTATAGGATCCTTTATATCCCAAAATATATGTAAAACTTAGGAGTTGTTAAAGCCTCTCATAATTTGGGATGGAGATGGAGTTGAATATGGGCTCTATTTGAATTATCACTCCCTTTCATTGTATTTAGTTCTTTTATACTACGGTGTTACCTTTGCCATGGTCTCTTGGGTCAATAGACTCAAATTTTTAATAAATATGGATTAAGGTAATTTAGACATGTTCTAAAAACAATACTGAGATTGGCTCCCTTGGTTTACCCTCTATGGTTTCAATGTAATAATAATGATCTTTCCTCACTCACTGAGATCTAAAGATATTTCCTAGATTACCACCTCCACAAGATTAGAGTTAGATCACCCTCTAGGTGGCAGACAATCTAGAAGTGGCTTATTGATATCCATTTTCATGGGTATAAACCCCAAGTAGCTTATTAGTTACTTTCTCCTAATCTCATTTACATGGATTATTTGAATGCTTACTCAAAGGTTAATTCATTTTTAGAGACTTAGGGTTGAAGTATTGCTAGATTTTGGAAAGCTATTATCAAACACAATCATGCATATGTCATGTGGTATATTATACACCAAAGTTTTTCCATTGGTAGCAGACTTGTTCATTTAGGTGTGGTTAATCCTTTAAGCCCATCTTACCAACACCCAAAATCACTAAAGCATCTACTTAGTTAACCTATAATTAGATTCATTCACCTTTGAAATCATTTCATCCATAATTCTTTCTCTAAAAAATGGTGAGCATCTTAGAGGATTCAACCATGTTATCTATATAGCACGACCAGATATGGAAATTTATCCTTTTTCTAATTATTTTTCATTTATGGAAAGAAAATAACAATTTAATTTTTAACCATTTATCGCTTGATGGTTGTTTTTATGTTTATAATATAGTGTGAGCGATATCTAATGTTATGATTTAGAGTTAAGTACAAGTTGAGATGATTTGTCTCAAGGTTGAACACTTTCAGTCATTGTTGGACCATTAGAGGAATGTTCCATATGTAGTCAATTAGGTCCCTCTAAGTTCTTCACATTGATGGTCACCTTCTTAAGGTCATGGTTATAGAGATTGTGATAGATACCATCACAAAGCAAGTGATGAAGTAATTTATTGCATTCTTGGCATCCTTTGTCATCTTATAGATCTTGTGCTGGTGGTGGGTCTGCATTCCCAAATTATGGTGGATGCAGGGCTCAACAACAAGGAAAGTTCCCTCAATTGGCCTTAATAATTTCATCATCCTGATAATAGTTAGTGGATGATGCAAACAAAGATAAAACTAATGATGGGTGGGAGTCAGTACTTGATATGGTGGATGATCCTCTACCTCTGCCATTTACAATGATTATTCTCATGGCTTAGTGTTCTTGTGCCTTGGTAATTAATTTCCCAATGGATGATTTATCATGTTGCTTGTTATGCTCAAAAAAATTTTGATTAAAAATACATTTATTTAGTTAAGTTATTTAAATTTTTTTCAATTTAATTTAAGTTTCTATCTCTTAATCCATATGATTGATTTGATGTTATATTTTGGATTGTAATCTCATTCCACTCAAAGTTTTAGTAAAATTAGTAATGTATACTCATGTTATCTTAATAGAAAACATGTACTTGCTTAGTCTCATCCACTTTGAATTTCAATATTATAGGTAACTATGTCAGAGGCATTTCTATTGGGGTAAAACCTTAAAATATTCCTCTAACATATGACCAAAAAACTTAAAGTTTTTTTTACCTGATCATGTGATGACACTTGTGGGGAGACTTCAACTAAACAAAATGTCATTATAGCCTATTGCTTCTATTCTACCCATGGCTTCCACATAGAATTATTGAATCAGTTGCATGTTTCATATCCATTACACATTGAGGCTTTTACAGGTTTGGCAACACGTATTCATCATCATTGTGGTATGAATTGGCCAAGGGGTGAATGTGTAAATAGAACAATGCGGGCTTAAATACAACAATGTAGTTTGGAAGGCATTGTAGGGGTCTTGGTCTAACTGCATTCTCAAATACCCCATCGCCATTCTGAATGTGGTCAAGTTGTAAAATTAAAATAATAACATAATTATGACATTCATGGAAACCTTATGTTTACTTTGGGTTGATTGTTTTTGTTACTGTATTTTTCATTTAAGACAATAGGTAAAGATCTTCAATTTCTATGTCCACTCCATTTTAATGTCTTCATGATAAATCACGTGTAGAATTCAGTGTTGCCCACATGAAATGTAAAAGCATAAAATCTATGAGCCATCAAAAAATAATATTTAATATAATTATTCTTGTTGACTGATTATGACTTATCAGGGTGATAGAATTATATCAGGGTGAGACAAAGCTAACTTCATGATCGAGCAGGTCTGAGAATATCTTGATAGGGGAAATATGAAGCCATCCATCAAAAGATATTCACATTTTTTTGAACTAAAATTGATACATACATATTATAAAGGGGTTACAATTTTGTAGGGTAGTGACATCTTTGATTGGGCATTTTCTATTCTCAAGATTGGATAATAAAGTTATGAGAATTGATTTTATTGTAGTATGGATCCATGTTCGATGTGCATCTTTAATCAATGTTGCAATGCCACTGACATTTAGACAAGACTTTGAGGTATTGGTGTTCATCTTGTAGCTCATGTTCATCCATGTTGCAGATATACTGACACTTGGAGCAATTACATTGAACATAAAAACATATTAAAATGCCATACTCAAACCCTAAAATAAAAATAAGGAACAATTAGAGCTTGTATTCATAAGCATATTATATATCCATACATTAAAAAAAAAACATAAAATCTAACGGATTACTTGTTAAGAAAAAGATGCTTTGGAAACATTACTAAAATGAATATCATGTTACTGTTATTTAATGCTTCATGCAAAAAAAGGTTAGATGGGGTCAATGGTAATTGTTTGTTTTGCTTAAGTGGAGTTTTATAAAACAAAAAGTGTAAATTGATACTTGTTCCGTGCACAAAAATCTTAATTGTTGAACTTTTCTCACCTTATTTACACAAAATGTTAAGAAGTAATAGTAATAAACATAATATATATTATTTTATATTATTAAAAAAGTGAATGGTTCATCTTGTACCCGAAGTGATTGTTCCCCTTTTTGCAACTATGTCAATTTGATTTAGTATTACATGTTGATAGGTGTATTGGCATGATTTGTACTTTGAAAGTGTTTTTTGCAATGGCGATATGTGTTGTTGAGTCTCCATATGATGACTAAAAAAGAAGCCATGAGATTTTGGCATAAAACCTTGGTTGATGGCATCAAATATGAAAATCTCCTAAAGTAGATGATGTCCAGTTAATCCACTGTGTGCTCAGTTCTTGGCCAGGGTTGGAGGAGACCCTTTGGTGGATAGTGTGATTCAAGCCATTATTGACCTAGGCCTATCTAATCCATGTTTAGACACCTTGAAGATCACCTGAATCATTGGTATGCAAACTATTTTTTTCTTTGGTGGGGGGAGGTCAGGGGGAGCTAGCAACACTTTGGCAGTCCATGAAGATGTAAATCATCTTGGTACCAAGCTTGGAAAGAGAGTTGATGAAATATGGAGCCCATGAAGAATTTTTTTGTGGATAATATCACTTAAGTAGTAAGTTGTACACAATTTGTGGTAGGCTTGGTATTCCTTTGTAGTCTTGGTAGTCGAGATATGAAGACTCTAATATTAATAAATCTTTAGTGGAACTAATCATGGAAGATGATTTTTTTGTTGATAATCCCACGGTGGTGGTTTTGAGATCTTATAAGGAGTAGTTTGATATGCAATTTTCTAGTAGAACTAGAATCAAAATTTATATGTTTTTAAACTATATTTTCACTCTTGAATGTTGATAGTCACTTTTGTATACCTAATTCCATCAAATTTTTTATTACTTGATTAATAATCATATCATAACCTCCTAATCAAAAAATATATAATATATTAGTTTATTATATATAATAAATTATTAATATTATAAAATATATATTATTATATATAAACATTTATGCTAATTTATATTGTATTATTATATGCTACTTTTTTATCATTGATGTTAACTTACTCTTTTCAACACATTAAATTAAGTTTGGTCTCTATTAAAATTATTTTAAATCTAAGTCTATATCATAATTATATGTATTTCATTATGTCATATACTTTAGTGCCACTATTTATTAAAACAAGAAGGTAGGCTTGTAGGACTGTAAGATACAAAGATTTAACAATTATTGTGGAACCTTACCACTACCCCATTTTAAATTCATAGCCTCACCCTTTCTCATTAAAAATAAAAATTAAGGCTACCCTTTCATCGTTTCCTCATATTTTAAGCTTTGTTTAGTGAGTAAGATCATATTTTTTGGGGTGAATGTTGTTTTTGTGAGCAAAAATATTTTTTGAACGTGTCTAGAAAAGTGTTAGAAGACTAGTATTTGAGGCAAGTGGGGGAACATGGAAGTAATCTACATCACCTCAAACATGTGTATTAATAATTTCATAAGTAAAACTATTGGCTGAGTTGAAGGTTTGAATGTGCATTGTAGGTGGGTAGAGGTTATATTTAACTTGCCTTTTGATTTGAGGTGTATTAGCACATATGCATAATACATTTCTATTGTGTTGTGACATTCCTCAATAGTTGATACCAATGAATTATAACTATAAGCCACATATCTATATAAATCATTAGGCACATTCTTTAGTCCCATTCTAGTGCATGTGGCCACCGTCCTCTTCCTCATGTGGCAATGCTTCAATTAAAAGATATTCAAATATATGCATTCAATTAATTTATTAAAATGTAACCATTTATAACCAATGTGAAAATTTTATTGTATGAAATGCAATTCAGTTTATACAATGTGTTAGAAGGATATGGGCGACAATTTCAGAGATGGTCATCAAATCAATTAACACCACAACATAGAGAAGAATGAAAAATGTTCTTTCAAAAGAAAGTCCCAAGATACTCCACCTTTTTACTTAGAAATATTGACTGCACATGGGTTCCACTCCCATAGCCAACCCTGATATAACTAAATACCTGGTTATGTTTACAATGATGATTGATATAGATCCTCCTGCCAACTCTAACTCCCTGAGATAACCCAAGAACTACATGGAACTGTGTTGATATCCATTGTTTGATATATAATTTAAATTGTTTACGTCATGCCTTATGTCTTGACCACCAATTCACCCCACACTCAATTGAAGAAATGATATCAATAGTAACCATAGTGCATAGGTTGATTTCCCTTAATGAACCCTTTTTTGGCATTCTGTTCAAAAAATTCAATGCTGATGTCACCATAAAAGTTATATGCAAGGGATGAATTTCATGTTTAATGACTACTCTACTAGTACAGCGGGAAAATGTATGTGACCTTAATATTGATTTTGAATTCAATCCATCCACTGTACTACCAATCATAATCAGATACTTTGACATCACAAGATCAATGATAGGTAATGACTATTCAATAGCTTCAACCTTTGAATGGAATTTCATATTATTGGATTTCTACAAAGTAAGCTACAAATATTTTAATGCAGGTAATTGTTCAATTTCTACTATAGTATGAAGCTTCTCACAACTCTCAATTCCAATGGTCTCTAAGAAACCTAGTCTAACAACACCTATTTTCCATGACTAATATTGATTGTTTTAATCAACTGGAATCTCATTGTTTTTAGCTAAGTATACGAATCTAAAGTATTTTGTCTTGAATAAAACAAGGTAGAGAGGTGCGAAGAGGAGGGAGGTTGAAACACATGTAGGCCTTGCACGTGGGACATTTTGAGAATCAACATGTAAGGGAGTCTTGTAGGGTGATAGATTAAATTGTAAGATGCATGCCACTTCAAGACAATGTACTTCTACAGTGACTCGTGATTACATGGGATCCATGTTTTTCCATGATTTTAGTACATGTATTTTTGGGTGCTTACACTTGAATAAAAATTTAGATAATATAATATTACATTTGGCTATGTTGTATCTATAATGATATTAGGGCATTAAATAATTTGAGAAAAAAAATTGTCAATAGTATTTTGTAATATCAAAAATTCCTTTCATGAAGTGAATTTAAAGGTTAAATGAAACTTTTTATTTTGTTAACACGGTGTGTGATAAGGGTAAAAACTAACAATTTCCCCAAAGGTGCAAGTTACTATTTTGGTAAGATGGGGATTTGTAAAGTGAAAGAGAGTACATTTTTGTTTCTTCATATGGTGTGGCAATGTGTTATGTGGGAAGGAGACGTTTTGTTTTATGGTGAACTTGAGCAATGGTGAATTGGTGGGGAAGTGCAAACCCATACAAAAAATGTAAGTGGTGAAAGATATCAAGGTGAGTATGATAGTGATGGTGAGGGGCAATGCCAAGGTATTTCAATGGGAGACCCAAATAAGCTTGGAAAAATATATGTAAAAAGCACAAGGACCTGTCACATCTGATAATGCAATATGTATCTTCCACCAAATTATTTCAATTACCAAACACATGATTGAAATAGGAGTCAAATATCCAACGGCTTTTTGAATCACATAAAATGAACCATGTGTCAATTTAGATAAATTTAAAACTAAAATGACATAAAATGAAACTGTGTTAACTATGTAAAACCTAATTAGATGCCTCTAAAGTCAGTTAGACAAAAATTGGAAAAGACTTCTTCAATGAAAGATGCCTTTTATATAATATATTTTAGTGATGCATGATGTCATATGAAATATATATATATATATATATATATATATATATATATATATATATATATAAGATTTTATATTCTCATTCTCATTAACATTAAAAACAACTATTATATTCATAACAATAGTACGTATTTCTCTTTATTTAGTGAATAGAAGAAAGGACAATTTTTGCAAGGCCCTCTAGAGCAACCAATCGTGGATAGTTTAATTCACATATTTAACATGTCATTGAACTTTAAATGTGTGTTTGGCTAGGCTTCTTCAAGTCAAATGCTTGAAATATCCTATCATCACCCCTCACCATCACCACCCATCTCTCCACATGGAAGTTGTATACTTTTGGAAACTATGCAACATGGCATAATATAGTGTGACGTTCCCAAAAGTAGACTACATAGTATCGATGTTTAGTAATATTGTCTAGTGTGGCATGACATGGCACAAGGCAATTTTTTAGTTGTATACATGAGGTGCTACAAGGTTACATTATATGTTGAGTTCTACACACTAGATGATAGTATATATTGTTGGTGTACTTGTCCAAAGGAGAAGTGCATGAGTCACAAAATTACAGACAAATCACCTCAACATTTTTTTCAAGGTTCCCAAAAAATAATACACTTTACTAAACCCTCAATTTGTCAATTATTACTTTAGAATTGTAATATTGTGAATTAGGTATTTTTTTTCTTTACATCTAATTTAGGTTGATTTCATTGTTATTGTAGATTAGGTATTATGTAGCTTCCATTCATCCATGATGCCAATTTATTGTCACCCAGGATAATTACATTAGGTTGAAAAACATATGGAAACACCATGCTTAGACCCCTCGAAGAAAGAGAAGGTCCATATAGAACATCCAAATGGTGATCATCAAAGACAATGACAAGGCATTTCACGGGATATCGTACATGTGAAGAGACCCATATCGTACACTAGACCTAAGTTCAAGGCAAATATTAGAATCACATGACCAACACCCATTGCATAGGGGTCCATAGCATTCAAGATGATGACATATTTGATTTGCCATTTTATATTATCGAGGGTGTACGAGAATGTCATGAGAGATTATTTAATTCCAGAAAGGCTCCATGTCTCATGTGTAGATTAAATCAACAAACTTGGTCTTTCAACAATCATAGTACAATTATTAAGTGGAAAAATATAACAATTCAAACAATTATTCGTATATTCCCTCCTTTTTCTTTTATTTGTGCTTTTGATTCACCATCATATAGAGCTTTCTAGTTAGATAGATCTCTTACTTTACATCTCTTCCAGCTTTCTTTGGACCATCGAGGCAACTCCTAATTTTTTTTGTGTGTGCCTTAACATGCAACATTAACATGGAATCATTGAATTACATAGAATGTTAGCATCTCATCCCATATTTGAGAAATAAACATATAGCAGATTACAATGATGAGTGAGCATACATCTAAATCAGTGAGCTCTTTTGGCTAAGCAACGACGAGTAAGGGGCATCCACGTCATCAAAGTCGCCCAAGACATAATCTTGGTCTTAACCATTTGACTCTCTGTGTCTGGTACCTAGAGGGATTCTTACCCTAGTGGATGGATATAAACAACCATCATCCTCCCTAGTTGGACTACAACCCTTTTGGTGGCAACTCCTAATTTAAACATTGAATACTTCTAATTTAATATACTTAACCATCCAATGTTTAAGTTTTTGCGGAGGATGGAAGTTCATTATGTTTGTCCAATTATTTAAACTGGGCCCTTCGCATGTGGTTAATTATTTTAAAGACTTTTATTTATGTAGATTTAATAATATTGATATTTTAGTCAATATTTTAAGTTTGAAATGTTTTTCTTAATTTTTCATGATAATTTTCACTTGATTTATTTTGTCTTTAATCGTATTGTTTTGTATAATTTTCATGGGATACATTTTTATCCTTTCAAATGGATAAATCTTTCCATCCCTTTCCACGTTTTTCATTTTGAACTGATGTGAGTCAGCACACATGTCAATATCATCAAATTTAAATTTTATTTGATTATAATATAAGTCTCTCATTTATTTTCCTTAACATTTTAAATTAGAAAGTTTCAACTTATTACAATTATAATCTAAATTGAAAGAACGAACTTTCCACTTATAACACCTCCCAAAAACAAACTTTCCACCTCTAACATTCTTATCCGATCAATTTTAAATTTAAAAATATATTACTAACAATATTAAATATATATTTCTAAATTTAAATTTTAACCACATATATCTACTTCATTATCTACAAAATATGCCATTTCTATCCCTTCATATTTCTTACATATCCGTTCCATTTAAGTACTAAGGATCGAATCCACCTTTATAACCAGAAGGTGGCAAGTTGGCAACAATCGCAGGGTCGAATCACAATGGCGTTGGGCCATCCCTGAATTGAATATCAGTTTCTGAACACGCATGAACAGCTGAACATCCCTCTCACAAAACACGAGAAATCCCTTATTTCGATGCTGAAATGTTGCTGAAATACTTAAATGATTAACCCAATTTAGGCACTTCATATGATTAAGGAAGGCTATTGTCAGAATGCTTTGAATGCATGTGGATTGGGGAACGGGCCAAAGTCGTGAAGGTATTTAATGGCAGACCGGCCATGCATTTAATAGCCAAGGACAGAAACGAACATTACAGAATTAAATTCAACATTCCTCCAGTAGCCAGCTCCACCTAATTCCTCACTTTTTCTGCACCTTAGCAATAAATTGCAGTGTCACATGCCATGTTTTCACTTTTTCCCATCATAGCAAAAATATTAATTGACAAAACATTCTGAGCATACTATTAGTGATTCTGCCTGCTGCCTGTTTTTTTATGTTTTTCTTTGTTTCTTCTTTTTCTGAATATAGTTATGGAAATATCTCTCTTAAATTTTGTTGGTATGCAAGAGTTACAGTTTTTTTTTTAATATAACAAGATTATTTTTTCTTTAATGTTCTCCAATTTATTAAATATAAAATTAATAAAAATATTTATGAAAAAATGAATAATCATAACTAATTTCATATTTTCTTATTATCGTTTACATGATCTCTTTATACTCCTTAAGGTGCTCTTTTATTTGTTTGCACTCTCATACCTTAACAAGCCTAAATAGGCCTATTATGCCTTGTACCTATACTAATCACTAGATCACTCAAACTCTTGGTCAGCCAAGACATTAATACATTAGGGTTAGACCCAAAACATGTATTATTACATGTTACACATGAATAAATCAAAATAGGATCACCATTAGGTCGGCCAAATTCGCTCAGACCATCTTCTCTTCTTAAGCTTAGTGGAGACCTAATGTATTTAGGTCAATCCTTTCCGTGGAATAACTCAAACCTCTTATGGCCCAGATTGACCTCACAAAAGAACACAATCCTTTCAAAAACTTATTTGGCAACCTCAAATAACCTCCTCGATGCTCAATAATTCACAAAGCATTCACTTACTTCATGAAAGCTCCATTAGGCCTTAAAGACCTATTATGCCTAATTACCTAAAAAACACTGTCTACAAAGACGAAACTCAAACCACCTATAGAAACACATTCTAGGCACAATACATATATGTATGGAAACTTCATGACCTTAGGGTAATCATCAAACTCATTAGATTCCATCACTTAGGGTCTAAATACTCAAAAATACCTCTACAAAAAACTCACTCTGAATTGCCAGAAAGCTGTAAAACCCAGTCATGGTAATTTGATCTCAACCATCAACATAGGATCTTTATAACACTCCAAATACATGTATAATATCCCATGGCATATATAATACATCACCACATTCTTGGTATACTTCTAGACTAGTCATAATGTCACAGGAACATAAATCTCACTAACACACAAAAAATTGCAAAAGACCCTGAAAACGTAGACCTGATGAATGTTGTTTTCAACTCTTGTAAGGACACTTCCAAGACTTATAATTCACATTAATAGCTACTATGTGACCTATAAAACATCCTATTTTATGTGTGTGTGTGTGTGTTGAGAGTCTGTATAAGAAGTTAAAATATGGAAGGCAAAATGACTTTTCTGACTGACCAAGAACTGTGAAAAAGAAGGACAACAAATTGGTTTGCAAGACCAATGGTTGACACTTCAAATTGTGATTGGTCTTGGTTTATCACAATTTGAAGTGTCAACCATTGGTCTTGCAAACCAATTTGTTGTCCTTCTCTTTCATAGTTCTTGCTCAGTCAAAAAAGTCATTTTGGCTTCCATATTTCAACTTCTTATACAGACTCTCAACCTTATATAAAGCATGTATAGGTCATATACATTTAAAAAAACATTAAAATGTGCACTAGATACATTAACTCCTGTCATAAAGTCTCAAACTCTTCACTCCATCTTGCATACCTTGAACTACCATTCTGCCTTGATAACCAATCATGGGAAACATGTGTTTCAGTACATGTGAGGACACTTATAGTAAGTCCTAATGCATGAATATGATTCTTAGAGATATTTATATCATATCCAAACACAAATATTCAAAGATCTAATGGAAAATATGGGATATATAGACCAATCTCTAAACCTTACACCTTCATTTTCTCGTCTTCACTAGACAGGTCATCTTGTCAACACCATTTTAAACATTTTTAATGACCTTCAAAACATATAAATAATATAGACAAGTTTTAGAGGTCTTGAGAAAAAATCCCATGCAATTTTATTCATTCCTAATCCATGACAACATATCCCTAATCTCATTCTTACTTTTACCTAGTTTTTTCATTGTCTTCCTCACTAGGCATTTTTAACGATAGGCCAACTTCTATGACCATTTTAGCAATTTTGACTTATTTAACCTAATCATAATCACCATGAACATGAATTAAAAGTCTCAATATTCAACATTCATCCATTCTAAAACTTTGACTCAGTCAACTCTACCTATTATACCATTTTAATGAGAAATAAGGGTTTTTCTATAGCTTCCACTTACTCATTTGATAGACCAATTCCACCTAAAGGTACTTGGGAGAGTCCTATACCTGATCCAAACATCAAACTAGATCATCCAATCCATTATGATCTATTTTCATCAATATCTTCCATATCGAGTCACTATGAGGGTTTTACTAGGGTTTTAGACTGGTTTCCATTCTTAACATTTGTTCATAAAGCGATGCCCCTGAAACCAACTCCTAATGCTTATAAAATTTTTTAGGACCCTTTTACATCTCTCTCCAATATCTCAGCTTCCCATGCAATAGTCACACATGCCAAAAAGCATCAAAAGTTCCTTATCGAGTTCAAAACTCTTCATTCTAGCACTTGAGAGACCTCAAGACTCACTTTCATGATTTTTCCTTCAACTCAAGACCTGAAAATTTATGATCTCTCTTAAAAAAACATTTCACACCTCTATAAAATATCACATGATGTCAATCACCTTGGAAACTAAACTTGACCCCTCGTTAGGCCACACTAGGTCTTTTTGCATACTATGCCTAAACTTGTAAGCCATACTTAGATCTTGAAAATACCTTGAACTATCTTGCATTACTATGAACACATCATAATCATGTCATATATCTTTGTACCATGCTTAGACACTTCATTTCACAACTTCAAGCTCATACACACCCATATCACCATCATCATGTCTCTACAAGCCATATTGATGCTTAATAACTAGTCCATCAAACAGTTCTACTAGGAACCATACCACTTTGAGACCTTTCTACCACTATAGATGCACTATAAAACATATTCTCATGCCAAAAAACCTCATTTCATGCTCAACTAATACCACACATATTCTCACAAGCCTCAACTCACTTACTTCACTAGGCTTCATTATTCATGCCTTTACCAAGACAAGACTAGGTTTCCTTTCATTGGAGATGCACTCTAAAACACATTATCATGCCAAACAACCTCATTCCATGCTCAACTACTAACACACATTTTATCATAAGCCTCAGCTCACTTAATCTACTAGGCTTCACTATTCACGCCTTTACCAAGATAAGACTAGGTTTTACAAAACACCTTGTCCACAAATATTTGCTTCTTATGAACTTGGTCAATAAATGATCTTACTTCAACACAATCAACACTCTCTTTCATGTATATTCAAAAGATCACTTCTGGGACATCAATGACATTCAATTACTTTTGACATTAATGATAACATTAATGCCTCAACATAACAACAAGAACATACCTCAATAATCTTCCCCTTTTTTCATTGATGGAAAACACTCTAACACAACATATCATTCTCATCTCTCTAAGATGGATCCATCCAAACTGGTCTTTCTCCTAATCAATTCTTTCTCCCCCTTTGACATTAATGACAAAGGGTCATATCTAACAATACTACTGATCCTTGGACTTGGAGAACCCATATAACCAACAAGTTCCCCCTTTGTCCATACATACTTATCTTCAAGCTTCTCAATCCACCATGGCTTAAACCACTTCATATCATCTTCATGGAACACATATTCAAATAGGTCTATTTAAACAAACTAGTGTCCGTCAGATTTTTGATATAATTTATTTCCTTCAAGAAACTCAATACAGGTTACAAATACAAATAAATCCATGAAAAATGACCCTAAGGTTATATTCAAACTCTTCATGGTACTCTTCAAATTCATTTAATAGCTCAACTTTGCATATGCAGTTAATACCTTGTTAAGAAAAACACATAACTTCTATTATCCTCAAGCCTCTGAACATATTCATGTCATACACAAAATGACAAAAAATTGCTTCATGACCTTATGGGGTCATCTTGACGTCAAACAAACATTTCAACTCATGACATAACCTCTAGAGAAACACCACTTAAACATTCTTCAAGATTACTAGAAACTTGTCATGTTGTTTCTAACTATTTTTGCTTTTCTACATTCAAAAGATGTAAGAAACTAAGATAATGGTTAGGGGTTTGTACGTACCTGAATGAGGTCTGCGCACCATTATCCAGACATTGAAGGAACTCCTCTTTGGCTGTGGAGGATGACACCTGCAGAAGAAAGAGACTTGAACAAGAAAACTGTTAGATGGATAGGTAGTAGACTTCCAAGCAAAGCTTGATCCCAGAAGTGCAAAGACTTCCTGAAGGGGTGACAGTCTACTGATTGATAAGAAGCAGAATGTTGATAGAAAAAGAAATGACAAAAGACTGAACAAAAAGAAATAAAAACAAATGCGTACCTGTATGTGGCAATATGTCTTCCACAGTCGCCGATGCCGGTTAGTCAGTCGTCGTCAGTTGGGCAGTTGTTGACGTCGGTTAGTCTGCCGACGTCGGTAGGGGCAATGAGCTTGGAGGCCGGCGTCGGTCGGGGTAATGGCCTTGGACGGGTTTTGGACGGGTCTTCGGTCGATGGAATGGTCTGTGGTAGTCTAGGAGTCTGATGGTTTGTGTAGGGTAGAGAGTAAGGTCTGAGGAAGGAGTCAGATAAGGGATAGGGTGTCAAAAAGAGTGAGAATATGAAGAAGGCTTCTCAGCGTTCTCAGGAAGAGATTCAGGTCTGGTCTGGTTGATAGCTGGGTCTGGTTGATAATACTTAGAAGTAATGAAAAGAAGCTAATTGCTTATACATTCTAAATACATTCTAAATTACTGAAATGATAAAAAGGGCAAAAGAATACTTACCTCCTGCTTGGTGCAGAGCCAGAGGTGTTTGAGACGCTTGTCCCTGTTGTGTCTATAGCCAGAAAAGCGTTGGTTGAAGTCTGAGGATTGATTTCAGAGAGTTCCTATTGATGTCCAGGTCTGAGAGCCAAGAGAGGAAGAGATTCTGAGATAGAATTCACGTTCGGGGAAGAAGACCCGCATTCCAGGTGCAGAATGCAATTTTAATGCAACCGATGTCAGTGGCTAAAAGATGGGTAAAAAGGCTAAAAATAGCCTTTTGTTCATTTTCCCATCTACCAAGGTCAGCTAGTCGTGGTTAAACGGTCGAAGACAGATTAAATGAGTGTGAGAGGCTAGTGGAAGGGTTGAAATAGGTCATAAATTAGTCATAGGGTGATGGGAGGCATCCAAGGGAAGGTATCCAAGGCAGGGTGTGTCCAAGGGTGAGGTGTCATGGATGAGGTGTCAAGGGGGGTGTTATTAATTTAAAATAAGT
The DNA here is from genome assembly GCA_037957365.1 of Torreya grandis. NCBI lineage: Eukaryota > Viridiplantae > Streptophyta > Pinopsida > Cupressales > Taxaceae > Torreya > Torreya grandis. The sequence continues at coordinate 4,303,702 of JARHVA010000709.1, read as the reverse complement.
TATTATTTTAAATTAATAAGTGTGTGGGTTAGGAATGTGCTAGAAGTGGACCAAGGGGACCAAGGGGGAGTCGACCAAAGAATAGACACGATTTCAGTGTCTACATTTGCCCCTTTTTGTCTTGTTGGTTGTTCTTGACGAACTGCAAGACAAAAACAGGAGTAAGCTGCCCTCAGGTATGGGATGAGGTTATTTTTGTCTTGTTGGTTGTTTTAGTGAACTGCAAGACAAAAAAGAAGAAAAAGTTGCCCCGATTATGGGATGAGGTATTCCCCCTCAAAGTGGGAGTCGAGGGAAGGGAACCTGAAATCAGGTGCCAATTTGATAGAGAGTGGATGGAAATGGTGAAGTTGGAGTGTGAACGCTGCAATAGTTGAGATTACGCGCATACCACTTCATGAGATGGTCAGGTCAAATTGTCGCAGTCTAAGGTCAAGGAGTGCCAAAATTGAAATAACCGGGCCCCAGCATTTAGTCGTAGCTGATTGGGTTATTCGATCCAAGCTGTAGCTCCAATGGTCGTCGTGCTCCAAGTATCCCAGGCTCAGGAAGTGCTCTTGGAAAACACAAAAATGTCACAAGTAGTGGGGATCAACTTGCTCGCGATCCAATACTTATGAGGGTCGAAATGCAGGTTGCAGACAATTTTGTTAACCATTCGTGAGGTAGCATACATGCAAAAACAACCAAGGCAACGTTGTCTTGGAAGTGGTCGTAGTCAGAGGAGATAGGCGTGATCTCCAAGGTCATTGGTCGAGTCGAGGGGAGATAGTTGGTCCATCAGATGGATAGACAAAGGAATGGCCGAGCTAACCTCAGAAGATCCCGTGTCAACTGAGTGCTGCCTACATAGCCCCAGTCGTTAGGGCCTCAGGCCGATGTAGTTCTCCCTAAAAGGGAGGAAGAGGGTCAGTTGTGGATGGGTTGGATGAGGTTAAGTCATGGTATCAGGTAAGATAGTTTGTCCATCAAGTAGATGAACAAACAGACGTGGTCGAGCTACCCCCAAAAGACGTCATGTCGACTGAGTGCTGCCTACATAGCCCCTATTTGAAGGGCCTCAGACCAATGTAGTTCAGATGAAAATTCAAAATGGTTGATGATTGGTTTGGTCAGGTTAAATGATGAGTGGAATAATGGTTTGTCCATCAGATAGATGAACAAACAGATGTGGCCGAGCTAACCCCAGAAGATGTCATGTCATCTGAGTGCTGCCTACATAGCCCCAGTCGTTAGGGCCTCAGACCAATGTAGTTCAGACTAAGAGGCAAAATGGTTGATGATTGGTTTTAGTCATGGTTAAATGATGATTGGAATAATGGTTTGTCCATCAGATAGATGAACAAATGGATGTGGCTGAGCTAACCCTAGAAGACGTCATGTCATCTGAGTGCTGCCTACATAGCCCTGGTCGTTAGGGCCTCAGGCTGATGTAGTTCTCCCAAAAAGGGAGGAAGAGGGTCGGCTATGGATGGGTTGGACGAGGTTAAGTCATGGTCAAAGGTAATATGGTTTGTCCATCAGATAGACGAACAAACGGATGTGGCCGAGCTAACCCCAGAAGATGTCATGTCATCTGAGTGCTGCCTACATAGCCCCTGTTGGAAGGGCCTCAGACCAATGTAGTTCAGACGAAGAGTCAAAATGGTTGATGATTGGTTTTGGTCATGGTTAAATGATGAGGGTATGATGATGTTACAGTCTTTTCCATATTATGTGATGGTGTATTCTGTAACATTGGTCAGGGTTTTTCATCCCTAGCAATTATCCATATTAGTGATGGTGTATGCTAAAAATGAATTGAGTCTATTTATGCTTCAGCAAGTAATGCTTTATGCTTGGCATAAATTGAGTGGTCGATAGTTTCCATGTGTATTGGTTTCCATAGAAACTATGTGAAATGGATTATGTCATGTTGGTGGTCTGAAAATGTTTGGGTTGGTTTGGTTTGGTTGAGAAAATGATTTGGTTGAATTGGATAAAGGTATGGATAAGAAGTGAAAGGCGCGTTGCTATTTCATTGACAAGGACCATAATGATAGCATAGGTAGGGGGTTTTAGAAACAAAAGCCCCATTCATGCATTACGTCGTGGACCACTAGTTGTGTTAGAGAAGTAATCGAATCACTTTGACATTAAAATGAGCTCAAAATCCCTTGAGTAGGTGATGTGATATGTGAGATGGGGTAACCCTTTTTAGTAAGGATAACTTTGCCCCTTTTTATAGGAGACCTTGAGAATGACTACAAGTCAATTCCATGACCCTTTTTTTTTGGCAGACTGATCAATGCGGGAAGTCTACATAGAGATGCCATTTTGTTTTGTGGTCATTTGTGAAGCTAATCGATGCGGGAAGCTTCTGAGAGAGTGCTATTTGTATCAAGATTTTAGTCATAGCCATCCTTCGAGGGAGTGGTCTATATTATATATATATATATATATATATATATATATATATATAAGGGCTTTGAATAGCTATCCTTTGAGGGAGCAGTCTATTAGCTACAACAATGGTAGTACAACTGTCCTTCGAGGGAGCAGTCTGCCATTAGAGTTTTATGACCTTTTGATAATTTGACATCAATTTATTTTTGATAGAATTTTGAGTCATGGACAAGACTATAGAAGTTTAAGGGCTCCCTTTTATTAGGACAAAGCATGCATACTTTATAAAAGGGTTACATAATGTTGCGTAGGGGAACAGGGTTAAAAGGAATAAGGAATGGGGATGAAGATGATAGGAGATTGCTCAAGGGACGAGCTCAAGTTAAATTTCAAGTGAATGAGTACTCGACTAACAGTAGAACGGTCATAGATGTAAGGCATTAAGGGGCTCAAGTTCTGGTCAGCCTTCAAGAAAAGATAGACGATAAGTCCCTGACCCATACTTGTGCATCATGATGTAAGGTCCGAGCCAATTAAGAGAAAACTTGCCTCGTTTGCTTCTTTCCATATTGGTCACGTGTTAAAGATGATTAAGAAGTTGGTTAATATTTTGTCGATGCTTGGTTGATTGATATTTGGTTGATGTTTGGCTGGTTGATGTTTGGTCGAGGTTTGGTTGATGCTTGGTCGAGGCTTGGTTGATGTTTGGTCAATGCTTGGTTGGTTGATGTGTTGGTCGAGGCTTGGTCGAGAGTTGGTTGAGGCTTGGTTGATGCTTGGTCGAGGCTTGGTCAAGACTTGGTCGAGGCTTGGTTGAGGACGTGATAGTCAATATAGAGTCAAATTCCCCCAGTTATTTTGGTGATGATGAGAATGCTTGAGAAATGGTTGGACTAAGGCAGCTAGTGTTTGGGGGTCTTTAGGTTGGACCTCCACTACCTGTAAGGCTTTGATTAAGGCTTGATGATGTTGTGGAGAGCTTTGTATGAGGTCATACAAAGATGTCTTCACACAAGTTTGGTGAAGTTGCTTCACCATGGGGTCATGAATTGGTTTCAAAAAAGCTGGTCGAGATGTGCCCAAAATTGAAATCTTGGGTCTTGATGGTTGAGGAGAGGGCTTGACAAATGGATATGTTTGGGGGAGAGAAACCTTCTCTTTCCCTTTATCCTACATGATTTGTGACCTGTTGGCCACATTGATGGTATTGATTTCAAATAAAGGGGTTAAAGGTGATCGAGGGACCATAGTTTGATGATGGGCTCCCGATTTAGGTGATGAGGTTTGAGAGGCATGGAATGGTGTCGATGGTTTGGTTAAAGGGTGGTCAAAAGGATCCTTAGTGAGAAGGGTACCCTTTTTGAAGTATTGATGAATGACAGCTTTAAGAGCACAACAATGCTCAGTGTCATGTCCAGGTGTGCGATGATACGCACAAAGTTTAGTGTCATCAAACCAAGATGGCCTTGATCTGAGAGTTGATAAGTGTGAAGGTGAAAATGTTTGGGACACATGAGATGGGGTTGGAGATTTGTTGGTAGTATCCTCAACAAGAGGGGTGTTTTTTTCCATGAATTGGCGGATGGAAACCTTAAGGGCACAACAATTTTTAGTGTCATGCCCAGGTGTGCGATGATATTGACAAATTTTTGTGTCATCGAACCAAGACGGCCTTGATCCGAGAGTTGATAAGTGTGACGGTGAAAATGTTTGGGAGACATGAGACGGTGTTGGAGATTTGTTGACAGTATCCTTAATAAGAGGGGTGTCTTTTTCCATGAATTGGCGGATGGCAACCTTAAGGGCACAACAATTTTCAGTGTCATGCCCAGGTGTGCGATGATATTGGCAAATTTTGGTGTCATCGAACCAAGATGATTTTGGTCCAAGAGGTTGAAATGGTTTGATAGGCGAAAGAGTGATGTTAGAAGTTTGTAAAAGTCGGCGTAACAACAAGGTGTAAGAACCTACTAATGGGTCTGCACGTTGTGTTGTAGTAAAAGTTGACAACTTCTGTTTAGACATTATCGAGGGAGTGTTTCATACCATCCTTTTGTTTGGGGGTGTGGCCAAATGCGTAGATGACACTTTCATGGTAGGAGGCATTGGATGTTTTGAAGGAGGTATGTTTTTGTTAGGTGTTGGTCGTAATGGAGGTGATTTGTTTTTATTGAGTGTCGAAGTAGGAAGCACTCCTATTAAGGTGGATGGGTGTGGGCCCAAAATGGAGGGCAATGATGATGGTGGGAGAAAAATTCTCCAATGGGGTTTAGTAGCCTTCTTTGGTTTAGTACAAGGACTACTATTGCACAAGGCAAGGTTCAAGTCTACCTTCACCGAATCTTCTTCAGTCGAAGTGGGTGAGGCGGCTAGTTCCTCTCTCAATAGAGAAGGGATTGGAGAGTTTGGTTCTTTAAGAGGGCAGAGCATAGGGATGGTGATGGCTTCGACGTGTGGTCGAGGTGCAGGAAAAGTATGATCCCCCATTGATGATAGGAAGGATGAGGGCGAGGCTACCAGCGCTGGTATGGTCAAGGCGTCCTCCAATATAAGAGAGGTCGATGGAGAACTAACATGAGAAGACGGTTCATCCACCTGTGGAAGAGAAGTGGGGGGAGAAGGCTCTTCTTCTTGTGATGGACCAATAAGTGGGCTAACCTCTTCAGACTGTGAGAGAGGTTGGTTAGGCATAAGAGGCGAGACCGTGTTGATTGTGTGTATATTATGCTCTTGGGAGTCATCGGCCATGGTCTGCACGTTGTTTTGGCTAGGGGGATGGTTAGGAAAATGTTGTTTAAAGATGTCAATGTTTTGATTGGGTGGCACGTTCAGGTTATCCAAAACAAGATCCCCCTTGTCTATCATGTCTTGGACAATGTTTTTGAGAGTCTTGCAGTTGTTTATGTCATGGCCCTAGACACGGTGATAATGACAAAAGTCATTTTCCTTGTACCATGTAGGGATAGGTTTTGAGGGGTCGAATTGAGGAGGTTAGACTTGAGGGAGATTGAGGACCCCCTGTTTGACGAGTTTATCCAAAACAAAAGCGTATGATTCTCCTATAGGAGTATATTGACGCTGTATATACCATTGTTGGAATTGTTTGGTGATGCTTTGAGATGTGGAGGGTTGAGATTGGTTGGTTGTTGTTGAAGATGATGGTCTAAGGACCACAACATTTGCCGATCCTTTGGACTTGATGTTGGAAGAAGGTTTAGACGAATAAGGGTCATTGGACTTGGTGTTGGGGTTTTTACTCTGCAATTGGACTTTGTTTTCCTTGACGGCACGTAGTTCAAGCTTCCTAGCCATCGTGAAAGCTTCATCAAATGTGTGGAATGTTTGGACCTGCAAGGTAGAGGAAATATGTTTGGCACACGCCTGAGAGAAGAGCTCGATGAGCTCAGGTTGAGGTAAAGAAAAGGAGAGTTGGTTGATTAAGCCTCTCTAATGGGCAAAAAAATCAGCTATGGATTCATCATCAAACTGTCTAATGGAGTATAGGTCCGTAATTTAAACCTTTTTAGTGATATTGATCAAAAAGTGGTCAAGGAAAAGTTGAGCTAGCTGGGTGAATGTGAAAAGAGAGTGACTGGTGAGAGAGATGTACCAATCGAGAGCAGCACCAAAAAGTGACATGGGGAATGTGCATAGCAGTAACGCATCATCATGTGCTATCAAGTAACAAGCATGTCTAAATGCTCGCAGATGCTGTTGTGGGTCTTCCTTACTCTGGAAGCGAGTAAACTTAGGAAGCTCCCATTGACTAGGATACGGTCAGATTGGGACGGAGGGATGGATGGGTTCATTACAAATTTGGTCATGCGATAGGACATTTCTTGAACCCAAAATTGAGGTCTCAAGATTAGACATTTTGTCCATCAACATTTTGATTAGATCAGTTAACAAATTTGTAGATGGAGCACCCCCTAGGTTGTAAGGCGCTTGGAAGGGATTAGAAGGGACGTATGACGTAGTCGATTGCGCTTGTATAGGTGCAACATATTGATAACTAGTCATAGGGACAGATGTGGAAACCAAGGGTGGTTGTGTCATGAAGTTGGAGGGCATGAGTTGACTAGATACTGCCAAAGGTGGTTGAATGGCGGCATTGGTAAAAGGATAGGTAGTCACTCCCACGTTTATAGGTGTAAGAGTGTGTGGAGTCGAGACAATCAAGTTCTGGTATGATGTAGAACTTGGTTGAATTGAAGAGTCTCGTGTTTGGCCCTTGGCGAGATAGTGTTGGAGAGCCTTGACGTTATGGTCAAAGAATCTCTCAAAATTTTGATCCCCTTCGGGAATAATTGGAGATTGATCAGGGGTTGACTGGATAGGAGAATATTCAACATCTAAAGTACACTCCATTAGGGGACTTGTTATGGAGGGTGGAGGCAGAAGCGGTTGTTTCCTTGCATGGTCAACAAGAGTTTTGGTTTGACTACGTGTCAAAACCATTCAAGGCAAAAAAAGGTCCAGGTTCTAAAAACTGTGTTTTTCAGTCTTAGAAAACTAGAATGGGTGTTAGACAGCAAGAAAGTTGGGTTTTAAGCTTGTTGTTTGATAAGAGGATTTTTGGACAGTGATCGACGTCGATTGAAAAACCGATGTTAGTGAAATATATTGTCGATGTCAGTCAGATAACCGATGCCGGTGAAGAAAGGTTGCCGACGTTGGTGGTAAAATCGATGTCGGTTAATGTGTTTTTCTATAAACTTAGAGATTTGAAAGTTTTTGGAAAAAAAGAAAATGTCCTCACTAGCTCAAAAAACTAGATAAATACAGAGAAGTAAATGAAGACAAGCAGACCTTAAATGTTAAATCCTAAGAATAAACTTTTAGAATCATGTTGGCTTATGCCTTAGAGTGTGTTTGGGAAGTTGGCTTGTAGAACGGGTCCTAGAAGAGGTAGTCTAAGGTTGGTTTTGGGTTAGTTTCGGTGCTCAAGATCTGTGTTAGGTTCTGTATGTGGCCTGGTGCTAAGGAGCAAGCTCCCCTCACTTCATGAGCCTAGTGATAAGCTGGGCTCGATTAGCCATTATATACTTCCCCTAGAGTTTATACTCTGCCAGAGAATAGAGTGGGCTTTCCCCTTGGTAGTGAAGTCCAAGTGGGATTACCGGGAAGGGTAAGGTATCCGTTAGGTGATGAAATCCTAGTCAAACCTTGTCTCAGGTGTGTTTAGATGTTTGATTTGTGATAGTGGTCTGGTCGTGTAACATAAGTGTGCTATGATTTATTCATAATGCGGTTTAAGTTACTAGGTGAGCTAAAAATGCAAGCAAGCAGAAATGAAATGCAAAAAATTTTAAGCCCAAATTGAAATGTGTGTTCGAATGTAGACAAGTGGAGAAAAGGTCGAAGAGTATGAATTTCACTACTCTAGATGCAGGAAAGAAAGAAAAAGAAGGATTCTTTTTAACTTTGCTGATGGTGTCTTTTCAGAAGAGATAGAAGAAGAGAGATGCAAGGAGAGACCTAATGCACCTATATGAAAAGTATGCTTAGAAGAAAAAAGTATGAACCCAAGGAGGATTCCTAGGGTCCCACTAGGCATGCCAGAATGTTTCTAACAAGTTTTTGCTTTTCTACATTCAAAAGATGTAAGAAACTAAGATAATGGTCAAGGGTTTGTATGTACCTGGATGAGGTCTGTGCACCATTATTTAGACGTTGAAGGAACTCCTCTTTGGTTGTGGAGGATGACACCTATAGAAGAAAGAGACTTAAATAAGAAAACTGTTAGATGGATAGGTAGTAAACTGCCAAGCAAAGCTTGATCCCAGAAGTGCAAAGACTTCCTGAAGGGGTGACAGTCTACTGATTGATAAGAAGCAAAATGTTGATAGAAAAGGAAATGACAAAAGACTGAATAAAAAGAAATAAAAACAAATGCATACCTGTATGTGGCAATCTATCTTCCATAGTCACCGATGCTGGTTAGTCTGCCATCGTCGGTTGGCCAGTTGCCGACGTCGGTTAATCCACCGACGTCGATAGGGGCAATGAGCCTAGAGGCCGACGTCAGTCGGGGTAATGGCCTTGGACGGGTCTCTGGTCGATGGAATGGTCTGTGGTAGTCTGGGAGTCTGATGGTTTGTGCAGGGTAGAGAGTAAGGTCTGAGGAAGGAGTCAGATAAGGGACAGGGTGTCAAAAAGAGTGAGAATATGAAGAAGGCTTCTCAGCGTTCTCAAGAAGAGATTTAGGTCTAGTCTGGTTGATAGCTGGGTCTGGTTGATAATACTTAGAAGTAATGAAAAGAAGCTAATTGCTTATACATTCTAAATTAATGAAATGATAAAAAGGGCAAAAGAATACTTACCTCCTACTTGGTGCAGAGCCAGAGGTGTTTGAGATGCTTGTCCCTATTGTGTCTGTAGCCAGAAGAGCATTGGTTGAAGTCTAAGGATTGATTTTAGAGAGTTCTTGTTGATGTCCAGGTCTGAGAGCCGAGAAAGGAAGAGATTCTGAGATAGAATTCGCGTTCGGGGAAGAAGATCCGCATTCCAAGTGTAGAATGCAATTTTAATGCAACTGATGCCAGCAATACCACCGACGTCGATCGACAGTTGACCGATGTCGACGGCTAGAAGATGGGTAAAAAGGCTAAAAATAGCCTTTTGTCTATTTTCCCATTTGTCGAGGTCAGCTGGTCATGGTTAAACGGTCGAAGGTAGATTAAATGAGTGCAAGAGGCTAGTGGAAGGGTTGAAATAGGTCATAAATTGGTCATAGGGTGATGGGAGGCATCCAAGGGGAGGTATCCAAGGTGGGGTGTGTCCAAGGGTGAGGTGTCATGGATGAGGTGTCAAGGGGGGTGTTATTAATTTAAAATAAGTTATTATTTTGAATTAATAAGTGTGTGGGTTAGGAATGTGCTAGAAGTGGACCAAGGGGACCAAGGGGGAGTCGACCAAAGAATAGACATGATTTCAGTGTCTACACATGCTACAGGAATGATCACCTTCATAACTTTTTTCCTCACCTTCAGGGCACAAACAACTTGTAATATCACTCTTAGAATGAACTTCAGAGCATGGACCATATGATCAACACTTTCTACCTTCAAAGGCATTGGTCTTATAGACCAATATTCAATTCTCACACCACTTGTACTGTCTTTGCTACTTATACATCACCTTGTGCTCAAGTAAGCATTACAAACATGATAATTTATGTAGGAAACATTGCAAAAAATCCATCTAATGCTACAATGATATTTACATATCAAATAAGATCCATTTACATCATGAACATTCACATTAGGGTTTATGGACACAAGAAGCCTTGAAACCCTCATACCCTTATTCATCATGTCTTTGAGCTAGTTCTTCACAACTGGGATCAATCTAACCATTTACAAGTGCTAACAGGAGCTTTAAGACCTTAAGAACACATTCAATAAATTTGATCATCCATCCAAAGTGAGAAAAAGCTCCACACCACTCATCAAGTCACTCATGTCTTCCAAAAACACAAACCTTAAGCACAATCCTCTTTCATTGATATTTTCTTACACAAAGGCACACTTTTAGAACTTCATTAATGTATGTAACAAGACTACAATGAGGTAAAAACAACATCCAACACTTAGAACACCAATTCAAGACTAATAGAGATGTTCTAAACCCATTTTAGTCATCCTAGGTTCTCTAAGCAAAAACATAGTCAACAAAATCTAACTTTGACCCTTAATAAATGCACCTTTATGGACATCCAAGTATCTAAATCACTTTTAAGATAATATATAGGAAGTCTACTTCATCTTTGCTTTTTACACCAACATGTTTTGACCTCTTTCATGGATTCTATAGGCAAAATACTGCTCTCAGGGCCCAAAAACTCATGCATAGTCATTTGAATTCAAACCCCAATGACTATATTTTTTAATTCCCAATGACTATTTCCCAAAGCATAAATTTTATAGCTTTTAGCATGTTACTGTACATAGGACCAAATTTGAAAGCTTATTACTTGAGCTAGAGAATACATCAAGATACCAAACTTGTAGGGAAGGATCTTGGCACTATAGAAAACACCTCCATGAAACCCTTTTGACCAGACTTGAATTTATAGGTACATATAATAAATTTACTAAAAAATTGGTCTCTTTATACCTATAACATGTTTAATGATGGTCTATATTCTCTTAAGCTAGAATGGCACTTTTTTCTCTCCAAAGGATCATGATAAACACTAGAACCTCACAAATGCATCTAGGGAACCCTCATAACATCTTCTATCACCTCAATGACCTAAAAACACTCTTTGCACCTAACCATAGCAACACAAGCTTCCTGAATCTTTGAAGCATCTCACACATGCTTCCCATATCACCATGCACACCTTGGTCCACTTGAATTTGACAAATTTGACCAATCTCTTGAACCATCATCCATATTGAGATAGACCTTATAGACCACCTTGAAATTCCTCTTATGACTTCAAGAATACTTTCAAACATATTAACTACTTCAAACTATCTTCCCATTGTCTCATCATGTAGTCCTCTATGTAAACCTCAACCATGACCTAGATCATGCAAACAACTAGACTTCTTAGTTGTCTTTAAATTCTTTCTTTCTATATTGAAAATAATGAAAACACCTTCTTATCATGTAACATCTACCAACAATCAATAAACATCCACCAATATTTCTTCTTCCACAATATGATAAACATACTAATATTGCAACTCACCTCCAGAAGCTTAGCCATCTTGTGCTTCTAGGATCACCTTCAAGCTATCAATCCTTATCCAAAGGACCTAATTTGATAACAATTATTAGAATCAAAATCACTGGGGGGGGGTGAATCAGTGTCTTAAAACAATCTTTTCTTTCCACTTAACACTCATTAACATTTCAAACCAATATAGTATTCAAGCAATGCATATAAAAGCAATCACATAACATGAATCAAGATATCAACACATGAACACAAGAGATATGTGGGAAATATTCATGGGGAATAAAACCCATAAACACACAACTTGGATTATATTCATATAATCAATAAATAAAGATTTAGAGAGGTACTAACCCCAAAAGGAACACCAACCCCTCACTAGTCAAACACCAACTCAACTAGGCCTTTAACAAGCTCCAACTTGCAAGGAGGCACCAAAACCCTAGGTAATTTAGAATCAAATCAGATAACTTGAACCTCTGATCACCTTTGGACATCATTTTATCACTTAATTGATGATGACCACTTATTTTTCTCTTCTCATTTTTCTATCTCTCTCAAATATCCCATTAGGCTTCCTCGCTCAACATGCCTCTTCTTGATAGATTTAGGTCATATGACCTTGCTCATCATACTCAAAAATTCTAATGGATATTCATGACTAATATTTTACTCACATTTTATGGTCTACATGACCTCCTTATTCTCCTTAAAGTGATCTTTTATTCTTTTTCACTCTCGTACCTTAACAAGCTCAAATATGCCTATTATGCCTTATACTTATACCAATCACTAGATCAATCACACTCTTGGTCAGCCAATAAATTAATCCATAAGGTTCAAACCCAAAAAAAATATTAGGATGTGTTACACATATGAATCAATCAAAATAGGATCACCATTAGGTTGGCCAAATTAACTTAGACCATCTTCTCTTCTTAGGTTTAGTGGAGACTTAATGTATTTAGGTCAATCCTTTCCATGAAATAACTTGAACTTATTATGGACCATATGGCCATCACCAAAGAACACAATCCTTTAAAAAACTTATATGGAAACATCAAATAACCTCCTCCATGCTCAATAAGTCACAAATTATTTGATTACCTCATGAAAGCTCCATTAGGCCTTAAAGACCTATTAGGCCTAATTACCTCAAAAACACTATCTACAAAGATGAAGATCAAACGACATATAAAGACATATTATATGCACAATAAATATATGGATGGAAACTTCATGACCTCATGGTAATAATTAAACTCATTAGACTCCATCACATAGGCTCCAAAGACTCAGAAACACCTCTACAAAAAGCTCACTCTGAACTACCATAAAGCTCCAAAACCCAGTCATGGTAATTTGATCTCAAACATCAGCATAATCTCTTTACAACACTCAAAATAAATGTATAATATCCCATAGAATATATAATACATAACCACATTCTTTTTATACTTCTATACTATTCATAATGTCACATGAACATTAATCTCACTAACACATAGAAAATTGTAAAATACCTTTAAAATATACACCTAATGAATGTTGTTTTCAAATCCTATAAGGACACTTCCAAGACTTATAATTTACATTAATATTTATTATGTGACCTATATAACATCATCCAATAGATATATCACAAGTTAAAGTGTCAACCATTGGTCTTGTAGACCAATTTATTGTCTTTCTCTTTCATAGTTCTTGCTCAACCAAACAAGTCATTTTGGATTCCATATTTCAAATTCTTATACAAAATATAAACCTTATATAAATCATTCATAGGTCATAAAATTTTAAAAATAAATAAAAATGTGCACTAGATACATTAAATCTTGTCATAGAGTCTCATACTCTTCACTCCATCTTGCATACCCAAAACAACCATTCTACCTTGAGAACTACTCATGGTGAACATGCCTTTTAGTACCTGTAAGGACACTTTTATTAAGTCATGATGCATTAATATTATACTTAGAGGTATTTATAATATCTCCAAACACAAATATATATGGCGAATGTGGGATATATAGACCAATATCTGAACCTTACACCTTCATTGTCTCATCTTCACTAGACAATTCATCTTGTGAAAACCATTTTCAATAACCTTCAAAACATATAAATAATATATAAAAGTTTTATAGGTATTGAAAATAAACACCATGAAATTTTATTCATTCCTAATCCATGGAAACATATCCCTAATCTCATTCTCACTTTTGCTTATTTTTCTCATTGTCTTCCTCACTAGGCCTTTTTAGCGATATACCAACTTCTATGACTAGTTTAAATTTTTTGACTTATATAACATTATTATAAATTACAATTAACATGAATTAAAAGTCTCAAGATTCAAGCTTCATCCATTGTTCAACTTTGACTCAGTCAACTCTGCATGTTATACTAGATTTTTGAGAAATAAGGGTTTTTTATGTAGCTTCCACTTACTCATCTAACAGACCAATGCCACTTAGAGGTACCTAGGAGAGTCTTATACCTAATCCAAACATCAAGCTGGGTCATACAATCCATTATGATCCATTTACATCAAGATATTCCATATTGGGTTATTATGAGGGTTTTAGTAAGGTTTTGAACTAATTTCTGTTCTTAACATGTGTTCATAAAGCTCTACCCCTGAAACCAACTCCTAATTCTTTGAAAACATTATTATTACCCTTTTACATCTCTCTCCAAGAGATAAAACTCCCATGCAATATTCAAACATGCCAAAAAGCATCAAAAGTTCATTCTTGGGTTTGCAACTCTTTATTCTAGCACTCGAGAGACCTCAAGACCCACTTTTCATGCTTTATCCTTCAACTCAAGACTTAAAACTTCATGATAACTCTTGAAACAATATTAAAACCTATGAAAAATATCATATGAGCTCTATCACCTTGGAAACTAAACTTGACCCCTCATTAGGCCACACTAGGTCTTTTTACATACTAGGCCTCAACCTCTAAGCCATAGTTAGACCTTAAAAATACCTTGAACCCTATTGCATTATTCTCAACACCTCATAATCATGTCATATATCCTTGTACCATGCTCACACACTAAAATTAAAAACTTAAAGATCATGTACACCCATATCACCATCATCATGTCTCTACAAGCCATATCCATGCTTAAGAACTAGTCCATCAAACATACCTACTAGGCACCATACCACTTTGAGACATTATTACCATTGTAGATGCACTATAAAACACATTTTCTTGACAAAAACCTCATTCCATGCTCAAATACTACCACATAAATTCTCACAAGCCTCATCTCACTTACTCCACTAGGCTTCACTATTCATGCCTTTACCAAGACAAGACTAAGTTTCACAAAACACCTTGTCCACAAACATTTGCTTCTTATGAACTTGTTCAATCAATGATCTTAATTCAATACAATCAACACTCTCTTTCATGTATCTTCACAAGATCACTTCTGGAACATCAATAACACTCAATTACCTTTGACATAAATGACAACATTAATGCCTCAACACAACAACAAGAACATACCTTCACACTAAGACCCTTCCTCTCACCCAAGGATAACTTATGACAACCTAATACATCATCTAATGAATCATAATATTATATCACATGATGGTTTCTCAAGCAACCTCTAGTGCTTATAATCAAACCTTAAACAATGATAATAAGGCTTAATTGACCATTTTGAAGACCATGACAAGATCTAGACCACCATATACAATCTTGGAGGGCCCTATGAGAAATTTTTGAACTATAGGGGTTGATATTTGGCCTAAGGACAAATTATCAACATGGGGTATGTTAATACAAAACAAAATTGAACATGCATTAATTTAATGTAATTATCTACATACCTCTACCATAGATGGCAAATCCTAGAGATCATTGAAATGGGAAGAACCATTCTCATGCCTCCCCAAAAATAAAGATGAAGATAAGGATATTACCATATCACCCATCTCATTCTAAGAGTAGCTCATATTCAATTAATCTTTTGGATGCAATGAAGGTGACACCCCTATCAGGTTATAAGCTTAGTTCTTTATGGTATGTAAGGATAACCACTCCTACCATCCACCACAGTATAATGTTTAGGATGAGGTATTATAATTCACTTATCCTAAATGTTTTATGCAAGTTAAACATAGGTTCATTTCTGATTTTCATGATGAAAATTCATTTAGTTTGCATGAAAGGAATATTGACAAATCTCTATGAGATAGTGTTTTTAAAATACGAGGGCAACATAGATGTAATTACATGTCCCTCATACCATTCTTAAAATCTTGAGGAATTAGGTGTCTAACTAGTCTCAAGCATGCATGTGCTTGAGAAATTGTGTAAATAATTTCTCTTTGCTTTTCTCGTTTGCTTTCTATTATTTTCCTTCCAGTCCCTTGTTGTTAGTTTAGTTTTAATTTCTTATTTTGTTCCATTTGGTCCTTTTATTTTTGACATGAGTTCCCCCTATTAATCAAAGAAATGAAATGAAAGGTGTGTTATGTAGATGACTGAATGGCACTCAAAAGCCTAATTGGGATTTGCTTGGAAATATTGTGTGAACTATCACAATTACATGGTTCATTTCCATAATTTCAAAGGTCAATCATTCTTAACATAGCTTGTGAATTTAGAAAAAAAACTATTTTCTTGTTTGAATCCATCTCCAGTACTTAATGAAATATTTCAATTAAGAATGTAGCATTGCTCTAATTTTGATTTGTCTCATTTGTCATGAATTTAATGATTTTCCCTTAAAACCCATGGCTTGGTCCCTAACACTCCACAAATGAAAAAGTAAAATATCTTTAAAAGTGGAAGTTGAACTAAAATGTAAAATATGTTGATTCTCCTCAAAAGGGTGATCTTTACAGTGTCCACTACAAGCTTTTTGTCCTAGTTAATAGTGGAACAAGGCCTTAGGAAGGGACTAGAGGTACCTCTATTGAGGGTATAGATGTATGTCATGAGTTAGAGCAATGCCTACGACATTCCCCTAAGACAAATATCTAAATCTTTCCTTTTCAGAAATTATTATCATTTATACAAATCTAAACTAGTTTTATGTATGCATGAAAAGTAGATGAATTATTCACTTGACCACACAGATGGTTTTATTAGGATTATAGCTAGTATTTCACAAGTTGAGGTAGACTCTAGTGCCTTTAAATTCTGGTTTGTTCTAGGTGATTGTTTGCATGTAATGCTTGTATTCTTTTGAAGCGAAATATACTATATTCTTGAGATACTCAGGAGTATCTCCCAATAGGAGTCACCATTTTTTGTTGCTTGCATAAAATGCCCCATTTTTAGTCTAAAAATTGGGACCCTATTTTCACTTTACTGTCTAGTCCTATTTTCCCTTAATCGTTTGGTTGGCCTATCCCTTTTCCATGGATTAGACTAAGTCTGAATGATGGAGCCTTTATATGTATACAAGTCTTAGTCTTATAGAACTTTGACTAAATATCTATGTGAATCAATAGAGGGACCTTAAGCATCAATTTTTTATGTAAACTAAAGATCTAAATCGATTAAATTAATAGATTCATTATATTGTTAACATGTTTGGATGATATTCAATTATAATGGTCTATCTAGGTCTTTGATTCGATTCACTTTGAATTATAGTCAGGGTATTTGTTTGAATGAGAAATAAACTTGTTCTTTTCATTGAAATGCCCTTTTTATTTCGATCTTCACTTAGATGTTTGTTGTATTTTCTCATGAGTCTTGAGTATTTTTTTCCCCACACCTTTCTACATGTCACCATTGGATTCTTTTGATGTTCTAAACCAATTTAAAAAATATATATCTAAAAAGTTTCCAATTCTTTTTAAAGACCCCAGGCCTCAAAATTGTGCCACGTGGCATGAACTTGGGACCTCAGAGCCATGGATGGATTAATCAAAAGTCTAATGGTTTAATGGTTCCATGGACTAAAGGCACCAATAAGCTACCACGTGGTGACTTCCCAAGAATCCATAACCACAAAGGGTCATAAGACTAAAGTAATAGGATAATGACCCTGAGGCCTTTAAAAACTACCACATGGAAACTTTCTAAGATCTTAAGAATTCAAAGGTAAACTAATTATGGTGATAATCCAAAAGGCTTGGATTATCAAGAGGATGCCACATGTAATGTCCCTATGCCTCAAACCAAAGACCCAATTTGACAAGGGGATTATGCATGGCACCCTAATGACATCAACATCCCCTAAGCCTAATTTTGATTAGTGTCCACCAATCACCAAACCGTAAACCCTGAGCCTCCAAGACAATAAGGATGTGCTACACAATACTCAATGAGCTTAAATTTGATAACTATCTTAAACTTCAAAACTATCAAAATAATTTAGGGAAATCATTGGTTGATTAAATGTTGATTTTACATTAGCATAATGGGATTTATAAGGACATTACCTAATTTATAAATACTTGGTTTGAATCAATGATAGATCTATCTATTATTTGATTGGATGGAAAGGCTTATGTTTAATTCAAATTATAATCAATGTGAATGACTATGACACAATATTAAAATCTTTAAATTTGTTTCTTAAATTTTATTTGTGGATTTTCATTTGTGATTCAAAGTATCCTAATGTTGTTACCTTGACATTTATTTTAAATATTTTCACTTAAAATTTTTCATTGATCTTGTAGGGTCCATCTTTCAATCCAAATTAATGATTTGGATGCATGTTATCATCAAGGAATATAGGCACATAAATAGAGCATAACAAAGTATAAGACAAAATGGAGGTTGATCAAAGTCCTTATGTAGTAATGAAGAATATACATGAGACAACTTTGAATTAATGAAAAAGTGACATGTAGAAATTGTTGGGTGGGATGGTGGATCTCAAGATAATAAGTAGGTAACCAATGAATTATGGAGTGTTTTCTAACTAAAAATCATGGGAAAACCTCCATATCTATCAAAATTTGGGTTCATCCAACCACCTTTTCCAAATTAGCAATGAATGTTTTTAATTGCCCCATTAGTGGGCTGAGTTGGTGGTCAAGGGAAATACTGACACCATCATGTATAGATTATATTTCTCTAGCCTTTCTCAAGGTTGGATCCCTTCAAATTAAATCATATATTGGTGGACCATATGTTCTTGGATTCTCCATAGTTAATACACCAAGCATTTTTCAATCTTTCCTAGCATATTGGTTTTATTTTTATTATGAGAATGAAGTTTGTATCTGAATGGTTGTTGTAGATATCACCATTACTAATCAATAAGGAACATCTTGATATTTAAATTTTTATGTAGTTAAATGGCCATTTAATATACATTTTTATGGTGGTTATGCTCCTATTTTATCACAGTAACTTCTCCCTAGACTCTCACACCATTTTTTAACTAGAGTTGTGTTAGGTCTAGCTCAAATAAGGACTAGTTTCTGTGAGATTTGTTTAATTAGAAACTTTAGATTCATATCTATGGTAGTAGGGCCTTTTATTCCCCTTTTCCCCTTTCTTTTTATCTTTCTTTTTATCACTATGTTATTTTAGGAATAATAACAATCCACTTATAATGTTAAATCATGATTACTGAATTTTATCCATCACTGTTTAAGCATTGTGGAATATATTAATGGTGGAATAATTGAGTCTCATAATGTCTATATCTTAAGCCATCATCTAGAGTTAGTTTCATTGAAACCCATTGTTATGTAATGGTCACAATGAGAAACTAAGGGAATATTAATGTACCTTGACCAAGTAGAAGAAACTTTGGGGAGTTATTAGGATCTCCTTTCAAGAGGGGTTTTGGTACATCAAAACCATTATAATCCATCATTGATGGTTGTGTGCCAAAATGACCATAAACAATCAACACCTAAGTAAAACCTTAATCACATCAATGTAACTCCTTGGTATCCTCTCTTACCAAGTAAAACTAGGTAGCACGTGCTCCAACCATCAGTGTCATAAGATCATCCATCTTTGTGGTGTCATGATGAGGAAGCACATGGTCAAAAATATCATGATGGGAAGTCTCCACCATAGTCAACCACCAAGTCTCCTCCACTATCACATATGCAAAAAGTAAACTAAATCAACACTATATCATCTATGTATGTCAAGATATGTAGTACATCTATCAATATTACCTAACATGTATATCTCTACCTCTAGGAAATAAAAGTGCTAGCATAAAACTCAAAAACATTTACTTAAAAATAGTAATTCCATCATCATAGTTACCAAATACATGAGTGTTTTAGTAGTTATATCTTCATTAAAATCCTTGACACATACCTAATAGGACCACTACAAATTCTCAAGACACTATGCACACTCATCATTGTATGGTCCAAATTTTTGATTGAGCTACATGAAAAGTTATTTTTTTCTCTAGGTGAAACTACTTCTAATCCACCTCCTCCCTCACCCTATGCTTCTTTCTTATGCCATCATCATTGTCTTGCCATCACATGATAATGAGGTCTCACTATAGGCACTACTAGTAGTACCCCTCCTCCCTTATTCTTCATGATTTTTGTGCATGTATATCCTAGTAGCCTCAGACTACCAAAGGTGCCACTAGATATACTAGGCCAAAATGTCCTAGGACATGGTGAAAGGGTACGACTCTACCCACCATGTATAGTGGCCAATAAGTTGACTCTAATCCCTTACTTGTGTTATGGTATGCCATAATGGCCATGTGTCTATAATGTCTTTTTAAGGTATCCATGCAATATGATTCATACATACAACATCCAATGCTAAAACATGTGAGATCATTTGGACAACATGGTCATGATCCCACCTAATCACTCAAGGGAGGTGATCATTTATGAAGTGATTAAGTAATATACATTAGGAACCTATCATATATCTAGCTAACAAAAAGTATGATCATGCCCATTATCATTTCCCCTTACTCCAAATGTTGTAAAATTCATGTACTAACTACACCCATATCACTGATACCATGTCAAAAAGAGTGTCTTACTCTAGCATCAATAAAGACATAGCTATAATATATAATGGAGTATCCCCATTAGATTTATGGCAAGCACACATGCAATCGTAAGTCCAATCAAGGGATTTTTAGTGTTTGAAACATTTGAGATATACAACTAGAATAATCATACAATGGGTTTTCACTCATCATATCTATCTAATCTAGTAGCCCACAGGGATAGATCTCATCTCTCATTTGTAGTATTTGGTGTATTACATACCATAATTTTGCCTATAATAGGTAGCCCAAATATCACATGTACATCCTCTAGGGTTATATCTACTTTAATGGTATTCCCATCTATCAACCACCTAAATGTATCAATGTTTTTATCCCACCAACTCAAAAACATGGTGATAAGCTCTAAGCTTAGATTACCCAACACATATATATTATCTTTGGGGCTTAGTATAGTCAATTATGCTCGATCTTCTAGTAATAGTATATCTAGTAGATCTAATAGCAAAATCACATTGAGGAATACCATAATATTTATCACCTTTTCAAAACATGAAACAACAAATCATAATTAAATGTTGATCCAAAAATATGAAAGCAAGCCTAAAAATAACATCAATAAAAAAAGTAAAAAAATCTCATTTTTATATTGCATCAGCAAGGAACCTTACTACATTAGTCATGGTTAATTTTATACTACATAGGCCATACCCTATGGTATTGGCCAAGGTAAAATTTGAACTACAATGGCCATACCATATGATATCAACTAGCACTTTAGTCAGTGTATAATCCATACCATATGGTATCATTCATTTTTTTTCTTACTACATCATCTATACATATAGTATCATCCATGATTATCATTTATACAACATTAACCAAGTGACAAACTACACTAGCCATGCTTATTTTATAATCCCATCAGCCGTACCCTATGGTATTACCCTAGTATGCCACTTTTCTACTACATTGACCATACCATATGGTACCAACCCAAACTTCATCTAACTATATCAGCCATAGCCTATGGTATTGGCTAAGAGTTTTTCATCCCTTTTAAAAATTGCATTGGCTAGGTTGATACAATTATTTTAGTGTGCTAATTTCCTCCCTTGGCCCTAATTTTGACTTTTTGACAACTATCCATCCCTTATATTATTTTTTAGCTTTGTTTTGACACTTTTGGGGGTAAATTTTGCTACATAGATTTTCCCTAATGCCTAGCTTTCCTAATCTAGTTCATTTTTAACCCAAAATGACAAAACAAAAAATAAATGCACCATATACATGTAAATATATAGTCATAATTATGATAGGTATCCCAACACGTTTTCATCTTTGTTTGTGAGCCATGATATCTCAAAGTGTTGAATTTGGATAAATAGATCTATAGTTTTCTAAAAATAGTAAATACACAAATGAATATTGTCCACCTTTTATAGGAAAAAATAAAAATTTGTAGCTTTCAGTTATTTACTATGAGATTCCATTTTTAACCATATCTTTGTTTCTACAAGGCCTTTCCATGAACCAAAAAAATCCCTAAAATCCTAGTGAGATAAATATTTTTTAGTTGCTAACAATGTTTTTTTACAAAAAATTGGAATTTTATCTTATTTGTCAAGTCACCTCTCATACTTACGACATACGTAGCATTATCTAAAATCACCAAGGTAAGTGAAGGTACATTTTCCATTATATTTACTCTCAGTTCTTTCAACATTTCATTTTAGCTATGTTCTTTAGTATTGTTATGTTTACTCCCCAAATCACCATCCTACGATACACTATTATGACATGTGGTGAATTTAGGGTGGGGCACATATATACACAATATTTTTCATTTGATCATTTAATAACCTTTTATCTTATATTAGACACAAAAATTTCTCTAAGTGCATGTGATGTAGAAAAAATAGGTCAACCTTCCAAAGGCCATAACTTTTGACCCGTAACTCTGTTTGAGCTTTTCCATATGCCAAAACGACCATATCAAAAAGTTTGATTCTAACCTAAGCTTCTCTATCTACTTATATTTGATTTCAATAATTTTTGGAGGCCAAACATGATCATTTGAGGGTCCAAAAATAACATTTAATGATTTTTTAAGAATTTTCTATTTTTAAAAATTGTATATTTTGAGAACTGAAAGTCAACATCAGTTGAATTTAATCCCATAACATAATTTTAGTATTTAGGTTATTTTAGGAATTTTTTAAAGCCACGTGTACTCCATGCAAAACTTACTATAAATAGTGGCTACTAAAAATAAGCATTTTTTTTAGATTTTAGAATTTTCAAATTTTGCATGTCAACTCTAAATTTTGAGTTGAGGATTATTTAAGAATGGTTTCGGTTTGTAATTATTTCAAGCATTCAATAAAAATCAATATAATTTATTGTTAAATATCTTGGCCTATTGGTAATTTTATTTATCTTGTTAGTTTTCAGGTTCATTATCTGGTATCAGAGTAAGTTTGAATCTTGGAGGAGTAAAGAATGGCAAGAGGATGAGGAGGTGTTGTGTAGATAAACCAGACTATACAAGAGATGCATAGGCAAGTTAAATAATTAATAGAGGTTATCACCAATCAGCAAAGAATAAAAGGTGGTGATGAGGTAGACATAGATCATGATGAAGAAATTTAGTAAGAAGAAGAACAACAAGAATAACCACCATCAATAAAAGAGAGGATGGTTCAAGATTTAGAAAGAAGAAATGAAGGAATCAAGGTTGATGTTTTAGATTATGGAGTTAGGTTAAAACTAGAGGAGTTGATATATTGGATGAATATCATGGAGAAGTTCTTCAAGTAGAAGACTATGAGAGAAAACAAGAAGGTAAAGTTTGCATGCATAAAATTAAAAGGCCATGCAATGATTTGGTGGGATCACTTGTAGAAAGATAAAAAAAGAAAGGGTAAAAATAATACTAATTCATGGAAAAATATGGAGAAGACGTTGAGGGAGAAATTTCTTCATATGGATTATGTAAAAACCTTATACAAAAGATTTCAAAACTTAAGGTAAAAAGATCATAATATACAAGAGTATACAGATGGGTTTTACAATCTTTCCATACGAGTGGAGCATGATGAAATAGAAGAGTAGATGGCTACAAGGTATGTAAATGGTTTGAAATTTTATATTCAAGATGAATTAAGCATGCATAGAAAACTTAACATGGAGAAGACTTATCAATTAGCTTTGAAGGCAGAAGAAAAATAAACTAGATAGAATTTTAGAAGGACATCTACTAGTCCAAGAAGAGGTGGATCCACTCCAATAAGGAGATGAGGTGGGTTTAATACCAAAAGAGTTGGATTTAATTCCAATAAAGGTTAATCATCATGTGGTGTTGAAAGGAAAGATGATAATAGGCAAGGTTTTAGATACCAACAAAGAGGAAGAGGATTTCAGAGAGGATGAGGTTATGGTGGTGTTAGAGGATGGTTTCTGAATCAACGTAGATCTTATGTCTATCATAGATGTGGAAAAGAAGGTCAAAGAGAATTTGAGTTTCCAAACTATCAATATCAATAAAGGAGGCAAGAATATCATCCAAGAGTAAATCTAGTTGAGGCTAAAATAGGAGAGCATAATACTAAAGCTGCTCCAGTTTATGTAGGAGAGAATCTCATGATGAGAAGAACCATGATTGATCCAAAGAAGGATCAAGTGTAGAGTAAAGAAGGTGGTGATACATGGATGTGATCAAATATTTTTTGAACAAGATGTACTTTGGGTGTAAAGGTATGTAAAGTAATTATAGATGGTGGTAGTTGTGAAAATATGGTTTCTAAAGAAATGATTGAGAAACTAAATCTGTAATGTGAAAAGCATCCTAACCCTTATCGAATTTCATGGTTTAAGAAAGGGAATGAGGTTACAGTAGATAAAAGATGCTTAATCAAGTTTTCTATAGGAAAATCTTATAATGATGAAATATGGTGTGATGTTATTCTGATGGATACATGTCATGTGTTATTGGGGAGACCATGGCAATTTGACAGGAAAGTAGTTCATGATGGAGAAAAGAACACATACAATTTTTGGAAAGGTGGTACAAAGTTAGTTTTATTTCTTATTAAAGATGAAGAGAAGATATAAAACATACTCTCTACTAAAGAATTTATCCAATATATGAAGGTAACATGTTATTATTATGTGTTAGTAGCAAAGAATGAAGAAACAAAAATGATGCCAATACCAATAGAAGCAACAAGAGTGTTGAAAGAATATGCAGATGTTATGTCTAATGAGTTACCATATGGTTTACCACTGAAGAGAGATATTTAGTATCACATTGATTTAATTATAGGATCAACTCTACCTAATCAAGCAGCTTATAGGATGAGTCCAATAGAACATACAAAATTAAATAAAGAGGTTACTAAATTTCTAAGGAAGAAGATGATAAGGGAGAGTATGAGTCCATGTGCAACACTAGCATTTCTAACTCCAAATAAATATGGAGGATGAAGAATATGTGTGGATAGTAGAGAAATTAATAAAATTACAATAAAGTATAGGTTTCCTATACCTCGTTTAGATGATATGATGGATGTGCTTGTAGGAGCAAAATATTTTACCAAGATTGATCTAAGGAGTGGTTATTATTAGATTCAAATTTCTGAAGGAGATGAGTGGAAAAATGCATTCAAGACTAGGGATGGCTTATATAAGTGGATGGATGATGCTATTCAAATTATATATTGCACTTAACACATTTATGAGGGTGATGAATATAGTGTTATGAGAATATATTGGTAAGTTTATGGTTGTTTATTTTGATATTCAATAAGACTAAAGATAAACACTTATAACATTTGAGAATGGTAATGGATTTGTTAAGAAAAGAGAAGTATGCAAATTTGAAGAAGTGCAGGTTTATGCAGAATAGTTTGGTATTTGTAGTTTTAGAAGATGGTGTGAAAATGGATGAAGAAAAGATAAAGGCAATTATTGAGTGGCCTATTCCAAGGTTTAACAACTTTTTACAAAAAAATTTATTAAAAATTTTAATAGTATTGTGTCACCAATAATAGATTGCATGAGAGGGAAGGAAATTGCATGGAATAAAGCAACCATAGAAAGCTTTGAAATTTTGAAGAAGAAGATTACATTAAGGTTAATTTTAGCATTAACAGATTTTAACAAAGTGTTTGAAGTTGATTGTGATGATTCATTTGTGGGAATTGGTGCTATCTTGAGTCAAGAAGGAAAGCCAATAACATATTTTAGTTATAAATTGAATGAGGTAAGAACAAAGTATTATACTTATGATGTTGAACTTTATGCAATTGTAAAAGTATAATGACATTGGAGGCATTATCTAATGCCTAAGGAGTTTATACTATATATAGATCATGAGGCTTTGAAGTATATGAATACACAAAAGAAGTTGAATAGTAGGTAGACAAAGTGGGTTTCTTTCCTGCAAGGGTATAATTTTATGTTGAAGAATAAATTAGGAAAATAGAATCAAGTAGCTAATGCATTGTGCATAAGGGTAGTGTTATTAAGTACTATGGTGAGTGAAGTAGTTAGATTTGAAGCTATCAAAGAATTATATGATACTGATCCATATTTTGGCAAGATAGTTAAGTAGTGCAGGAATCCATTAATAGGTGGGATAGATAATATTCATGATGAGTATCTTATACAAGAAGGCTATCTCTTCAAAGGGAAATGATTATGCATTTCGGTTGGTCTCTATGAGACAATATAATAAGATAATTACATAGTGGCGGTTTGGTTGGACATTTTGGTAAGATGAAGACAAGAGATTTAGTAGAGGAAAAGTATTTTTGGTCAAAGATGAGGAGAGATTTGATAAGGTATGTTGCAAGGTTCAGAATATGTTAGATGGCTAAAGGACATGCACAAAATACTAGACTTTACATTCCATTACCAGATCCAAGAGGGCCATGGACAGATTTGAGTGTGGATTTTTTGTTGGGATTACCAAACACATAGGAGGTAATGATTCAATTTTTGTTATTTTAGATAGATTTTATAAAATGGTTCATTTCATTGCATGTAATAAAACCAATGATGCCACTAGAGTTGTAGAATTATTTTTTATGGATATTATGAGATTGTATGGTGTTCCAAAAACTATTACTTCAGATAGGGACATGAAATTTCTAAGTCATTTTTGGAGGACTTTGTGGAAGAAGATGGGTACTAAGATATAATTCAGTAGTGAATATCACCCATAAATGGATGGACAAATAGAAGTTGTGAATAGGAGTTTATGAAATTTATTGAGATGCATAGTGGGAGAGAAGCCAAAGTAATGGGACTTGGCTTTACCAAAAGCTGAGTTTGCATATAACAATTTAGTGAATAGATCAATAGGAAAGTCACCTTTTCAAATTATTTATGGAATAAATCATATGGGTATTTTAGATTTGGTACAATTACCGATTGCAAATCAAATTAGTGATGATGCAGAGGCATTTAGAGAGCATATGCAATAGTTGCAAGGAGTAATAAAAAAATTACAGGAAAGTAATGAGAAATATAAAGCAATAGCAAATGTCAAAAGAAGATCTAAGGAATTTGAAGGAGAGTTGGTAATGTTTCAACTAAGAAAAGAGAGATTTCCAAAAGGCACGTATAATAAGTTAAAATACAAGAAAGTTGGGCCATGCAGAATTGTGAAGAAAATCAATGATAGCGCATATGAGGTGAGTTTACCACAAAATTTTGATATATTTCTAGTATTTAGTGTTTTATATTTATATGAATTCTATGGAGAAGATGATGAAGATGAAGAAGTAAATTGGGAGCAACAGGTTCCAAAGAAGAAGAAATAAAAAATAGTGCAAATTTTGGATATGAAGACAGTGAGCACAAGGCAAGGGAATTATAACAGGTATTTGGTGTACTAAGAAGGATTGCAACAAGAAGACAACACTTCAATTACAGAATGGGAGCTGAAGAGGATTGATAAAGACAAATGGTAGTAGTATAATTAGGCCAACTCACAGGAGCTAAATTGTTTTCAACTAGAGGAGAATGATGTAGAAAAAATAGGCCAACCTTTCAGAGGCCATAACTTTTGACCCATGACTCCATTTGAGATCTTTCACATGCCAAAAAGATCGTATTGAAAAGTTTGATTCTAATTTAATCCAATCTATCCACTTATATTTTATTTTGATATTTTTTGGAGGCTAAACGTAATCATCTGAGGGTTTAAAATTAATGTTTAATGATTTTTTTAAGAATTTTTTTTTTATAAATTGTATATTTCTAGAATCAAAAGTCAACATCAGTTTAATTTTATCCCATAATATAATTTTAGTATTTAGGTTATTTTAGGAAATTTTTAGAGCCACGTGTGCTTACATGAAAAACTTACTATAAATAGCAATTGCTAAAAATAGACATTTTTTTTAGATTTTATATTTTTCAAATTTTTGCATGTCAACTCTAAATTCCGAGTTGAGGCTTATTTAAGCATGGTTTGGTTTTTTAATTATTTCAAGAATTAAATATGAATCAATACAAGTTATTTTTCATAATCTTGGTCTATTGGTAATTTTATTTATCTTGTTAGTTTTTAGGTTCATTAGCATGTCTTAAAGAGTGCATCAGAAATGGGGTGGCAAAGGCTTATGGTGCTTTGTGAGAGATGTTGGAATTCTATGTTGATTACACCATTATTAATATTAGTCTAACCCCCTCTAAGTTTGTATCCATCTGTCCCTTATGATTACTTCTTATCTATGTTTTTTAGTTTACCTATATTCTATGGTATTGGCCTAGTTAGTACCATCTATCTATGCCTTCACCTTACCTATATTGTATCTACCAGACCGATACAATTTTAAGTGTGTTTTTTGACATTTATGTTGTATCAATCTAGCTTATACCATATTATGTAAGCCAACATCATCCGAATGTATAGGTTGGGTCGATATCATTGGCTTATATTTTAGGTTTGGTTAGGGGTATTTAAACTGTATATATAGAGATCACATTATGGCCATATAACAACAAATCACACTTAATTATCTCTTATTTCACTTGCATTTCTACCTTAAGTACTATTTTGGAGAGTTCATGGCATAAAACCTTATCTTGAGTAGCCTTGTCTTGTGGTGTTATTGAAGCTCAATAGGAGTATTTGTTGGGAGTTCCTAATTGAGTATATTTAGCTCTTCATAAAACCATTTGATGTCTTCAATATATAATATTATCTTATAAATCTCTAATTGAGCCAAGGAAAAGATTTATTTGTCCATGGGTCCACCCCAAGGTAATTATTTCTATCCCTACACTCTTGCCTTTATTTCCTTAGTAGATGAGATGTTTCTTGTTGATTTATGAATGGATTTAGGTGTATCCTTGTTTACATTTCTCTATATTGAATAAGCTAGTGTAGCCATATGATTGCTTAGACTTGACATAAATCACTTTAAGTTGTATAGAGCCTCGTTTGGTTGACCATTATACCTTACCCATTTATAACCATTCTAAAACATATTTTACTCTAGTTTATACCCCTTCATATCCATTTACTTTACAATAATAGTTTACAACCATTTACCTTTATTGATATCTTGTGAGAGTCACATATTTATGTCATAGGATTAGGATTTAAAACCCTTTCTTATTAACATTTGAGTTGTAGGTCACTGTCTTCTATATATACAAAATTAATTGGCCCTTATCCAATTGTCCAAGTATTGTAGGCTCTAATAGGTTAACCTTATTTGAGTCCTAGTCTATTGAGAGAAAGAGGATAGTTATAGGTCATCCTAGCCCGTGCATACATAATGTCTTATGTTTCCATATTGCAACTTGTTTCATGATGAAAATACATGTCCATTATGAACCATTGTATTAGAAATAAAATATTAACAATAATAAAACAAACATAGACATCCCACTATCAACTAGTTTCATGTATATTCGATCTAATTGGTCTCATATTTTGTATGATCTAGGAACCCAAGGATCTTATGGTGTTTTAGAAATCATGTATGATTTCAGATAAATACTATTTAGTTGTGTTTTTTGATAGTGTAATTATATGTTTGACATACCTTGGCGTAGATGTTATGTAATGTGATATTTTTACAATACACTTTTAACAAGACCCAAAAAATTAAATTATTGATTGCAACAATATATAAACAATAAAATACCATGAAACATATTAAATTTTTCAATTGGAAAGGGTAGACACTTAATTCTCATCACCTTCATGTCAAAATTACAATCTAAAACATTTCTTACAATAACATGTGAATTAGACTAAAATAATGGAAATATTTTAATTCATTTGAAAACATTACGTTCATATTATAAAACACATTAAGGCATACCCGATTGGGGAAATGCACCATAACCAACTATCATCTTTGTCTAATTCTCTCCAAGCCAACTTGCTACTTTATAAGTGGTATTTTTGATCAATTAAATAGGGCAATTATTCAACTCTCAATATTACAAAAAGCTAACTAAGATTAATTAGCTAATTAAATCAAATTAAAAAGCTAAATTTTCCCTAAGTAAAAAATCCATAGAATTGGATGATATTGGAATTATACAAATTCAAAATTCAACAAAGTGGTGGCATCATCATGACATCATGGGTCATGTTGTGAAAGTTCAAAAAATATCAACATTAATGCAAAAATGTCATAAATGTTGAACCATGCCTCATAAATGTTATCCCATCCCTCATTATTACATCTTCAACCTCTTGCATTAATGGAAGGTGAGGACTCATTCCTAGCCCTCCATTTGGATATTAAGATGGATACTCACCAACCATTCACCATATCTATAAATTAAAGTTCCTCTCTCAATTATAGATAAACTCTTTTGAGCTAGACTTACTCTTCATAAATACATGGAGACCTTCAACCTTTCTTCACTTTGATTCAACAACACATTGAGTAGACAAGTGGAGATGCCACTGGATTCAATTATGACATTGATAAATACTACTAGCTCTACATGTTGAGCATAATCCTTTTAAAATATAGATAGTAAATGATGTCCTCAAGGGAGATTTAATGCTTTTATTTTGTATTTTATTTGATTCTTCATTTCTTAGTCTTGCTCAAACATAGGGATTAGTCTTAGAATGTTATGGTATTTCAATCATTTTTTATTTCATTCACTAATAATGAGATAACCTTTTTTAGATTCTTGATCTACATTTGACACACTCGGTGGGACCAACACACCCTACAACCTTATTGGGAGCACTCTTGGACCCTCTTAATTTGAAAAAAGATCATTTTTTGGATTTTCTCCACTTCATTTCCTCAAAATTTTAGGTTTTTATTTTTTACAGATCGATAAGATTGCTCTACTAAATAATAGTTTCATGACCAAAATAGTGGTTTCGTGATGAAAATAGTCATTTCATGATGAGAAAAATGGTGGTTTCTCTCTTAAAATGGTAGTTTTATGACCAAAATAGTGGAATCACTCTACAAATAATTAAATCGCTTTGTAAAACAAAAATATTGCTTTTGTTCTAATCATTTTTGTGTTTTTTTAAAATCATAGAATCACTTTGAAAATGGTGAAATATATTTTCAAAATGGTGATATTGATATGAAAATAGTGAATTCACTCTATAAAATGGAAAAATCACTAGGTAGTAAACTATCCAACTTTCAGAGGCTCATTTGTTGTTGTCCAAACTCTATTTTGATGTTTTTTAAAAAAAAACCATGTTTTGTCACATGAATTTTTAGATTATGTAGTTAATTTTTCTTTGTGTTGCATATATTTTTCATTAAAAAAAAGCAATTTAGTGCTCATTTTTTTTTCTTGATGCCCATCAAAGAGAATATATAAAAAATATAACTTTTTTGCCATAGGTTTTGCTTGACAAAGACCAAATTTACAACTCCTACCTTATTTATCACAGGTTTAGCTAGGTAAAGAAGTGGATTTAATGATAAAAAAATCAAAGGTTTAATACATTTTGATTTATTACTTAAGTAAAGAACCAACACTTAGATTTAGTGATTTTAAAACACTTTCTTTCTCATAATTTTCTTCAGTGTTTTTTTTTGCTTGCTTATATAAGCTCTTTGTTCCTATGCTCTCCCCTTTTCCACTTTAGGGAGCTTGGGTAACCAAAAACCACATATATTACTTCTTATTTTATATTAAAGTGTTGGATTATGCTCTTCTCTTACCCATTTGTGGGGTCCTGAGAATCAAAAACACCACTTCCTTCTTTTTTGCTTTTAGTTGTGCGAGGTGGACCTCATCACCTTATCAATATATCTTAGGAAATAGTGGATGGGAATTCACTCCCCAATGTATGTAATGACCTTATATCTTTTATAGGGTATATAAATGGAGGTTGTGTTTGGTCATTATTAGTTTAGTGGCTACATGTTTTAATAACATCCATGAAGTCATGGGATTTTCATGCTCTAATATAAACCTTATAACATACCCCTCAGTACTTGAATTTTTTTAGAACACTTCACTAAGACCTTTAGGGATGAAGTGAGAGTGAAGGGAATATACCCTCCCACACTGCCTGTTAGTCTTTCACCTATAATGGATTTTGAGCCCCATGTACCATAATTTATATCAAGGACCATCTAGATGGCCTTGTAAAAGTTGAGCTTAAGACCATAGAATGTAAACTATTTTTTAGTGCAATGGAAAATGATCTCCCCCAATATTTCATGACATACCACTTGACTAATTAGGATTATGTGAACCTAATCTATCACCAATTTCAAGTAAGGTAGTTATATGGATTATGATAATTTTTCACACCCATATTATCATTAAAAATTAGGTTGGATTGTGTGTCTATTAATGATTATTTTTTATTATGCCCACATGTTATGTGTTACATAATTAACAAATCATGCCAAATTAACATTATCCTAAGTCCAAAGCATTATCATACTACATTTATAATATGAGGTGTTACCTTGTATAATTTTTGAGCCATTTTTATCCCATCTTAGCATTATGCTGGCCAATTATACCATTATGTTATTTTTGTGGTACCATTATACTATCCAATTGAAAGCCATTCAAATAAGGTCCATTTGGACCCAAATATAGTTTGGAATAATAGATTGTTCATATTGTGTCACTTTTGACCCAATTCCTTCTTTAATCTAATCAAAACCAAATTAGGTTCATCTTGAACCACATACCAAGCCAATTAAAGCCAAATTGTGTTTGTCTTGAACCAAATTCTATATCTATTTCCAATCGGGTCAAATTTGAATAAATTCAACTTCAAATCCAAACATTGGAATAATTCTAAATTAGATCTATTTCAACCAAATCTAATTATCTTAAATCAATCACATTCCAATTTAAATCACTTCTTTTCTTTTCATGAAATCTCCCACACCTATTGCTTAGGAATGGTGAATTTATATCATACATTATTTATTTCATTTGAATCATATCAAGTCATTATTCCCTCTTTGGGGCAAATCCAAACTAATCCATTTACATTGAGCCAAGAGTACCCTCTTTGAGCCCATTTCAATCAAATACCAAGACCACCCACTTTGGGCCCATTTCAATCACACAATCCACCCTATTTGGGGCTAATTTCTTCTAATCCAATTTACCTTTCTTAAATCCTTGCTTAGGGGCATTAATATAAGGTTAATATGAGTCATGACATCTCACTATCCTAAACATATTCTATAATTTCAATTTATTAGTCAAGACATGATATATCAAATCTTATAAATTAGCCAATAACTATCCCACTTTGCATCTACTCTTGACATTTAATCTATTATTCCAACAACTAATCTAACCTTTAAGTCATAACAAATCCAATAGTTTATACCTATTATGTCATTTCCCCTCAAAGGGGTATTATCTATTGAAAACCCAAGTGTGTCCAGGTCTAATAACTATTCAATTGAGATATGTCAGGATCTCCTTCCTAAGCATGATAAAAAAAAATCCACTTCTAAATCAAGATCAAGATATTCAACCTAGTATCAATATTTTTTTGAATCACCCATCATTGACCAAATCAAGACATTGTTGGTCCATCTCTATTTGATGAAGGACCCATCTTTGATGATCCTATCTTCACAGAGCCCATTATTATTGAACAACATTCCATTATTCATCCATTGCCAAAAAACCCCCATTTTATTAAAGTCATTCATCCCAAATTATTCATTTCCAAGCAAAGGGTGGACAAGATACTTATGGACAATGAAATTTAGTAGGCCCTATTTGTGGCTATATTTACATCATAAATAGGTTCCATTCTAGAACCAACATTATTATTAGTATCAACATCAGATCATGTTTTGTTTTGGAAATAATATCACAATTAGGTTCCATTTAAGAACCAATATCAAACTTAGCATCAAAATCAAAATCAACATCAATATTAACATTAGACTCAGATCCACTTGAGTCAAAATCAGCTTTAGAGTCAAAATATATTATTGGATATCACAACATTGGCTATACACTTCTACCAGATCCACTTGAGATCAAATTAACTTTAGAATCAACATACATTAATAGTTATTTTGACATTGGTTACACATTCCTTATAGATACATTTGAATACATTTGTGATCCTTATATGGTTATTGAGTATGTTTTCTTTAGCATCAACACAAGCTCTCTTAGTAGTTTCTATGAGGATTGTGTTACCTTTTACCCTTCCATTACCATTATACATCCCTTTAAATTTAACCAACCTATCCATTATATTGATGTTCCATCTCTCAAAAGTGTTGATTGGGATAGAAAAAATCACACACTTTTGAAATTTTTCCATGGGGACATCTTAGTGGCATAATTTTTGGGGAACCAAGACTACATTCAAATGAAATAATAATCTCCTAGTGAAACCTTGTTTGACATTTTAGGTGACAATAAAATTCTAAAGTCAACATATTATAGTGAAACCTTGTATGATCAAATGTTTTAACTATTTATATGCTCATCAAGACATGCATCTTTGAATGAGCATGTAAAAAAAATGAGTCATACACATTGGTACATTATTATTATTCATTATATTATCAAATAATATCTTCTATTCCATTCTTCATCATTTATTATCATATTATCCTATCTTGGGAGAACTATATTGGCCTGAGGTCCATTTGGACTATGTAGGTAGTGCTTAGTTACGTCTAATTTCTAGGGTTAGCTCAACTACCATCATTATTTATTTATTAAACATTTCTCCATCTATCATTTATCATCATGTTTTCTCCCATTTCTTATAGAACTACATTGGCTTGAGGTCCATTTGGACTATGTAGGCCACACTCAGTTACATCAAATTTTTGGGGTCAACTCGGCCACCAGCATTCTTTATCTATTCAACATTTCTTCATCTATCATTTATCATCATATTTTATCCCATTTATGGGAGAAATAAATTGTCTTAAGGTCTATTTTGAATATGTAGATAACACTCAGTTACATCCTATTTTTGAGGTCAACTTGACCAACATTATCACCATTATTCTTCCATCATTATTGTGTTTTTCCAATCATTTATTTCATTACCTTTGAGCATTATTGTGTGCCTAGTTTTTTTTAGCTTATTCATTATTTTCAAATTCATTATACCATTGTACCTATGTATTCATCATTCATTTAATATTTAATATGTGTAACAGGTTCAATATTATAACTATGCTTGCTAATAAATCAATTACTTAATCAATTTATCAAAATTAAAATCTACCCAACTAGAATAATTCATTTAATCAATAATAAAATCCACACTAATGGGGAAAATAATTAATCAATTAGTCCACCTCTTTGGGTAAATCACATCATTCAATCTTTTTTCTAATTCTAACCTCGTGGTTTTCACCATGTTTGGGAAAAATCCAAGTGCGGAACTTGTTTTGAGACAAATCATTCCTTAAGCCTAAAAATTTCACCTTATTTGGGTCAAGTCAAAGTGTGTCACTTATCTTGGAATGTATCCTTCCAAAATCCCCCCTCTTTGGGTAAAATCATGTTTCTACTCTACAATAATTAGATATCAACACATGTAAACATTACTTCACCAAGATTTATCTCATCCACATGTTAATTACATTCTTCTTATCCATTTTTTTCCTTTCGAGGGCCCATAAATAAAACTAATTTTTCATCCAATCCCTCATAGGGGAATCATGGGACTCCCAAACATTGTTTTGGGCATCATTATGAACTCATTTTTAATAAATAGATGAAGATTAAACAAAGCATGAATGTATTATTCTTCAATATTTACCAAATCATTTTAGTGCCTTTTTCATTCTTTAAAAAATTGTTTCTTCATCTAGTGTATTGTAACACCTTCTCAAATAGGGTAAAAATGTAGACACTCAATTCTCATCACCTTCATGTTAAAATTATAATATGAATCATTTCTTTCAATAGCATGTAAATTAGGATAAAATCATAAAAATACTCTAATTCATTTGCACACATTGCGTTCATCTTCTAAAACACATTAGGAATCCATGATTGAGGTAATGCATTGTAACCAACTATCCTCTTCTTCTAATTTTCTTTGAGCCAAATTTATGCTTTGTAAGTGGCATTTTTAACCAATTAATGGGGGTGATTATCCAACTCTTAATATTGTGCAAAAGGCTAATCATAATTGAATAGATAATCAAATCAAATTAAAAGCTAAATTTTACATAAGTAAGAAATCCATGGAATTAGATAATATTGGAATTATATAAATTAAAAATTCAACAAAGTGGTGACATTATTGTGCCATCATGGGTCAAGTTGTCAGTATTGGCAAAATATAAATATTAATGCAATAAATATCATAAATGTTGAACCATGCCTCATAAATTTTAGCTCATCCATCTTTATTACATCTTCAACCTTTTGTATTAATATAATAATAGGAATCATTCCTACCCCTCTATTTAGATATTAAGATGGATGGTCACCAATCATTCACCATGTCTATAAATTAAAGCTCCTCCTTCCATTATAGAAAAGTTATTTTGAAATATACTTACTCTATACAAATACATAGAGAGATTAAAAATTTATTCACTTTGATTCAACCAAACATTGAGTATACATAGTTTTTTCTAGAATGCACTTACGACATTGATAAATACTCCTAACTCTACATGCATAGCACAAACATCTTACAATCTATCTAGCAAATGATGTCCTCAAGGGAGATTTAATGCTTTTATTTTGTATTTTATATCATTCTTCATTTATTAGTCTTGATTAATCATAGGGATTAGGATTAGAATGTTATGGTCTTTTAACTATTTTTTTATTTCATTAACTAATAATGATCTAACCTTTTTTGGATTCTTGATCTATAGAAAGAAAAACATTTAATTAGGTTCTTTTTTATTTGAGTGGATTAATTTTTTTCTTATTGTTAGAATTCATTACTGGTCATCGTAAAAAAAAAACATATTTTTTGTTCATTATGAATATGTGCAACCAACTAAAATATATAACATAGTTTTTTAAAATTAAATTCAAACTATGTTCATTATGAGGCAATGAAATTAAATAATGGAAAATTTTCTCCTACTGTTAATGATATTGTATTTATTGATACATATTTAAAGCCATCTAGTTTGTAAATATAAAGGAAATGATGCACAACAAGAACATTGAAAAATCAAACTGCAAAAATTATGTTTGAAAAACAAATGCCCATTGTAATAAATGCATAGGAATATTCCAATCATGAATCATAATTATAATGAGTTGTTAGCAAAAAACATTTATCTACTAATTACTAACAAATCTATTAAAATGGAAAATTCCTTCAAATAACACATAGGTTGTACATACAAGTTATGAAGTGTATAACACATAAAAAAAAAGAGAATAAAATTTAAGACATTAGATTCAAATATTTAAAAAAATAGATGCACCAATACATACCTATCAGACTTTCAAGGGACTACATTTCAAATTCTACATAGTGAACTTTGATATATTTAGAGAAAATATATGCTATTTTAACCAAACTTAATACATTTCCAAATGAAAAAAAAATATGAAGAAATTTCTATCAATATTTTAAATTTGATAAGCTACTAAAGTATGTATCTCCTAAATATATAGATCTCAATATGTCATTTTTGTCTATTTCAACACTCACAAAACTAGAAAAGAATTTAGCTGCACCATGAATTGCTTTTGCATAGATAAGATAAAATACCTTATCTAGGATTAAAAGGATCAATATAAAATGTTCCTTCAAATATTTATCTAATTCAAATAGTATTTATATGCACTACAAATGAATCTAAAACTATTGTAGTAAAGCTAAAAAGATGATTATAATACACATATCCTTACTAGGCAATAAATATACATCTAATTTTTTTAATGAAATCTTTGTGATAGTTAATAAAAAGATATTGTATCACATATATAAATGTTTAGATAAACAAATATTATAACCATTCATGCATATTTTTCATTACAATATCAAATGACAAGTAGTTGTGCACAACGATGTAGAAAGTGACACTGACACTAACAATGACATTTACACAAACACTTTGATTCATGGTTTCATAAAATCAAGTTGCATTAATGACTTGAAAGAAAAAAAATACATATTGCATGGGTATAAGTTAATTGACCACATGGAATCTTTCAGGATAAGTATTTAAGATAAATGAATTTTTCAATACTTCTTTTTATGAACCCCATGATAAAAACCTAATGAATTTTTTTTCCTATCATCACATTTTCTAATAGGCATTGATGCATTATTATCACGTATTTTCATACCACAAAACTAATTTCTTTTTTAAAGTGATAAAATTTACCATTTTTAAAGTGTCTAAATGTATATGGGTAATAATTAAAAAATCCTAGTTAAAAGAAAGAAAATATTAGAAAAAATTATTAAGTACAAGTTAGATTTAGAGAAGCTACTTAAATATGATATTAGTTACATAGATTAAAAAAAAAAGAGAGTATCTATTGACTATTTGAAATAAATTTAAAAAAATCGATGATCCATCAACCGAGACCGCCAACTTTTTAAAATCTTTTTCTAATGCCAAACATTGTTGGGGTAATCTTAACAATGCATTGGAAAAAATAGGTCCATGATATCATTGGTTATTAGCCTTTCCCACTTGTTTAGATGTCTCATATCTGATAAGGATATATATATTAACTACATGGTGCTTCACATATTTACTTTTATCACATATCCGCTAATATCATGTTAATGGATATCACTTTTAGCTAATCATGTCCTTTTTTGATCTCATATTTCCTTCACACCATTATTACACCACTTTTATTTTCAGTTTGTGTATTATATTATAAGACATTAGCGAATCAACCATGCCTTCCTCAAAAATGGTAATCACTATTCATTTCCACACCATCTTCATCATCATCGATATGTCCTTAGATGGTTGTGTTCTCTTACATCATGTTTTTTAACAAATATTGATTTTGATTTTTCACTCATTAAAGTCTTTTAATTTTTTCTTTCCATCATGTTCTTGTTTATTTTTGTATACTTCACTTATATCACATAAACAATATTTAAAATATTTTATTTTTTCATTTATGTTTGATTTAAGTTGACTTGATTTTTATTACATCTTGAATTACAATTTTTGTACAATCATATTTGTGTTTGATTTAAGTTGACTTGACTTGTCTTACATTTATAATGACATTTCCTTTACAATCATGTTTTATTATTTCTTCATGTTTGAATTAATTTGAATTGACTTTTATTACATTTATAATGACATTTCCTTTAAAATATTTTTTTTGGGGTTGTTTATTTATGTTTAACTTAACTTAACTTGACTTGTCTTACATTTAGAATGATGTTTTATTTACAATCATTTTTATTTTTCCTTATATTTGATTTTAATTTGACTTGACTTATCTTACATTTTGGATAACATTATTTACAGTCATTTATATCTTCTTTGTGTTTGATTTAAGTTTACTTTACTTGTCTTACATGGGATGACATCATTTTTCATACATATCTTTCATTGATTATCTTTTGCATTTTCTTACATTAGATAATTTTATTTTTAGTTACATTGTTCTACATGTCTTTGTGATGTGTTTTAAATTCAAATTTATTTTAATTCATCCATATTTTGTTTATTTATTTTTCTCTCTACCTACTTAATATTTTTTTATCATTTTTTTAATTTTTTTAATTTTTAACTATGCATTTGTGCACATTTTATAGAAAAGAATAAAACATACACCATAATATAGCATTTTACAATAACATTATATGTTAACATTAATGTGTGATAGAAATAAAATAAACACATATAGCATAGTCATACATGTAGATAAAAATAATGAGTCATAAAATAATATTTATAAATATAAATGGCTAAGATTTCTACATCGATACATCTTAATACACCATATATACATAAAAAATATAAATGAATACATAATAGGATCTAAAATTATGGTCCACCTTCATCCCCATCAAGGAGAGGTGCCACACACTCCATGGAGGATCCAGATCAAGATACATGCAAACTTCATTGTAGTATATATGTGACCCTTGACCTTTTTTATAGTTGAATAACCTATGCCTCTAAATATCCCACATGTATAGTTATAGCCATGTGGGTGTCACTCTCTATGGACAAAGCCTATGAATTTTCCACCTCTCTTTCTTATATCCTTGAAAACACATCATATGAACAATAGCTTTCTCACATTAATGGAGATCCTTGGCAACCTTTCCTACCAAGAAAAACTAGCTAGCATGTGTTTCGACCACCATGTGTCATAGGATTAGGTATCCTTGTGGTGTCATACTAAGGAAGCATGGGTTAAATTTTTTTATGATTGGTATCCTTAATTATAGTCCTCCATCATGTGTCTTCCACTATCACATATGTATAAATTAAACCAAATCAACATCAAATCATCTATGTATATCAAAATATACATTACATCTATCACTAGTACTTAAAATGTATATATCTACCTATAAGAAATAAAATTGATGGCATAAACTCAAGAAAACTTAATTACCAATATTGTTTCCATCACCATGGTTATGCAAGACATGAATTTCTTCATGACTATGTCCTAGTTAAAATCCTTGGTAACTCCCTCATGAAACTACTACAACTTGTCAAATGGCTCTATGCACTTATCATTATATAGTCTGGTTATACATTAGTGTTGCATAAGGATCTCTCTGATGTATTTGAGGCATTTATACCACATTTCCACCTCCTCCATCCCCTTAAAATTTCTACTACCACCATCATCTTCATCTCACCACCACAGTGTAGTGAGGTCTCACAATAAGCCCCACCACTGACACCCCTTATACCCTATATACAAATAATATTTTAAAACTTTTATCATTTACTGACACATTGTATCTTGAAGGAAACCATCAAGTCTCAATCTCTTTGAGTGCATGACTTAAGGGGTGCATCAAGAAAGGGGTGGGTAAACCATTGGTGCTTTATAAGATTATTGTCCCTTTTTACACTTTCCATCTACACACTTGTCTCCTAAAACCATTTACCTTAAGCTTATTCTTATTTTTTATACCCATTCCAATCATTTGCTACATCATTATCCTTCTTTTTCTTGCCTTGACCCCCTTTCACTAGTTGATTGTACTAGGTCGACTGGGTTGACCTTGTACAGTTTTTAGTCTCTAATTACTAGTACAAGGTCGACCCTGTACTATTGATGATTATTTTTCACTTGGAGTTTTGTCATCCCTTCAGCCAACCTATCTTTGGACCCAGTGATTTATCTCTTCAAAACATATAGGGTCAACTAGGCCAACCCCATATAACTGACATATTTAGAAGGATTTAAGGCAAGATCTACCTATATATACAAGTTCATTTCCAACCATTTGAGAATAGAGAAGTGAATAAGAATAAGGTTGAATGAACATTTGCTTATTGACCATTCTACTTGAGGAATAAATCTTAGGGTTCCATACTTTCTTGGGAGATACAGATCTTGTCTTGTGGATAAATCTTTTAGATGCATAGATAGGTTGTGTAGCCTAAATCTGATTTGTCTTTGTTGTCTTTACATACCAAAATAATCTCTTGTAAGTCACCTTGGTCAAGGGAGAGATTGAGGCTTGATAGGTTTGTCTTCAAGGTAAATATTCCTAACTTTATTTCTCCTTTGTAAGAGTAGATAGATAATGTGGTTGTGCTTCTCTCCCATGTATTAGAATTTCATATACATTGATGTGAGTATATGTATTATATGCATGTTTATTTTAGTTTGTTTTTCTTCTGACTCACACTTTGTCTTGCAAGATTTGGTGTGCACTAGATTAGATTTATTTTCTTGTTTATTAGAATAGAGTGAATATCAAACCTAGGACTCTTTTAGGGTTGTTGCATGATTATGTTAGACTATAAGCTTTGGAACCCTTCCTATCATAGTGTATTATGATAAGTGGTCCCCTAATTAGGTCTAGTGGATGCCCTTATTGGTCATGCTCCTGCTTAACAAATGTATTCCCAATCAGAAGTGTAGGTATGCTCTATCTTATTCAAGCCAAGATTGATTTATAAACATGATGTATTTTTGATTGAATAAAACCTATAGGACCAACATATGATACAACCATGAATCCCATAAGGTATATAATAAACCCCCTCCTCTTGACTCTATCAGGTTCCCTTTGGCTTCCCCATCAAATAATAGGAGTGCACATATCCATATGTTTATATAGACAAAATATGCACCCATATATGAAAAAAATTCAAATTCTAATATTGAACATTTTGTAATAACTTATATCAATCACAAAACTTATGTATCCCCTCCAAAAATATCAATATTAAATGAAAATTATCACATAAAATATTGTTATGAAGGAAAAAAAACCAAAGTGCATATATAATTTCCCTTTACCATCAATGGCTTGCATAAATATACTTGAACAACTCAAAGCGACTGAGAAGGTTTTTATTACAAATGCATAAACTATTTTTTTGTTTCTTGAGAGAAAAATTATGAACAATAATTTTCATTTATATGTTTCTAGAAAAACTAAATATGATTGAAACTAAATAAATTTAAGTAATTGAAAGAACACTAAAATGACCAACTATACTATTGGCTAGACAACCTTCACAAATATGGACAAATAGTTTCTTCAAAATTATACCATCAATATGGAAAACCAACATGAATGCCCAATTTTTTCTTAATTATTATGTTTTTGTTTCATATTACAACTCATACATGAAAAAAAATGATAGATAAATTTGGCACGACCATTCAAAAGAATATGAAATAAACACAAAGTAGAAAACATTGATGCAATATAAATGATATGTAAACTTGGTAATGAAATGTTAAATTTGTAACAAATTTAATTGCCTTTAAATATTAGTTTAACAAAATATATATTCATAAACATTACCACTTTAGAAGAATATACATTCATTTTACATATAATAATATTTTTAAATCAAGAACCAAATGATTTTGATAGCTTAATGTGTTAGTTTGTGATAGATTTCTATATAGCAAGACCATAAGCTATTCAAAACATTTACCTCGCTCAATTTATTTCTCAATATAATAAAAATGGGGAAAAAATAGTTATGTTAATAAAAACCATATGTTATATGATTCATCAATTAAAATAAACATTTATACATTGAAAACTATTGCCATGAAATACTTCTTCTATATGTTCCATTCATAGAAGATTAATATATTTTGAAAGAAGGATTTTTGACATGGAAACATGCATATGAGTTACATTTTATTTATAATATAAATATAGAATATGGTGACATTCATCTTCTTGTTCAATAATTTGATTCTAAAACTTTTGTTTCTCATGCAAAATTTTCACAACCAACAAAAAAAATGTGACAAATAATATGACATAAGATATGATATTTCAATGTAAATAATTGATACTCAAGTATAATATCATGCTATTTGATATAGGAAAACATACACATATATCAAAAATATAGAATAATATGTGAAAATAATAATACTGAATAGGGAATAATAAGTAATTGTAAAAGACATTAGATAAAAAATAATAGTGACTTAACAAAGCCATTATGTCTTTTATTGACTGGAGGTGCAGGAATGGGTAAGACATTCATAGAAAAAATGATATATGAAAAATTTGTACTCATTTATAGTAGTTTCTATGATTAAAATTCAATGCAACTAAAAGGCTTAATATTGGCATAAATAGGAAAAATGACCCATAATGTAGGAGTTGTAAAATTACATTCAACCTTTTTTTTACCTTTTGACAAATTAGAATTCATTCCAATGAGTATAGAATGACTATAAATGTGATCAAAACATTATCAATAGGTACATATTTTTCTCATAGATGAAATATCATTATTCAAATCAAGGTTCTTATATTTTATTAAAAAATGTTTACATGATATAAAACATTTTCCCACTGAACATTTTGGAAATGTTTATATAGTATTTTGTGGTGACTTCTACTAAGCACAACTGATGCATGAGTAGCTTATTTTTAGAATCTAAAATTAGACACAAAAATAAATACATACAACATTTGAAAGTAAGATGTAAAATAATATCAATTAAAACAAATAATGCACCAAAAAAACTAAGAGTTTATATCTATTATCATTAGGATATGCATAGGTTTACATACATAAATTAATATAAAATATTTTAATGACAAATGCCTGAATCCAATACCATATGATCATGAATTTCATACCTTTTTTCAAAATGATAATTTTATATCCATAATGAAAACATGCTAGGTTTTTCACCTAGAGAAAAACTTATAATTGATGTAATAGATGTAAAAGATCCATGTTATGGCAAAAGCAAAGGATATGCATGTGCAACTCAATTTAAAAAAAAAATATCAAACCAAACATATTACCTTTACCATTTTCTATAAATTATGATATTAAATATGACTTAGTCAATAGATATAATGGAATTTTCAAAGCATACAAAAAGTTTGAAAAATATGACATAATATGGGTTAAATTCATTTATTCTACTACTAGTCATAAACATATTGCAAATCATGTTGAATTATGTCTTGATACCATTGATTCATGTTGGGTGATAACTATGTGTATATCTA
Organism: Torreya grandis; assembly: GCA_037957365.1. Taxonomy (NCBI): domain Eukaryota; kingdom Viridiplantae; phylum Streptophyta; class Pinopsida; order Cupressales; family Taxaceae; genus Torreya; species Torreya grandis. Next base: position 4,259,567 of record JARHVA010000709.1, on the reverse strand, counting down.
GACCAATATAAAACATAGCTTTAAAACAATATTTAACAACTCATAAAAAAAATCATTGAAGCTTGCATGTGCACGTATAATTCATAGATCACATGAAGTTACAATTGATGACATTACAATTATTCCTAAGGGAGTGATACATCATGGCTTGGTTTATATAGATTTGTCCCATGCTAGGAACATGGATAGATTATTACTATTAAACTCTTTAACCAATTTCTTTTGCATGAAATAATTGATAGTAAAATAAATGGCTTGACTCAATTTAGAATAAAAAAGGATACTAGAAATTGATTTTTTTTGTTGATTTTTAAACATTTACTATTTTTGCTTCACTTAATACATTTAGTCTTCAAACTCACAAAGAATACATCATACATGATTATGAATTAATGGAATATAATATATTATGATTTCAAAAAACTTGTATTGCTTATATTGCAACATAAAATTCATTACCTGACTTGTGTCTTAGTAAACTATTTTCATGGAATAATGATATGTGCAATGGAAACAAAAAATTCATTTCCTGACTTATGTATTAGAAAACTATGTTCATGTAATAATTATTTTTTCAATAAAAATGTTTCTATCATAATAAAAAAGGAATTAAAAAATACATATGTATAATTATTGGTGTTTTTTGTCATTTTCCATGGCTAGACATTCACAACTATAAATATATATGCATCCCAAAGTGTATCTCTTTCACATATTACAATGACTACTAACTAGACATTGTCAAACACACTACTAAACAATTTTATATTCGTACTAGGGTAATTCAATGTAAATATGGATGCATCAAATATAAATATAAAAAATTCAATAAGCACATGGAAAACCACAATTTGTATTTCTATTTTGAAGGAAAAATCAATTTATCATAAAAATAAATTATTGATCATGTATGGTCTAATCATGAAAAAAAATAATTACATATATTTGAAAGACATTCATATCAGAAAATTAAAAGAAAAAAAACATATGCTAATGAAAAATTACAAGGAAAACATAAGCAAAAAATATAGCAAACAATTGTTAAAAAAAAATTCTTGTCTTTCGCTTTCTTTTGATATAATTTTGTGTTTCCTACCTATGTACTTGTACACAATTAGAAGTTAATTTTAGCTTTATATCTTTTATTTTAATACATAAATTATTTAAAACTATCAGTGGATGCCAAAATTCATTCAGAGGAAAGAATATTAATTGAAAAAACCCAATTCATGTTTGTGTAAGTATCTATTTGAAATCAAAAAACATTAGAAAATATTGTTTCAGAAAAAAGAAGACAATGAAATTATTATTATTATTATTCTTATTTTCTTTATCTAATTTTTTAATTCATATGAAAAGTACAACTACCAACTATAATTAAAAAATAAAATAAGCCAACATAGACATTGCATGGATGAAAATAGTTAAATGGTCATGTTTTATACGTATTAATTTTTTTTACATATTTTCAAGTAGTGATTACGAAACTTCTTTTTTTTTGTTATTTTATTTGAAATCCAAAATTTTACCTTCTTAGTGATTTTTTTTTTCTAAATTGAAACAAACATCACATTAGATATGTTATCTTTGAAATATTCTCAATCTGATACAATCACCCTGTAACAAGGAAAACTTAAATACTTATATTCTATATCTTTGAAAATTTTATTACATATCTCATAGAAATTATAATAAATTAATTTCTTTTTATATTTTAACTCAATTTTTTAATTTTATTTATTTTTCCAAAATCTTATTTTTATCCCCAACTTGCATTGAACAGAAAATTCTATAAGCTCAATATTTGAGCTTTTTGCCAAAAAAAATCTCATGTTTTTAAAGGTGATGTGTTGGCACTTTATGGACTTACACATAAAAAATCAATATATCACTTGCAAAGGAAAAAAATTTCCATGTTTATCTTGTTGATAGACATGGCCAAATGATAATAACTATTGATATTAATAGTAATACAACATTTGTGCCAAAATGATTAGTAGGAAAGAGTGTGTGAATTATAGAATTCACTCTTAAATACAAGTCATGATATGAAAGAGGTGATGTTGACTATTGTATAGTATTCATTACCAAATGAAAACTAAAAAAATACCTAATATTTTTAAGGATCATAGGATTACACCAAATATAATGATTCCTACACTTTTAGATGTGAATGTTTACATACTCAGTCAAATCATTTAGAACGCTTATTACTACATGCAATCAAAACAATATGATTTTTAGTGTTAGGGTCAATAATGGTGACATAGATAATGACATTACAATTGTAATTGACTTTATATAACTTTTCTCTTCTCTTTATCTACATATTATATTCCATTTAATTTATCTTTACATATGCCATACTGAAATGATAAAAAAAATGTTCAACTTCCTCGTAGGTGTTTTTGGATTGTCAACATCATGAACTATGTAATATAATTCAATATCATTCATATAATATTATGATAGTAATTTTTTCAAAAAAATTATTAGGCAAGGTGCAAAGGACACTCAAATAATACACAAAAATATTGCGTCCTTCTTAGATCCACTCAATGAGGAATGTATGCAAATTTAGTTGTATGTTCTTGTAAACTCAAATGAAATAATTTATTCACTCAAAATTTAACATGTATTAAGATTTTAATCACTGTATTTTATTTTAACATTGATTGTATAACTACAAAATATATTTTTGAAAGTGTAACCCAAAAATATTTACTTGTTTCTGTTTCAACCAATATGCAAGGAATACTCACAATAACTCATTATAGTTACATCATATAGTTCCTATTATGAAAAATTAATGTGTAAGAAAAAAATTCATTATGAAAATGCATTGCAATTTAGTATTGACAAACATGATAACAAACTGGACTATAATTTATGACAACAATTGATTCATAAATTTTTACCATAATTTAATGAAATTTCATTTAAACAATACACATAAACCATTTTTCCTACTGTCTTTCTCTTATTCCAATTTGATATAAATTTTAATTTCACACTAACAGTAAATAATGTCACTACACATATCAATGAAACTATATTTTTCCTTTAACAAAGTATGCATTCATATGATTTTCTTTTTGTTTTTAGGAATGCAGATACATTGTTCTGTTCAAACAAATATTTTGATTTCCTTTGAAACTTGAAATTTTATATTTATTTTTATAGATTTTTTCCATTACTAAGACATGCCATGTCATTCACCTTTTCTATTCAACATAAATCAATCCATTTCTATCTTTTAATAGGATATTTTTTTCATTGTTAAAACAAAAATATTTATCAATGTGTTTTTTTTGGTCATCTATGCATCTTGCCTTGAATAATAATCTAAAATTTTGAATGCATTAATATAAATTTGAACAAAAAATAAAAACTTTTTTCTTTCTTTTAGTCTTATTTCAATTGTTGTTTAACAATGACTAGAAATTAGAAAAAAATATTGCAATTCAGTTTTTTAAAGAATACACATAGTTTTTTTTGTTTTTAAATTGATATCTAGATATGTTTTTATAAATATTTATATATTTCAAGATCATTTACATGAATCTAATATATGTATTTATTGTAATAAATATTAAATTAATTAGGCATTATGTCAATGATTTAGTTATAGTAATCTCTGCCATTATTTCATTGAATCAATCAAGCATAAAATGCTTTAACTTTCTACTTAATTTTTAAATATTTTTATTTTAAGTCTTTTTATATTTATTTTTTACTTGTTTATTTGTTTCTAGATTAGAATAGACATTATCAAGTCACCAATGAAATGGTTTTAGTTTCAAATGAATTGAAAAAATTCAACTAAATTTTATAGGATTTTCCTTTTATTATTTAATTATTATGCATCACACAACTACAATAAAATGCAGATAGTCTTTAACATATTTTTTGGTAAGATTTTTAGAAATTAAGGGGAAAATAATGATTATTTTAGAATCTTTGACTTTACCACAATATTATAATACATCCCTAGGTTGACATAATATAAAATTATAATACCTTGGGCAACAAAGTAAAGATTGATCCTAGCGGTAACACAAGATGACTTGATTGAAGAAAAGGCACGTCTCACATAGACATGACCATTGAATCATAAGGTAACTAATTTGTATTTATACCACAACATTATAATAAAATAGATATATCATAGAAGAGTTTAAGTGTAATAGAGAAGTGTATCAAGAGGTTACAAAGTAGAATAACCTTTGTAATAGCTTATTAAAGATTGGAATTAGATTAAAGATTATGATACTATCGAATAGAGAGGTTTTTAGAACTTGTGATCAATTGTTATTATTATATTTATATAAATAAAGATACATTATATTATTAATTAATGTGTACTTGTATTGATTATTATGAATGATCATACTTAATTTTTTATGAATGTATAAGAAAATTGATTCTAGATAATACCACATTTTCACCCCATTAATTATAACTAAAGTTAACTTAAAACAACATAGAACATATATATCCAAAGCTTCAAATTTCATGTCAATATTTGGTGGCACCACAAAGACTTCATTAACTAATGTCTAGGAGAATGTATCCATTGGAGTTATAGAAACCAACATTAACATAAATTGAATGGTGATGGGCATAGATACTAAAAAATATTACTTTGAGACTAAATGAATAGGTGAATTTTTACTTAAAGTAAAAGCATATTTATTTAGATCCTAGGTGGAGGAATTTTGGGTCACATCTACATAGATATTATGGCCCTGAATATTATGCCAAGCTAGGAATATAGAAGAATTCAGAGGTCAAATTAATAAACTTATCTAATAGATTGAAAAAAACATTGAGGAATTCCAACACCTTGATACACCTTTAACTTGAGTTATTGATTATTGGTTCAAGACTACACTCAATTCATTTATAATAGTTTGGGATATTCAGGGTTGGATAAGTTTAGATGCCAATAAATTTGAGTTTATTGAAGGAACAAGAGAAAACTTCTTGAATAGGGTACTACTCTTCATCCTCAAGATCAAGTTAATTAAAATAAGGTAAATAGTTCTTTTAGGGGACATGTACCTAAGGGATGTTGGGTAGAAAAAAGGGGGATCCTCAAGATAATTATGAAGTTAAGATTAAGTTAATTGAGAAAAGATATATTAGTAAGAAGATAAATTAAATAATTTAGAATAAAATGATGAGTGAAGAGATGAGAAAATAAATTGAGGATGATAAAATTAAGTCAGAAGCTAGGAAAAAGATGCAGAAGAAAGAGAGAATAAATAATGTTAATAATAAATGAGGTAATGGATGAAATATAATCTATCATATACCAGTGGAAATACTCACATTGAAAATCTAGATGTTATCCCTCTACCATAAATAGAATAGTTAGCATTAACATAGCTAGAGGCACAAATGAAGCTAGTGAGAAAATTAGAAAAGAATAAATATTATATCATACACACATAAAGTTATGAATGACATCAATTAAGGCTTATAAGATTTAGATGCACTGATGGGAACCCAAAAATTAATCAAAACCTTGGGTGCAGAATATCAACTGGTGATGAGTAGTTTGGCCCACAATGGAAGGGGCCTAAAAAGTAACAAAATAAGAGATGAAGAAAATATTATTAAAATAAGAGATGTTATATATTATAACCAAGAGAATAAATTTTAACAATTGAATGGATCTGAATAGGACTTGATTGGGGGGAAATTACATAGATAATATAGAGGAGCAAATAGATGTTTGAAGAGATATTGACCTTAAGGATAAAAACAATTTAGAAGTAAGTATTAGTTATCGTACTAGAGATATACATAATATATATCAAGAGGAAGTTATATTAATAGAAGATAGATTAGTTAACAAAAATATTGGAGAATCTTTATAAAAGAGATAAAGGATTCTAAAGAAGACAATCAAAGTGACATAATCCTCCAAAATCCTAACTAAAAGAGGCCCCATTAGGAAATGAACACTTTTGACCAAATTCCATCCCCTATTCTAATTCATAATCGATGTGAACATACATTTATTAGATGAATAAATATATATATATATATATATATATATATATATATATATATATATATTAGAGAAGAACTAGTAGATAAGTACAAATTTCTTAGTGAATATAATGAGAACAGAAGAGAGTTAATAAAAAATAAGCAAAAGTTTTAGGAAGGAGATACTTCTAGAAGAGTTAAGAATAGATAAAGGATGTAACCATAATCTAGTTAAGTAACAAAAAGATAATTATTAGAAAATATCAAAAAGTACTACAAGAGAAATTACACCAAGTAATTCTTAATAGTGGTAACAATACTAATTGTGGTGTTCACACATAGCCTCATAAAGCAAAAATGACAATCATAATGATGTTTCCATTGTTTGAAAAGGAAGGATACTAAGAATGAAAAACTTTTTTGTTTTAGACTCAAAATGGTAGATCCATAATATTATTGATGAGAGAGTGATGCTATTTGACTTTATCAGAACACTCAGGGATGATACCCTCAAATAATACATAAAAACTTATTATAGACATGAAAGTACATGGGTAGATATGCATAAATCCTTTAAAAGAGACTTTATTACCTAAGATTTATACTAAAAATGTTAATAAAATGAGAAAAATGATATAGAAAGAAAATAAATAGTGAAAGAGTGTGATCAAATATTAAAGTCAATTGTAATAAATTAGAGGAATTATTGAATGAGAAGCAATGAATAAAATGGTTTATTTCTGAATTGATACCATGTATATGAGAAAAAATGGAAATAAATATATTTAATAAATTTTTAGAAATGTTGGATATGGCATCACATTTATAATCTCAATCTTAGAGATGCGATACAAGTACATCATTAAAATATAATGTGGAAAAACTAAAATTTGAAATGAAATAGTTATTATTAAAATAATAAATTGAGATGAAAGGTAATGATTTATGTTCATTGATAGTTAATAATAACCCACCAAAGGCAAGGATATGGTGTACTACTTATTGTGTGAAAGGACACTCATGGATAGAATGTCCCCATTATGACATGGCCAAAATAATAGAAGTAATAAGAGCATCATAGACACCTATGAGGATGTCCCTACCAATTCAACAACTGATATATGGTGATAGGATGTACTATGGAATTTTTAGAACATATGGTAAACATCTCCAACATTTATGCTCAATTATGGAAGTGGCCACACCCTTTAATCAGTTAATGTACTGCAGTAATTTTAAATCTTTTAATCATTATAATAATATATTACCTATCAAGACATACTTTTGAATGTCCAAGATACTAATATTATAAGATAAATGACAATTAAATATATGTTATCACCTAATTACAATTGATAAACCCTAACATACTGTAACTTATCCATCAATACCAAAATCCTCCCACACTATAATAATTTAAATCATAAAATACCCAAATGCAGTACTATAATAACAACCAAGGGGAGTACAGAGGAGGAGACTAGGGAGGTCTAGTAAATTATCAAGGTGGAGAGGATATAATCAATGATACAATAAAAGATATAACTAAGGATATATCCAAGACAAACCACCTCGACATATTATAAATGTATCCAAATATTGGGCATATAGCAAGAAATTACATAGAACAAGTGGAGTGTAAATTTTATCATGAAAAATTAACTCATGATTTATTTTATTTTCCTAAGGTTGCTCAATTTTATAATAATTGAGGAAATAAGACTGAAGATTTATCAAAATCACTCTCATAATAAGGGACAACATATGTGAATAAAGTTCCAAAGGGAAAGGATATAAAGTTACGATGAAATGAGGTACACCACAAAGTAGGAGATAATGAAATTATGGAAGAAGTGGAAGGGCCATCTAGATGGACATCTATTTAAAAAAAGAGAGAGAATGTCAAGAAACATTAAAATAACATAAAGATAATTTATGGAATAAAAGTATTAAGATTTTCATCGATGAGTCAAAACCTCAAGTGGCAGTAAGCACCTGAAGTGAAACGAGAATAGGAAAAGGAAAAGAGAACTAATAATTCTAAAGACGATTCTAAAATAGTTAGTAATAGGGAACACACTAATATTTATGATCATGCCAAAATAGTTGATAAAATTAAAAAAACCATACAAGAAAAATAGGATAAATATCATCTTAAACTAACCTACTTTAATGAAGATGAGACTGAGAACTTAAAACAAATGTTGAAGTTGGTAAAAACCAAAATCTAGTGAATAAATTAATGTAGTTTTATAAGTACTAGAATAAATAATAGAGAGAACAATAGGTACAAAGAATTTATAAAAAAAGGAAAAAATTAAAAATAATGTATTTACAACAAGTATGAAGTGGAAGAAAACAACAATATTACTAGACATCAAAAAAGATGGATAGGAGGTAAGGAAGACCTTATTGGATTTTGGTGTAGATATAAATATCATATCACATATTACCTGGGAGCTACCTAGTAAACCACAACTACATGCCCCAACATAGGATATTGAAATGGTTGATGACACACTATGCTCACCAATATAAACATTAAAGGATATTCAAGTTAACTTAATGAATATAAAAAGAAAAGTGGATTTCAAAGTGATTGACATGTATGACATATGATACCTAGCCTTGTTAAACTTAGAATGGTTCATTGATTGAAATGGTACATTAAATTTTAAATAATAAGAGATTACATTTAAATAGAATTTTTTGGTACTCCATTTTCCATTAGAAATAGGTATGGGAGCTATATGGTCGGAGGAATTATGGCCGAAGGATGAAGAAAATCATTTTGATGAACTTTCTAGTGTATAAACATTAAATAAAATCACAAAACTAGAAGATGACCTTGAACCTAATGATTAATGGGAAATAATAATTAAACATGAAAAGGTAGAAATAAATTATGATAATTATATTGAGGCTTGACTATATAGGGAATAAATTTTTTTGTCAAGAAGGTATGCCACATGAGCAAAATACCATGGTTGGTAAAGAAAACTACCACAATGAATAATATAGTACCATATAAGCAAAGGGAATACCACATTGAATGATCCTCCCACACCAAATTATCAAAATTCATTAGAATCAAAATTGTAGAAGACTACCTACAACATATGATAAGCATTTCCCTAGGAAAAAATAAGGATGTTGAAAATTGTTGACACAATGACTATCACCACTTCAAGATGGTAGAACACTCACAAAAACACTATCTAAAATTGGAAATATTTTTAATCCTACTTAAGACAAGGTTTGCCAAATCAAAAAGTTATTTTCCAAAAATATAAAGATATATAGGACAAATGAACCCCAAAACACACATTTAGAACTATGAAAATATATGGACTACAAAAGGAAAAATTGATAGACATATTTAGACATAATTATTATATTAGACTTTAAAATCATATTAAAAAACATTTTATATGAATAAAGAGATGAAAAAATGTAGTTCTAATTAGAAATACATTAAATATTTTATTTTTAGACTTTCAAATTTTGGGGTGCAGATAGTAAGGTCTAAGATCATGCATTGTGGAATATAAAAACATTCTTATTCATGAAAGACTCTACTAAAAAATAATACTATATAAAAATAAAAATATAATAGATAACATTGGGACACATGAATGACTGGAAAAAAATGGGACAATAATAAGAGAACTACCTAATAATGCATAAAGAAATAACCATAAAAGAGAAGTTAAGAACATGATACATTGAAAAAATATTACAAAACAAGAGGAGGATGAGGTGAAGCCAGAAAATGTAAAAAATATAAATATAATAAGGATAAATATAGCTAATTGATACCATAAAATACAAAACACAATATTTCTATCAACCTCTCAAAATAATGAAGGAAAATATTGCAAAACATGGTAACATCAAAATTTCAAAAGTTAAAAATATTATGCTGAAAAAGAGGTTGAAAATATACTTGAATTTCTAAGAGAAATTGAGGATATATTTCCATAAACATTCATTGAACTAAAAATAATAAAATAGGAGTTTGGTACCATGAAAATACAACTAAAAGAAGATTCAAAACCTTTATGCAAAACACCTTATAGACTAAATCCAATTGTTAAGTCAAAAATGAATATTTAACTCGATAAAATGTTATCTAATAGAATAATAAATCCCATGGAAGACATAGAATGGATAAATCCTATGGCTATCTATAATAATAAAACAAGAGAAATCCACATATGTGTTGATTGTATGAAGTTGAATAAGGCATGTCTACATGATCCCTTCCCAATACCATTCATAGAATATATATTAGAAATTATTTTAGGAAGAGAGATATATTATTTTATCATTGTATTCTCTAGATACCACCAAGTAAAGATATCTCCCAAATATCAACTAGAAAAAATTGTAATGGAATGGGGATCCTTTGTGTATATGTTAATGCCTTTTGGATTAAAAAATTCCCCAACATTGTTTATTAGAATAGTGATGAGTGCATTCATATACTTTATCCATGAGTTTTTTGAAGTATATATTGATGATAAGATGGTGTATGGATTGATAAAATATCATGTTTAGGTGTTGTGGCTAATGTTACAAATATTTAGGTAACTTAACATCTCCCTCAACTTAAAGAAATGTACTATTACCACACCATTTGATTCATTACTAAGAAATTTAATATACAAGGAGGGATTGATGGAAAATCTATTTTTACTTGAATAAAATTTCTAATTTATCCTAAAATTAGGGAACCTCTTTTACTTTTTTAACCAATCCCACTTGCGTTCACAGAGCATTGGTCTCAACACTCCTAAATTACTTTAGTCACTCACCTTAGTTTGCATGTTGAATTAGGACATACAACCACCTCTATTAGAAATACCACATCCATGTGATAAAGTTTCATGTTTTACACTTAGTGTAGAAATGAAGTTTTGCCCCTCGAATCTACATTCAAAGGTCTCACATGCTCAAATGTGCGCTCTTGCATCTAACATTTCCTGATGTATCTCAATTTTTATGCATCATGGAACCTAAAATTATGTTGGATCGAAAGATCAAGACCCTGAAAAAAGATTTCATGTTTACCACTTTTCCTAAAAATTCCATCCCAACCCTCTATTTCTCATTAAAGTAGCATACCCTAGAAATCCCAGAACTTTGATAAAAAATTAAATTGTTTAAAAATCATTCACTTTTCAAAAAAAATTCAAAAAATGATTTTTAATGGAAAAATGTTTTAAAAATGGGGTTTTAAAAATTATTTATGGGAACCATGCCCATATGTGCCAAAAAATTAAAGTTTTATGGTTTTTAAGAAACCACCCCCATAGTACCTCCCCTCCCATGGGGGGGGGGAAATGTTAAACCACCCTATTTTTGAAAATAAAAAAAATCAAGGCATGGAGATTTTTTTTAAATTTTGTGTTTATTTATTTAAGTGTTTTTTATACTTCATATTCATAAGCACATGTTTGCAAAGGCCATCCATCCATCCTCTTCAGACATGTAGATGCATCAGCCTATTGATGTACGACCATGTAGAAGAAGGTTGATAGGTTGGGCCCTCCTAAGTGCATGGACATGTTGGGTGGCCCTTTATGCCCACACAGACTTTGTATAAATTTTTGGTCATCTAGGACCTCATAAGCACATGGATGCACCCAATTTTTATTACATATCCATGTGGATGGAGGTCATCCAGCCCATCCTGACAATCCGTAGAAGCACAAAAGTGTGTCTGTGCACAATTTTAATAAATAATATTTTTTATTAATTTTTCCATGAAAATTAATGTGTTTTAATCCAAAATAAAAAAATTTCTCACCCTAATGGCTTAATTGACCCTAAAATATATATTTTCTCAAATCTTGAAAATTGGGAGTCAATTTTTCAAACCGTCTATGGTGTTGGAAAGCTAGTTCTGATGCATTCTTCATGGCACAATCAATTTCATGAGAAAACCTATAATAAAAATATGTTTATATTTATATAAATAATTTTATAAAGTAAATTTTAATTAATTTAAAAGTCATTTATTCACATATGCCAAAAGGTAACTAGTTTTATCTATTTTGTAGGTGTCAACAATGTTGAAGTGCAAGGAGCTTCCTTTCGGGGGGGAGTACAACTAAATTTCAAATTAAAGTTATTTTTTTTTTTATGGGAAAAATTATTTCCATCCATTGACCAAATCTATTATAAATAATCAGTCCCTAGTCATTTGAAAGGGTTGGCTCTTGTTGATTCTAAGTGAGGAGACATGGACTAGACATTTTCTTGCTTTGTAGTGTAATATCTAGCCTTATTTACTTTGGAACTATTGTTATACTACCAAAGTTTGTAACTGATTGGTGAATGTAAACCCAAATATTTTGATACTAAAATTAATATCATTATAAATTGAATTTATAGGATCTTATTTTCATTTTCCTTCTTGTGTAAATGGTGGATGTGTTATTTCTCTTCTCAGCTTCTTATTTCTTAGAATCTAGTATCATTCTTGTTGGTGGTTGTCCTTTTGTGGATTGAATTTATTCAAATGGCTTGGATTTAGCTATATTTCAACATTCTTTTATTTATTTTCCCTTTCCTTTTTCTCTTTTTTATAAATTTGGTTAGGTTAGAGTTTCATTAGAGTGCAATCTGCTTCTCTCATTTTATCTTGATTGCTAAAATCATTTTTTTTTAATGCATTTTTGAATGAATTTTTATGTAATAAATATTTAAAAATCAATCATATTTTTTATTTCAATCTAAAATGCTAATTTATTTGGGTAAGTTCACATGCAAGCTTCATTGTTCTATAAAACATGCATAAATAAAGACAATGAAACTTCCATATCCACCTCATCTATTAAAGGCTAAAATAAAGTTTGAATTTTTTAAGAATCACTGAAGGCCCCATGTATGGAATAATTTACAATGAACCAACTAAGTGAGATCTATTCTGCCAAGACCTGGTAGATATAGACCTTGGTGAGATTTTTGGATCTTTTTTTAGGAGAGCTTAGATGGTCCCTATCCATCTTAAATTTAGTGTGTTAAAAACCCATAAACATATTGGCTCTAGAAGGAGGGCCTAATTTTTAGTGTTTTAGAGTTATCATTGGTTTTAAAATTAACACCCTCTCCTTTATGCTTCTCCCAACCCATTATGTGCTTCAAATGCACATCAATAGATTGGCACTAGAAGGAGGACCTAATTCAAAATATTTCAAACTTATCATTAGTTTTAAACATGACACCCTCTCCTTTATATTTCTCCCAATCCATTGTGTGATTGAAACACACATCAACAGATTGATGCTAGAAGGAGGGACACATTTTAAAACTAGATTTTAAAATAAAAACCTTAAACTTTGACACTTTAAAGGTTTTGTCCAAAATAATATTCTAGACTCTAAGACTGTGAAACTAAAATTTTAGACCCACCTATGGATTTTGCCTGGGTAGGTGGAAGTGGCTTCCCTATGAACATTCCTAGGCCCACTCATGACTTGCCTAAGAACCCCCACAAATTTTATGCAAATTATATCCATGGTGGGGTCAACACTATTGAGGAACACATCTAGGATTTTAAATAAGCCATTATCATAAAATAGTTTCAACATGAAGATGTGGCTTATCACGTATTCCCCTTCTCATTGGATCAAACAACTTATTATTTGTACCTTGGTCTACCATAAGGGTGCATCACCACTTGGGGCATATTTGATAATTTATTTCTTTAATATTTTAATGTGCCCATTAACCCTTTTGTCTTGTTTTATCAAATTTATAGAGCTTGTAAAGAGCCTAATGAGTCGACTAGTATGTTCAACCATAGATTCCATTGGCCATACACTAGGTTGAAAGATCATTTATTACAAATGGATGATGTAGTTTTTGGAGTATATCTCAATGCCTTGGATCTTCTAACTACCATTTTCATTCAAATGACTCCATCTTATCTCACATCCTCAACATTGGTCTACCAAGAGGGTAGAAATGTTGAACAACAATCAATGAATCAAGGATTTAGTTCCTACTCCTCATATTCTTTGGAACAACACAACATTTATGCCCAAATTACTTCAATTTTTATGCCTAAAAGTCATCCCATGGATCAATTTTTGCCTCACAATGAATCATTTCCCTAAGCTTCACTAAACCAAACCTCCCTATAACAAACAAGAGTTTTAATTAATCTTTTAGTGCATATAAATTAGTTAATTATGTGTATACTCAATATGATACTTCATATAATTTTAGTGATTTAGTATCTTTGGGTTCTGTTACTAATCAAATACCATTTGTTTCAAGATACAATAAGAAGGAAATTCATAATTTAATCTATGAAGCTACATTTCCTAGTGCACCATTTAGAGTCTACGAACCTAGATGAATTATGAATGTTAAGCTAAACATGCACGCTAATAATATCCTATTTCACAAACCTGATCCATTATTTCAATGCTATAATGATAGTAGTGATGACTCCAGATATGAGGAAGAAATATTTATTGAAGGCAAATTAGTAGTTGAAAAGCAAATTGATGAAGATCTGCACACACATAATGAAGAAATGTAACCTAGAGAATCTTGCACCTAGATAGAATAATAATCAAAAGATTTGGATCAATTAGATGAGGAATATGCACATTATGCATCTAAATAATCCTTCTCCTAAGTTCCTACTCACACAATTCAAAATTTGGTCCAAGATAATCAACAACTACGTGGTGGTGATATGACTTCCCCTGCATCATCAGAAGGGTATGAAATAGAAGAAAAAACTAAGAAGGGGATACCCATTTGAGTAAAATGAGTTGGATGAGCTTGAGGTATATGATATCTCTCCTTAAATCAGATCTAATTTCAAATTAAGTGACTATAGTCAAGTGTGCTTCTCAGTAGTAGAGACAGTCAAAGAGGAAGAACAACATCATGACCTGAATAAAGAAGTGAAACCAATGGAGACATAATCTCAGAATGATCTAATTCATCCTAGATATTTTCATACTTCAAACACTGATGAAAAATTTAGGATTTATCTAGTATGGGAAGAACTTGAGCCACTCCCATGATTTATGGATGACAAAGACAATAAAGAGAATGTTATGCATGTATCAATTTACATCAAAGAGCAACCACTAATCAATTTATTAGATAGCTACAAAGAAGAGGAAGTCTCTGCTATTTCAGGTGATCGATACACTTTGGAATGTATTAATGATCAGCCCTATTCTTCATATTAGTTCCAAGTTTAGGCAAAAGGTTTTCTCAACTCCTATCCCTCATATTTTCTGCAATATAGATACAAACATAATAGAGAATTTTATAGTCCTAGTTTGCCTAAATTACACGAAAATAATATAGATAAATCATTATGGGATAATATATTCCATCAAAGGGGACAATGTATATGTAAGTATATGCATACTCTTCCTTAGTATGGTCTCTACCAATATTCTCAAAATCTTGAAAAGAAACAAGTGTCTAACTAGTTTCAATCATGTTTTGCTTGAAAACCTTTGTAAATACTTTTCTCTTTCTCCTTTGTTGTGTGTTTGTTTCTTGATTTTTCCTTACTATTTCTTATTGTTAATTTAGTTTTCCTTTATTTTCTTTTGTCTAGTTCATCTATTTTACCTTGTAGGTTTCCTTGTTGGTCAAGGAATCAAGAACAAAAGGCTTGTAAGTGACACAAATGACATTTTGGTGTGTGAGTACTCTTAGTAGTTTAAAATGTCAAATTATGTTTCTGAATCAATTTAAATTTTTTTAAATATTATGTGTGTTCTATATTTATTAATTTTGGGTTAATTTGGGTAAATTATTTGGTCAATGAAGACATCACCTCAAAACCAATCACAAAAAACAAATCTTAACGGTTTCTAGATTTGCTTGAATGAACCTTCTACAATGAAATATAGGGTGGAAAAATTGATAATTCTACCTATTTGCTTGCCATAGTGGTTCTCAACCCATAACTAAGATACTACGTAAATAAATAAAAGAGAAAACAAGAAAATAAAATAATATCATTATATAAAAAACATAATTTTGGGTAATTCAAGCAACGTTTACCAAGGATATGGATGCTCAACTGGTAGTAGAACAAGGCCTTAAGTGGGATCAAAGGTAATTCCATCAGGGCTATGGACACCTAGTTGGGAGTGGATTAGTATCTAGGTGGGAATTCTCAAGGTAGGATTCACTATCCTAATGATTAAATCCATGGTAGATAATCCTTACAGGTTCTAAGAAATAGTAATTAAATTATTTTCACACTCCTAGTCAATGAGAATGTTAAATTTGTTTTCTTAGTTGTTCCCATCTTCTCCTCTATCAAATCCATTCATGTTCCATGTATATTCTTAGCCAGAGATTTTGGGTTCAAATATATTTTTATTTTGTTCTAAAATACTTAGGAGTATTTTATAGGTAGAGTCACCATTTTTTGTTGATTGCACAACATGCTCTAAGTTCTCTCAAAATCAGGGAACCTATTTTGCTTTTGTAGCTGCTCTCACTTGTGCTCAGGGTTCATTAGTCTCAATACTCCTATATTACATTGATGGTTCACCTTATTTTATGTGTCAAGATAGGACCCATAACCACCTCTATTATAAATACCATATCTATGTGATAAAGTTTCATGTTTTAAACTTAGCATAGGAACAAAGTCTTATCCCTCATATCTACATTCTAATGTCTCACTTATTCAAATGTGCACTCTTGCATCTCACATTACTAAATGTATCTTGGTTTATGTGCTTTATGAAACCATAAAATTACCCTGGGTGGAAATATCAAGACCTTATGGAAAGCTTTCATGTTTACCACTTTTCCTGAAAATGTCATCATGACCCTCTATTTCCTAATGAAGCAACATACCCCAGAAATCCCAAAACTTTAGTCAAAATTCAAATTATTTAAAAATCATTCAATTTTAAAAAAAAAATTTAAAAAAAGTTTTTTTAATGTCAAAAGGTTTAAAAATGGGATTTAAAAAATGATTTATGGTAACCATGCTCGTATGTGCCAAAAAATTAAAGTTTTATGGTTTTTAAGAAACCATGGTTTGATGAAACCATGCCCCCTTGAGAACCTTCCCCCACCCCCACAAAGGGAAAAATTTTTAAACCATATTATTTTGAAAAAAAACTCTAAGGCATAGATAATTTATGTTTCTAATCTATCCTCCTTATATGTGATGGGTGTCCCCTCACACAAATGAACTATTGAAGGCTGGCCATTTGAACCCTCACAAGCACATAGATGTACACAACTTCTATAGTGTGGCTAGGTGGATGGAGGTTGTCTAGCCTATTCTAGTGGCCCACATAAGCATGTCCATAGTCATTTTTAATTAATAATAATTTTTATTAATTTTTTCAAGAAAATTAATGAATTTTAATTCAAAATTCAAAAATTTCCCACCTAGTGGTTTAATTGACCCTAGACGATAGTTTTGCTCATAACTTCCAAATTGAGAGTCCACTTTTCAAATTATCTATGGCGTTGGAAAGTTAGGTGTAATATAGTCCACATGGCATAATCAATTTCATGAAATAACCTATTAATAAAACATTGTTTATGTTTTTGTGACTAAGTTTATAAAGTATATTTTAATTAATTTAAAATTCATTTATTCACATATGTCAAAAGGTAACTCATTTTATCTATTTTGTAGGTGTAAAAAGAGTTAAAGTGCAAAGAGCTTACTTTTAGGGGGAAAAGTTTAACTCAAGTTTAAATTAAAGTATTTTTGGTCTTGGCAGGGGGGGGGGAATTATTTCCATCCATTAACCAAATCTATTATAAATAGATAGTCCCCGATCATTTGAAAGGGCTAACTCTTAATTATAAGTGAGGAGACATTGGACGAGACATTTTCTTATTTTGTAGTGTAATCTCTCCCCTTATTTGCTTTGGCATTACTATTATGTTGTCAAAATTTGTAACCGATTGTTGAATGTAAACCCAAATATTGTGCTAATGAAATCAAGATCATTATTAATCAAAGTTGTAGAAGTTTATTTTCATTTTCTTGTGCATGTAAATGTTGGATGTGTTATTTCTTTTCTCAACTTCTTATTCCTTAGACTCTTGCACCATTATTGTTGTGGTTGTGCATTCACTAGGCATGGAAGGAATCAATTTGATGGGTTGCATTTATTCAAATGGATTATATTTAACCACATTTCAATAGGATTTTCTTTCTTTTCCCCTTTCTTTTGATCTTTTTTTTATAAATCTAGTTAAGCCAAAGTTTCATTTGAGTGCAATCTACTTCTCTCATTTTATCTTGATTGATAAAATAGTTTATTACCATTAATACATTATTGAAAGAATATGTATGCAAAAATATTTAAAAATCACTCATATTTATTTTATTTTAATTTAAAATGCTAATTTATTTGGGAAAGTTCACATGTAGGCTTCATTGTTATACAAAATATGATTAAAACCTGCATAAATAAAGACAATGAAACTTGCATATCCACCTCATCTATCAAATGTTAAAATAAAGTTTGAAATTTATAAGAAATAGTAAAGGTCCCTTGTATTAAATAATTTACAATGAACCAACTGAATGAGATCTAGTCTGCTAAGACCTAGTAGATATAGACCTTGGAGATATTTTTGGATCTCTTTTTAGGAGAGGTCAAATGGTACTTGTCCCTCCTAAATTTGGTGTGTTAAATAACCCATCAACAAGATCCACTAAAATTAATAATTATCATAAATCTACCATCGCTTGAGACATTAAAATAAGTTTAGGCTACACCAGTTATCACTGCCAATTTATTTTGAATTACATAGCCATTAATGGACCCATTAAATATTTATTGAATAATTGACCTAAATAATCTCTATAATGATTGACACAATTTCATGAATCATTTGATAAGTTAAATAATAATCTTTTCGATGCACCAATACTAATATTCCTTGATTAGAATATCTCATTCCACATTCATGTGGATAATTATAAAATAGCAATAGGATCAGTGTGGGCACAACCCCCTAGTAATATAAATCATCCTACCTCATTTTCAAGTAGGAAATTAGCAAAGGCATAAAAAATTTCCTCACCAAAAAAAGGGACACACTTTTTATGGTGTATGGTGTGCACAAATTTAGACATTAATTTTTAGCAACACCATTTATATTATTTACCTATCATGAACCATCCAAATATTTGATAAGTAGGCAAATTATATAACTATAATTTTTTCAAAAAATGTTATACCAAGACTTTGAATTTAAGATTATGGTAAAACCTAGATACATAAACAATGGGCTTGACTACCTATCCTGCATTACTACAAGAGAACACATATGCCCAATTGAGGATGAGTTTATTGGGTGTCATCTCTTTTACATTGATGTTATTCCCAAGAATATGTAAAATATTTCCCAATTCCTTTCCAACAGTGAGTTTCCCAAAGAATAACAAAAAATTGGGATGGAAAAGATTAATGATAAAATCATTCCCTTTTACACTAATTTAAGGAGCACTATATAAAAAAGGAAGAGATGAAGTATTGCATAGAGGAGCTCTACTAGATGAAAGAAATAACATACTAACAAAATCCCATGATGGAGTATCATGAAGACATAAATTAGGAAAGAGTATTGGTAAACATATTATGTTGGTAAGCCCATGGTGGCCAGCCCTAACCAAAGATGAACATAAATATGATATAAATTATGACATATGTGAAAGAGTGGGAAAACCAAATTTAAGAGATGAATTACCACTCTATCCAATATTAAAAATACTCTGATTTAAAAAATAGACCATTTATTCCATTGGTCCTATTGAACATGTTGCAATAAAGAACAATGTTAGATTAATTATTACCAAACTAGAATTTTGATAAGATGGGAAGAATCAATACCTATAAAGGATTATGCAACTAATACTACCATAAATTTCCTATATGAGAATATAATCACATGGTTTGGATTCCCATTACATATAACAAGTGATCATTGAAAGCATTTTATCAATAATATATTTGTGGAATTGATTAAACACTTTATGATCCAGCTATTGATAATTTGGCCTCTTAGGCCAAATGCCAACCCCTAAAATAATTTTTTTTTCCATGACACTCTATAGGATTTATATGAATTTTGATGTCTCCTAAATTATTCTTGAAGTTATTTAGCACTATTAGGGATGTCATGGTATGTGTTAGAGTCTGATTGAGAACTCATCATGTCATAGTTGTCTTGAGGTTTATTAGTGATGTGCTAGTGGTCATGGTGATCATTGAGTGAGTAGATAGTTTTAAGTGTTTTTGAGGTCTAGAAAGTGGTTTAAACCTTGTTTGATTAAGTTAAGGATCTTTAGTAGAAGATAAGGTATTTTGGAAAAAATAAGGTTGTTAATCCTTATGGTTTTAGGCCTATTGTATGCCATTTATTGAGGAGAGACCTTTGTTGGTAGAATGTATGGGTTTCAAACCTTTTTCAATTAATAATATGAAATTCTAATGATGTACTCTTAGATTATCATCTATGATACATTCAATGTAAAATAGTTTCAAGCCTTTATGAACCTCAAACATCACCAATCACCCTTCAAACACCTCATATTGGTCAAATTGCATTATAAAACTTTAATATATAGGTGTTTAGATGCCACATTGTATTTTAATGGGTACTAAAATGGCCTCATTGATATTATAAATAATTTTAGGATGGTTTCATATGCATAAAGGTCCATTTTAAGGGTCAAATTCACTCCTCACTCACCAAATGGGTCCCACATGTGGGAAAGTACATCCCTTCTTCTCTGTCTAACTATACCACTAGGTTTGAAATGTTATTTGACTTATATTTTCCATCCTCTTTCCTAATAATTGAATCCCAAGGCTTGAAACTTAAAGAAATATAAGAAAATAGGGTGTTTTATAGATTATACAAACATGTACAGTCATTTTTGTACATGAGGAGGTCATAAATTTGCATCAAAGCTCATGTAAAGTGTCTCATAGGAGTTTCATGACTAAAATGTGTAGGACAAGTTCAAAACTAGTCTACTTCCCCATCAAGCTGTTTGGTAGACATAAGCAAGCTCTCAAGATTTTCCTCAGTCCATACAAGAGAGAGATAATAAGGAGCTAAGAATTTGGGAATATGAAGGGGGTATATTGAACTATCCATTCTTGGCATTGGTTTATAGATTCATGTCCTATTCTCTATGAACAAACACTAATAATTTGGGCACTCAAATGGTCTTCTTCATTTGTGCAAGGGTCAAAGTGGCATTAGTTTTAGTGTACTTTAGAAATGGTTTTGTAATTAATGTTTGGATATGCATTATAATATTCCTCATATCTCATATCCATCACCCTCCACCCCTGGTTCACATGTGTGAGGTTATGAGAGCGAGGAATCATTCAAGTTTCTTTCATTTATAGACTACATACAAGTTTATCTATGTTACAAAGCATTTAGGGCATGTATATGGAAGAGAGGGATGTTTTTAAGTAAGTGATGTTTTATTGAAGTAATTAAAACCATTTTATACCATTAAATACTAATATAATTCATTATACCACTCCTTCAAGCCTTGTTTTCAAGATAACTACCATGTGCATTGTGTATAGGTGATTCCTTACAAATGAGAACAAGGTGGATGTAAGAGTTATTACGTTGTTCCATTGGTACACATGAGATACACATATTATTCATGTTATTTTATATTAACCTCATGTACCTCACTTACATATACCCAATATACACTCATCCTTAGCTCTTGAGAGACTAACCTCCATTCAAGCACATATACGCCTTAAGCAGACTAGTCAAATGAAGGACTATTGAAATGAGGATCTATTGAGGCATCTAAGATTATTAAGGATTAATAAGGACCTATGAGGGATTAGGGGAGGTATAGAGAATAGGTTTCATCAATAACCACACACCAAACTCACTCAAATATAAGACAAGCTTAGTCAAAACCTCAAGGTACATACATAGGGTTATAGTGGTAATATTGGAGAGTTATTGATGGTGAAGAGGTTTTGAATAAGTTTTAGGAGGTTTGAGAGAGTAATGGAGCATCAAAAACATGTTTATGTCACCCAAATAATCAATTAATCATTAAATAAATCAATCTAATCACATCTATCACACAGTCAAGTGCAAGACTACCACCTACAGGATAAAACAAGAATGCAGAGGTGTGACTGTAAGGGTGAGTGGAAAATGGATTATGTGAGTGGATAAATTTATTTATGTAGAAAAAATACCATATAATTAATTATTATAGTATTTTAATTGTGCCAAACAAAGAGGAGAGTGCATGCATTCTCTTTCAAATAGACCTTAGTTAATGCCTATAGGTAGATCCTTGATAAGGGGTCTAAGTGTGAAAGTCATATAAATGAAGTAAAAATGGGAAATTAAATGTATTAAATGTCCATATAAATAGTTATGAGTGTTACCATTTTGAACTTAAGTATTTATATAGACAAAAGAACCTTGGCAGATTAGTAGGCCTAGTTAAACCTAAATAAGACAGTCAAAGTCAAGATCAAAAGCAAGAGAGTGTAAGTTGTGTAACCCTACAGGGGGGTGAAGCTCAAGAATAAAAAGGGCGTATATAAATTATTTCCTAAGTGACCTAATTTTTCCCATTTATATGGTTTAATTCTTAAATGAATAATGGAACCTTATGATATAAATAGGCTTATTAGGCCTAAATAGGGCTATGCATATGGACTAAGGACATTTACATAGGGGTGTCTAAGGTATAAGGACATATTAGGGGGAATTAAATGAGATTTAAAATGGTTATAATGATTATTATGACCTAAATTTTGTGAATTAAAGACTCACCACTTACACCTTCATCACAATCAAGGTCCTAACTGCCACCTACAAGCAAATCCTTTAGGAAAGAAAGTGAATATTGAACCTTGCATGAAAGTGACTATTGTGCAATTAGACATAGGGAATTTTAATTTTTTTTATAAATTTTATTAGCATTTATATTTAATTGGCCTATCCCTATGATGAAATGAAAGCCTAATGTCCTAAATAGGCTTATTAAGCCTAAATAGGCCTAAACAGGTCTGTAACTAAAAATTAGAGATGGATGCATGCTTTGGGGTTGTATAAAGATTTAAAATATATAAGAAGGAAGTCAGAATATGTAATAAATGTTTCCAAGTAATAAGAGTCTCATATTTTTAAGGAGATATTAATGGCCTTTTAATTAGGCCTAACATGAATATGCATAGGCCTGATCATAACAGTTGGAGTATTTGCATGTTTTGAGGCTATTGGAGAGTTTAAAACATAACAAAATGGAGTGTGAAGGTCATTAATGGTTTCCAAAATGTTAAAATGCTCAAATTAAAGTAAAAAGTCACTAAAACTAAGCACTAGGGCTAGTCAAGCCTAGTTATGTAAAAAACCTAGGCCTAACTATATGAGGAGTGTATAGGGCTAAAGGAGGCTCAATACAAAGAATGACACAAACCTATGATGGCATACACCATGATTTTATAGTGACATTAAAATTATTAAATGTAAATGAAACCACTCAAACCCCTTCACTGTTGTCAAACACTTAGGCTGGTAGGTAGACCCATGAGAAAATGGAGATAAAAATAGATTTTAAGTATATGAGGGCAAGAAAAAATGTTAAAAAAAATAAATAAAGGATTATAGGGTGAAATTTAGTCATAAATATACCTACATATTGGCTTAAACCCTTGAGACTTAGTCTAGGTCATTAGGCCTAAAGCCACTCCTTAAGGCCTCAAACCCCACCACCACATTAAGGCATACTCAGACCCTCAAAAATGTAATTGAAATCATAATAATATGTGGAGGGATGGTACAATTACTAAAGAGGATGTTTTGGGAAGAGGAGTGCAAAGGAAAGGTATAATTAAATCTTAAGGCCCATCTCAAACGCCATGGTCTTAAGTAGTCACCTTGAGTTGTCCAATCAAGTGCTCATATATTTCATGGCATAATGAATTATATCTAATTATATTATCAATATTTAGGGACACCTATGGAATAAAAATTCATAGAGGAGAGACTTGGATTAATGATCCCACCTCTATGAATCATCATTAATATTACAACCATGTCTAGGAAGCTTGCAAGGATTTCAAAGTCTACCATCTTTTGCTCATATATCTCCATACAAGCTACATGGTAAAAAGAGTAATTAAAGTGTTTTATAGGGGTATATGGAATCAAATTATATGTCCATAAGTTTGGGATTGGAGGTTTGTACTTTATGAACCATTATAAAGATGGTAGACCTCTAAAACCTTGTTTAAACCCTAGCAATGACCTAATGACCTCCAAAACATGTAGAAAGGATGATGGGTTGTTCAACGCCTCTTGGAGGCCTAATTACACCTCATTTTTTTCTTTGTAACTACCATAGGAGAAGGGATTTACCATTTGGGGCATGTTCATGCCTTATATGATCTCAATTAAAGTTTAATCACCCCCATCACTCCATCTCAACACCTAATGGCTCGTTGAATAACATTTAATGGTTTAAGGTAGTGCATGGAAGGAGACACATGAAGACTGTTATGGTTTATTGTGACTATTATAGTAAATGATGATCATCATGACTCCTTGATAATTTTTCCATGCCACTTTCCATTTACTCCTTGGATATTATTCTATATATTGAGGCCTTGAGGATATTATACACATATCTCACCTAAGTATGAGGAAACTCTACCTAGATTTTCATCTTATAAACCTCTTGGACTATTAACAGAGTATTTTAGTTTCTTCATGATTAGTATCTAGTGTGTATATGTTTGTCATGATATGCATAAGTGGTATAAATTCTCCCTTTATAGGTATTTGCTACATATAGATGCTAGCAAGTTATTTTACGTAGGTTCTATGATGTTAAAGGCTAATGACTATACTTGAAGTATAACCTAGTTGGAAGTATCTCAAGATAGGTCTCTCATACACCACCTACAGGTTTTAAATATCCACCATGACCTTCATGTGAATCACTATTACTTAAAATTATTGGAGAGAGTGTTTTAGTTTAGGTTTGGTCCATTAGGATTGTTATAGATGAAAATGGAGTGGACAATGATATTGGTGCATCATCATCATTATATTAGGTTTCCTTTTATGTGCATCCTCTATCCCTTTTCACCCCAAATATAGTAGGTCTTAGTGATTTTGAGCTATAACATATTCACCAAGGAAGCTAGACACACAATCTAGAGGTCTAGCCCAACCATAGGTCACCCACAACCTTAGGCTATTCCCATATTACCCCAACCTTGGAGGCAAGCCTAAAAAACCTCCTCTTAGGGTGAATGTTGGAGAGTTAATAGTTATAACATGATTGATGAGACCAAATTAAAGCATTAGAGCAATCAATTACAACACTTGGTCATCTCAGAGATATTCAATAACTTTAAAAGAATATTTGTAGTTAGATTTCATGCTAGAAGGCATTACAAGGTAATAATTATAGGGGTAAGAAAAATTTTTATTGTTCACATTGTTATGCATGTGTCTCATGATGAGTTATGGATGCATATGGAGTATACTTCTACCATACACCTCCTTATTAGCATCCCTATCATCCATGTCAGCCTTATGATGTTTATCACTAATAACATCTTGACCCGTACCCCCTTATGAGTCATTATCACCTCTTTGGCATCCCTCTTATAATCCTAATCAATCATGGAAACATCATTATGTCCTAGTCAGCCTAAGCAATTTTATGATTATTTAAACTTAGAAATTGAGAAGTTAATGGAGGAAATGGATAGATTGAAAGAATATCTTAGGCAATAAAAGGAAGTTGAACATCAAGCCTTTGTACATTAGTAAAATGTCCTTTCAAAGTAAGAGTATCCAATGAAGGTAATCACCTCTTATCCTTTCCTCACCTCTATTATTATTAGAGACTCCTTGGTCCATAATTGCTTATTTGATGATAGAGCAAACACCTATTTTATTTATAAGATACGAGCTGATAGTTTGAATTCAATATATGAAACTACTTCCAACTTTGATTTGTAATGGAATGGATCATCTAAAATGACATTTGGCCTCATAAAATACATACAACTTACCTTTCATGCTCTCCCCAAGCTTTCAATTACACAAGGCATTATTGTTGCAGACTTACCACCTTGTTTTTCTCTATTTTTGTCTAATGACTTTATGGCTAAAATTGGGGGGTTTTTATCCTTTGATTTGACTTATATAGTTTGCAAGATTATGTATGGTTTAGGAGTCAAAATTAGATACAGACCACTATCAAAGTTTCATCTTGATCCTTATACACCAAACATATCAATTGAAAATTGTCTTCATCATCCTAACCCTGGTCAACATCTTTATGTTCTAAATCGCCTTCAAGATCCACCCATACCTTCTTAATAGACTATGACAACTTCAACTTAGAGTACTTCATGGACTAGAACCCTAGATTATGTTATGCATGTTATTGAGAGATAAATTTCTCCTATGCATATTCAAAATCAATAAGAGGAGAAGTGCATGGAGGCTAGTTCAGGAAATGTCTCAATTTTTTCAAGTTCCCCATCCATCCTTCATATTGAATTTATTCATGAGGATCAAGGTACATCCAAGTTTGATAATGAAATAAAATAATGGAAGAATAAGATGAATTTAGTGTCTAAGTTTGATACTCATAAGGCTCCAAGTTGGAATAACAATCTATAATTTGTCAAGAAAGCTAATGAAGTACCTTACCCTCCCACCCTCACCTTTTGTGAACAAGAATGAAATGCAATAAAGGCAAAATTTGAGCATCAAGGCATGGGGAAAAATTTGTCAAGACTAATTAATGAGGTGGAAATACTTCAAGAGATTGATCATGTTGTAGATGTAGGTGAGTTTTAAGAGCATTCTAAAAAGGATACTTAAAGCACCTATGATGGGTAGATCACTATTAGTACCCCTATTCATCCTAGTAGATTAGAGTTTGAGCATATAGGGAATTTTAATGATGTAGAGTAGTCATAATGGCATGATGTTGAAGTTGATGAAGATAAAACACAAGAAACTTCTCCTCTAGGAGATAATCATGAGAAATAAATTACAAGAGCTTATTTTTGAATCTAAGAGCATTTCAAGTGAGCTAGATGATATTTGGTAGCATTTGTACCATGAATTATTAGGTGAGATTGAATAACTCAACATGATAACTTGGAATGATGGAATAAAACAATAGGTTGAGGTCTCAAGTGAATAAGACAATTCAAGTTTATAAATAGAAAGGAAAGATGAGCTCAATCTTGAGTGGATTGATGAGCTTCCATTCTCCATAGAAGATGAGAATGACCAAGTTGAAATAGATCGTGAGCCTTGTTATAACTCTATGGAAGAGTTGGAAATACATGATCAGAATAATGATTCATGAGTGAATGGTAATAATAATAGTGAGCTTCATGTCTTTTAAATTGATCATAAAGAGATTACATTTTGGGAAGACTCAGGGAATTTTTGTTCAAGTTTAGATAATCGACCTCTACCCCATGAGGAGCTTGAGAAGGTTCTTAAAGAGAATACTATGGAAGTTGATCCTTTTGAGTCTCATAATAAAAATTAAGGAGAGTCTAATGACATGTGGCATCCATGCTTGGACACTTACCAAGAGGTTTAAGACCTTAAAGATCTACCATCTCAAATAGATCAGAATGAATACACAAACCAAGGCATACCAACTAGATTGCCAAGAGAAATAGTACATGAGAGCATGATAAATTAGGAGCAACCCATGACTAAAACAAAAATAAAAATGTTGATGCAAAGAGGGAAAATTTGGAATGACTATGATTGGGTGTTAGATTTACATTACTAACTCATGCACTCGAGGGTGGAGCTATAAGATCTAATTACCCTCCTAAGAGGCTATGAGCATGCTAATATATTCATATGTAAGGGTGAGTACTCATTCATTGAGTTATGCCTAATTTAACTCCATTCAATACATGACGATCATAACTCAAAGTGCCATGGTGATCAAAGAAGTTTTCCATTTGATCTTGGAGGAGAAAATAGTTTGGTCTCAGGTTAGTTGTTTATACTATTTGTTATCTTATTTTAATAAGTGTGTCTACACAAGTGTGGCTTAGTTAGTTGCCTTTGATGATTTGGTGTCTTGTCTTGATAGTTATTAGTTATTAGGTGTTGTTTATTTAGTTGTATTTATTGTGTCTTTTGAGTTTTTGTAGTCCTAGAGGCGTTACAAGGTGCTAATCTATTTGTCAGTCTAGGAAGGTGGTCATCCAAATTATGATGACATATATGAGTCTTGTCATTATCATTTAAAATTGGTGGCTTCCATTGAATATTAGTTTGGTCAATCCTTGTGAGTCACCAAAAGTGTTGACAATTTGGCCTCCCAAGCCAAATGTCAACCCTTGAAATGAAAAATGTTTCCATGACACTCTATGGGATCTCCATACATTGTGATATCTCCTAAATGCTTCTTGAAGTCATTTAGCACTATTAGGGGTGTCATGGGATGTGTTAGAGTTTTCTTATGAACTCATCATGTCATAATTATCTTGAGTTATATTGGTGATGTGATAGTGGTCATGGTGTTCACTGAGTGAATAAAGATTGTTAAGTGGGTTTGAGGTCTAGAAAGTGGTTTAAACCTTGTTTGAAAAAGTTAAGGATCTTTAGTAGAAGTTAAGGTATTTTGAAGGAAATAAGGTTGCTAATCCTTATAGTTTTAGGCATATTGTATGACATTTATTTAGGAGAGACATTTTTTTGGTGTATAATATTAAAGTCTAATGATGTACTCTTAGGTTGTCATCTATGATACATTCATTCAAAATAGTTTCAAGCCTTCATGAACCCCTAAAGTCATCAATCACCATTTAAAACCTCATTGGTCAAATTGAATTATAAACCTTTAGGAAATGGGTGTTTATATGCCACATTATATTTGAATGGGTCTTAAAATGGCCTCATTGATATTCTAGATCATTTTGGGATGGTTTCATATGCATAAAGGTCCATTTTAAGGGTCAAATTCACTCCCCACTCATGAAAAGGGTCCCGCACATGGGAAAGTACATACCTTCATCTCCCCCCAATCATACCAATAGGTTTGAAATGTTATTTAACTTATTCTGTCTACCCTCTAATGGTGTTCCAAGGCCTGAAACCTAAATAAATGTAAGAAAATAGGGTGTTTTATAAGATTTTTGTAGGTTATACAAACCTATATGGTCATTTACAAATAGGGGAGGTTATAAGGTTGCATGATATATCATGGAAAGTGTCTCAGAGGAGTTTCATGACCAAAATGTGTAGGACAAGTTCAAAACTGGTCCACTTCCCCTTTGAACTCTTTTGTAGACTTGGGCAAGCACTCAAGTTTCTCCTCAATCTGTATAGGAGAAAGAAAATGAGGAGTTAAGAATTTGGGTAGAGGAAGTGGGTCTATTGACCTATCCATTCTTGGTATTGGTTTTTAGATTCATGGCTTATGATCTATGAATAAACAATAACAATCTAGGCACTCAAATGGTCTTCTTCATATGTGTAGGGGTCAAAGTGGCATCAATTTTGGTACACCCTCAAAATGGATTTGCAATAAGTGTTTGGGTATTTATCATATATGTCCTCATAGACCATATCCATCACCCTCCACCCTTGGTTCATATGTGTGAGTTTGTGAGAGCAAGGAATCATTCAAGTTTCCTTTATTTACAGATTGCAAACAAGTTTATCTATATTATAGAGCATTCAAGGCATGGATATGGAAGAGAGGGATATTTTCAAGTAGTTAAAGTTTATTTTATTCATTAAAAACATTATCTACCCTAAAATACTCAATTAAGTCATCAAACCACTCCTTCAAGCCTTGTTTTCAAGATGCCTACCATGTGCATTGTGTATAGGGTGATTCCTTGTAAATGAGAACAAGGTGGATGTAAGAGTTATTAGGTTAATTTAGTGAAACTAATTAAATCCACATATCAGTCATGATATTTTATATTCCCCTCATGTACCTCAATACCCTATACCCAAGTCACTCTCATCCTTAACTCTTGAGAAACTAACCTCCATTCAAGCATATAAAGGTCTTAGGTAGACCAACCAAATGAAGGACTATTATAATGAGAATGTAGTGAGGCATATAAGAGTCTTAAGGAGTAATAAGTACCTATAAGGTATTAGGGGAGGTATAGATAATAGGGTTAATAAATAACCACACACCAAACTCACTTAAAGAGAAGACAAGCTCAATCAAGACCTTAATGTACATACACAAGGTTACAGTGGTAAGATTCGAGAGATGCTAATGGTGAAGAGGTTTTGAAGAAGATTCAGGAGGTTAGAGAGATAAATGGAGGTTAAAAAACATGTTAATGTAACCTAAGGAGTAAATGAAGCATCAAATAAACCCATATAGTCACATTTATCACATAATCAAGTGCAAAAATGCCACTTATAAGACATAACGAGAAGACAAAGCTGTGACTATAAGGGTGAGTTGAAAATAACTTGTGTGAGTGGATAGATAGATTTATATATAAAAAATACATTATACATTATGATTATCATGGTTTAAAATAATTCTTAGTGTTCTAAACAAAGAGGTGAATGTCTGCATTCTCTTTCAAATAGACCTCATTTAACACCTATAGGTAGATCCTTGGTAAGGGGTCTAAGTATGAAAGTCATATAGGAAATGAAGTAAAAAGGGGAAATGAAATGTATTAAATAGTACTATAAATATTTATCAATGTTCCCATTTTTTACTTTAGTCCTAATATAGACAAAATAACCTTGGCAAATTAGTGGGCCTAGTTAAACCTAAATAAGGCAATCACAATCAAGATCAAAAGCAAGAGTGTAAGTTGTGGAACCCTGAAGGGGGTGGAAATCAAGGGTAAAAAGGGGTTATATATATTATTTCCCAAGTTACCTCATTATTCCCATTTATATTATTTAAGTCCCAAAGAAATAATGTAACCTATTGATCTAAATAGTCCTCTTAGGCCTAAATAGGCATAAACAAGCTTGTGCATATGGACTAAGGACATTTGCACATTCAAGGGTGTCTGAGGTCTAAGGAAATATAAGGAGGAATTAAAGGAGATGAAACATGGGTCTCATGATGATGAGGACCTTGATTTGTTGAAGGAAAGACTTACCACTTACACCTAAAACATAGTCAAGGTCTTAGCTACCACCTCTAAACAACTCCTTTAGGAAAGAAAGTGAATATTAAACATTGCATAAAAGAAACTATTGAGAGATTGAAAATAGGGTATTTTTCTTGTTTTATTAATTTTATCATTATTTAAATTGAATTGGCCTAGCCCTAGGAGGCAATGAAAGCCTAATGGACTAAATAGGTCTATAACTAAAAATTAAAGATGGATACATGCTTTGGGGTTGTATAAGGATTGAAAATATATTGGAAGGAAGCCATAATATGTAAAAAAATGTTTCCAATTAAAAAGTGTCTCAAATTGGTAAGGATATCTTAATGGCCTTTTAGGCCTAAAACAAATATGCACAAGCCTGATCATAACAATTAGAGTATTTGCATGTTTTAAGGTTGTTGAAAAGGTAAAAACATCATAAAATGGATTTTTAAGGACATGAAATGGTTTCAAAAATTTCAAAATCATCAAATTCAAGTAAGAAAACACTGAAACTAAGCCCTAGGGCTACTTAGGCCTAGTTATGCAAAAACCCTAGGCCTGATTGTATAAGGAGTGTGTAGGGATGAAGGAAGCTCAATACAAAGAATTAAATCAACCTATAAGGGAATATTACATGAGTTCATAGCCCAATAAACATGATGGAAGGTAAAATAAACCACTCAGACCCCTACAATGTTGGCAAGCACTCAAGTTGGTAGTGAGATTTAGAAGGTAAACCCATGAGAGAAAGGAGATAGAAATAGAGTTTAAGTAGCTAAGGGAAATAAAAAAGGTAAAAAATATATAGATAAATGATGCTAGGGTGACACCGAGTCATAAATTTACCTACATATTGGCTTAAACCCTAGAGACTTAGTCTAGGTTAATAGGCCTAAAGCCACTCCTTAAGCCTTAAACCCAACCACCATATTGAGGCATACTCAGACCATCCCAAATATAATTAACATTAGAAGAAGATGTTTAGGGATGATATAGGTGATAAATAGGATATTTTGGGATGAGTAGTTCAAAGGAAAGGTCTAATTCAGTCTTAAGCCCCATCTTGAACTCCATAGTCTTAGGTCATCACCTTGAACTATATGTTCAAGTGCTCATATCTTTCATATCATAATGAATCAGATACAATTATCTTATTATAATTTAGGGACCCATATTTAATTAACATCCATGGAGGATAGACTTGGATTAAGGGGCCCACCTATATGAATCATCATTAAGACTATAACCATGTCTAGGAAGCTTGCAAGGAATTTAAATTCCACTATCTTCTGATCATATATCTTTGTAAAAGATGCATGGGAATAAGAAAAATTTATGTGTTTTAGGGTGGCCTATGGAATCAAAATCCATGGCCATAATTTTTGGATTTGAGGTTTGTACTTTATGAACCATCGTTAAGATGGTAAACCTCCAAAACCCTGCTTAAACCCTTGTAATGACCTAATTGAGAAGATAGAGAATAATTTACATCCAATTTTAGTATAATGGAACTAATAAAACTTGAGTCACATAATCCACTTAGAGGAGATTTTTATCATGGTACTAGGTTGTATGAATAGGTGTATAGACCTCCTAAAAATCATGTTTTTATAGGGTTTTGTGATATTTACAGGGTGCAAAGTTGTTTAGAAGGTTGTAAATCATTAAAAGGGGTGGTTTTAGACTTGTTTCACATTTTAAAATAATTAATTATTCATAATTATTCTTAGAAACATTCCTCCAGGTCTGTACTAAATGGCCAATTTGTAGATGCTAAGAAGAAGTGGCTTAATCACCTAGACAAGCTGAAGTTGTAAGATAAAAATATTGTAAATGGCTATGTCATGGTATGAAACATTTATTTATAATTAAAAAACACATATTTACCTAATATAAAGGTCATATTTAGTTTCCATGGTCACTCAATCAACCAACACTTAGGTAACTAGGCCTAGTGGCCTACTTGGTCAACAAGGAGAGATGGAAGTTGGCATAGAGGGCTGTTGGAGGGGCCAATACAAATACATTACCACTTTATAAATATAATAATGAAGGAAATAGACATACCTTATGGTAATTATTAATAATAAGGCAATTTCAGGTCTTATCAACATGCACAAAGGATGATGGGATGCTCAAAACGTCTTGGAGGCCTAATTACACCTCATTTTCTACTTTGTAACTACCATAGGAGAAGGAATTGATCATTTTGGGCATGGTAATGCCTTAGATGAGTTTAATTAAATTTGAATCACCCCCACCACTCCATTTCAACACCCAAAAACTCATTGAAGAATATCAAATGACTGAAGGTGCATGGAGGGAGATACATGAGGACTATTATGGAATAAATGATGATAATTACGACTCCTTAATTATTTATCTATGCCACTTTCCATATCCTCCTTGGATATTATTCTATTTATTTAGGGCTTAAGGATAATGTACACATCTCTCACCTAAGTATGAGGAAACTCTACTTATATTTGCATCTTGTAAACCTCTTGGACTAATAATGGACTATTATAGCTTCTTCATGATTAGTATATATTGTGTATATGCTTGTATTTATAATCATAATTGGTATAAATTCTCCCTTTGAGGTCCTTTCTACATCTAGATATTAGTAGGTTATTTTATGTAGGTTATGTTGACTAAATTTGACTTTAGTCAAATTAGATCAACCCCTAAATATTTAAACTTTTTAAAATGTTCCTATATGTCTTATGGGGTCTCATTTTGTTCTATATCTCACCTATCCTTGCTCTAGCCTTGGTTTAAGCCTGGCTTCCTTGTACTTGCCTAGTCAACCCAAGTCAACTCTAGTTAACCCTAGTTAAACATGGTAAAAGGCTCAAATTATTATATAAATGTCCTAATGTGGTAATTTTAATGTTTTAAGGTGTTGTTATGTCATAAATTTGTCCTTTACCATGTTTCTCATGTAAAAAATCCCATTTGGTCACATTTTTGGCTCATTAAATGACTTGTATGAGTTTTCTAAGGAAGAATATTTATCACCAAGTAAGTTCATAATGTGGAAGAGGTTAGAACATGTTAGGAATCAATCAGAAGTAGTCAAAAATTGGTTTTATGCATGAAAATGGTATATCTCCTTGAAAATAGGCCATTAATGGTACTTGTACAAAATTGGTGAGCTCACCTTCAGCTAAAAATGGGGGCAAAGTGTATATTCAATTCCCTAAGATATTTACCATGACTAGTGTGAAGAGTTTTAGTCAGGAAAATCAAAATTTTCTTTTACTCCTTTCTTGCCTTCATAAGCCAAGAAGGGTCAACTTCAAATGCTTGGTACAGTCCATACAGATGGAGTTGGGAGGAATGCTCTTGGGGGTTGAGAGGGGCCTTAGTCTAATTAAAATTAATGGAAAGAAGTTTAAGTTTAATTAATCCTCATTTATGAAACATTACTAATAATCTAGGTAGCTTTTTATGCTCTTACATCCATGAGAGGTCCCTATTTGAGCTTGTTTCAGAATATTCTACTTTGGTTTGATAGTTTTGATTATTTCATGTGTTTCTCACGGCCTCTCCATATGTTTCTTCATCACAATATTATCATGAGTGTTATCAAATGCTTAAGAAATCCTCTTCTAGGCCTATTCTTATTTTCTAATTACTCTTACTACCTTATGACTCAGAATTTGCCCCTACAAGATCCTTGCTGACATGATAATGGTGTATGGAAAGGTGGATGTGCATTTTAACCTTTTGGTTTCACTAGAAATACATTAAGAGGTTCGATGGAAGAATAAAAAAATAATATCTATGAAAGGTTTCCATATTTTTCATACTATAGCTCATTATGGTGTACCAAACCTCCACCTATAAGTGGCCTAAACAGGGGTTTGAGATCATTATTTGAGTGTGAAGGTGAGCGAGGACCTCACTTGGAATATTTGAATTGTGAAATGATCCATGATAGACCATCCAAGATGTAACATGAATAATTGGAGTTGAAAGTCACTCTAAGGGGATCAAGACTATATTTTGGTCTCTTTATCACTAAAAACACTAAACAAAGACCCAAGATATTTTTTCAAAGTGACATATAACATGGTTGATAGGGTTTCAAACAATCTAGGTGAGTAAAGATGGTTGACCTATCATAGGGCAGAACCCCCACCAAGTTTAAGGTCAAGAGGATGAGAGGAGGTAAGTTATTAAAGGCGATAAACTTGACATTTTATGACTAAAAATATTCAATGATATTTATAGGGTTTTGTTCCTTAAATAACTTTTCTTTCAAAATGGTAATTCTAACCCTTAATTTATGATCTAGCATTCTTGATGGTTAAAGTTATCAAGTGAGCATAGTGATCATCAAGTGAAGATGATAAGATGCGTTTTCAACCCACACCTCTCTTCAATCCATACAAAGTGTCTCATTTCACCTAAAACTAGGTAGGGAAAAGTGAGTTTTTGGTATCTTGATGGTGTTTAAAGTATATTCAAGGTATGAACTAAGTCAAATGCAAATATTGTGACTTCAAGATATTTTGAGAGGATGCATACATACCTTAAACAAGATTTCTCACAACCATATCCACCTACATGTAGGGTCAATAAACATGTTGCAGTTAAGTGGGTAGTGAGCTAGCTTGATGTGTGGTTGGGATGGTTAGGAATTTAGATTGTTTGCAAAAGGAGAGGGATGTTTAGTGATTTCAAATGATTTAGTAGGAGTCTTTTAGCATTATGAATAAGCTAATTAAGAACAATAACACCTACAGGCAGGGGAGTAAGAGAAGTTGGAAAAGAAAATGGAGGGTGAAATCATGTTCACCATGGTCAAAATCACATAAAAATAATCTCACCAACACAAACCTATCCAAGAGAAGGCACTTTCAAGTGCAAATACAGTCAATGTTTCAAACCCTATAGGCAGTTTCCTAAGCAAAGTCTATCTTTAAGATGGGGAAAGTTAGAATGCTTATACTTGGAGTTAGGTTCTAAAAATTGGTACAAAGAATCCTTGGGGGATGGGAAATCCTTTTAGATATTTAGTTTTGGTAATAAAATAGGGGAATTACCCCTATTTTATCTTAGATAGGGGTAACTTTTCCCTTGCATGAACCCTACACTTTGATAAAAGAGGTGGAAAGTTTAACCAAAAGCCAAGGAAAACTTGGAATAATGTTTTTGGATTTTTATTACCCATAGTAATAAATTAATAACCTAGTAGAGAGGTAGAGATACTAACAAGTTACTCCAAACTACAAGGGTTACATTCAACCTAATGGGCAAAATTAAGGTCTAGTAGCCAATCTGAGAGCTTTTCACATTTCTTTCCTTAGATAGGCTATCTAAAAATTTGGAACATGTATATGATATAGTTTTATATATGTGAGTCTTTTGGATGTAGGGAAAACATGAAGAATTTCATTTGAGCCTCAGATTGTAGGTAGACTTGTGGAATAAGGTCTAGGCCTAGTATCAAAAGGGGGGCTAGTTTCATTTCTAACTCTTGATGAGATATTATAATTAATAAATCATGTCTTTAGGATGTGTATAAATTTTTTTAAGCCTTAATTTTTTAGATAAGTCCACCAAAAATCCATTTCTTGGCTTGAAGTACACACAAGCCTATGTAGAATGCTAAAGGAGCTTGAGTATCCAACTTAGAATACTTGTGTCTCCCATGATACTATAAATGGTGTCCTAAGGTTTTAAAGGATGTTATAGAGGGTCCTCAAGAATCCATAAGTGGAATTATTTTAGAACTCCAACATGTAGAGTTTATGAACAAAGGCTAAGACCAGATACCTCCTTAAAACCCTCACAAAACCCCAACTAGGACCTAATTGGGAAGATAAGGCCAATGGAGCATAAAAATTGAGTGTAAATGCTATGGAAATGACTTGAAGCTATAGAGGACTCTCTAGAGACCTACCCCATATGATTGAGATATACCCTACTTGTATGAAAGAGGTATAACAAGGCTTATTTTGATAGATTTATGTGTTTTACAAGTATGGATAAGCTTCAAAATATGAAACAATTTTTAGGAGAGAGATTGGGAATTTTTATAAGTCCTTATATCCATATATTGAGCTATATAATCTCATAATTATGTATGATACCTTCTTCATCTTAGCTAGTCATAGTGAACAAATAGTGAACACTTAGTAAAAATGGTGAAACTCCAATTGGGAAGCCTTTTACGGCTTTGTTCATGAATATGATGACCTATAAACTCTTAAAAAGTGTCATTCCTCCTTGTTTATGGATTATATTGTATAATTTGAAGCATTTTGTGTGCCAAGTGTGAGAGGTGCATGAGAGAGAGCCATTTATAACTGTTAGAGATGATTACTCATAGACAAAAGGATATAAATGGTTTGACATCATTCCAATACATGTAAAGGCTTATTAGTAACCCCTCCTCTTTATATCAATCATTATACCTAACCCTACTTAGTGATGAAGTAGTCTAATGAGGGAAAATATTGAAGATAGTTTATTATGCAAGTAAAAGAGCATGTATGCCACATATGGAGGAGTTAGACAAGTTTGAGAGACATTTTCCCTTATTTTACTTATAGTATCTATCTCATCCTTGATTACATACTATTTTAACTCATTATCATTGCTTAGAAAGTGTCTTAGTGACTCTTGAGCTTCACCTTCTCTCTCTTCTCTTATAATTGTTATAAATACTAGCCTTTTTGGCTATTATATAGATCTCTCTACTTGAGTATGGTGAATCCCACTCAATTTTTGCCTTGAAATAATAAATAATGATATTTTACCTCATTAATGACTCCATGAAGTGCATGCTATGGTTATTGGTCTTGTACAAGTATATTTTTCTTACCTTGACATGTTATCCTTCCTAATGCCTTATGTAGTTGAAAGCTCTCTTTTACAGGTCAACAAGAAGTGTCTGACATGGATTATAGGTATAGTGAGTATCTCATTCATTAGTTTTTATAGAATACCTATTGTCTAAGTCCTCGTAGCATAAGCTCTCTTTAAGACCCCATGCTTGAAACATTGATGTAGAAGAGGAGCGTTTGATAGATGAAGTGTATGTATAGTTTTTCTTTGGTCCAAGTACATTTTAAGTGGGGTGAGTAGACCATATATTTGGTGTATCACCTCCCATAGATTAGATTTGTTTTTAGTTATCTCTCTCCCTTTTCACCCCCTAAGTTAGTAATATGATCAATCCTAAGTGGTATATCAAGAGAACTAGCCCTAATCTAGAGACTCATCTCAAATTTGGGTCACCCACAGCCCTAAGGTGTTTCTATTATGCCACTTAAATGAGGAAAAACTTGTCATCTCCTCAAGGGGTACAATTTTAGGTGACAATAGTTTTTGTCACACTCGATGGGATTGAATAGTCCATTCCTTGAGGAGTTTTGTTGTTTTCCTTAAGATACCAACCTTTGGAGGCAATTCCACTAAGCACCAATGGTGTCTCTAAGCATAAATATAATGGTTAATCAATCTAGGTACTATAATTTAAGTTTTTTTCTTATTTTACATACTTCTCATGAATGATTCATGGATTATTTTGATGTTGACTTTGTCTTAACACAAGTTGGTGAGACATATAAATCTTTTCCCATTCCCTATTAATATGAAAAAGTCCTTGGTCAATCTTATCAGTTTGAATATGACCATATTCAACCTTGTTATGATTGGCATTAGTCTTATAATTAGCCCTTCCAAGCATATGTTTCACCTAGTTTACCTAGTTCCTCTCCAAGTCAATCCGTTACAATTTTAAAGAAGACTCTCATTGGTTATAAATAATATATTCTAGACCTTGATACTAGAAATGGTTGTGGTCAAGTCATCCCTAGTGATTATGTCAAGAGTGTGAGGGATGCTCTAGAGCTAGTCAAGAATTAATGGATGCCCATTGAGAAAGATAATTGACAAGGTCTTACAGGTGAAATGCTTGATGTTTGTGGCCTAATTTTCCACATAGAAGAGAGTTTAGAATATCATGATAGCGCTTAGTCTTGGTATCTCCAATACACCCCACACAATTCTTCAAGTGTGTCAAATATGCCTATTCAAAATACTAATCAAATCATGTTTCAAAATACCCCAAGTCCTTCATACATTCCCCAAAGTTTCCCTTCTTGGAAGTCCATTCAAGAGAGTAACCAAAGGAAGGAGGACACCATTGTTGATCAAGTTGATCCATATCACAACTTGATTGGAGATAATTTTGAGAGAATAAAGATGATGTCGGAGGCCCATCTTGACAATGATATTGAGTTGGTAAACCAACATTTGACACAATATATTATGGTAGTAGAAAATGAGGTTTCTAATCCTACTTTCCCAAGTTGGAGACAAGATGCTAAGCCCAAGGAAATCCCACATTTCCTAAGCCAATAATTTCCCCCTCAATTTGTATCTTAGCCTCATGAAGGACTCTCTAATCCTAGCTTCTCAAGGTGGAAATAAGTAATGGCAGCTTATGGAAAGAATAAAAAAGAATGTCTAAGTGGAGAAGTTGTAAGTGAATATAAATCTAAATATACTCAACTCCCTCCCACCCTTCCTAAATAAGCCTATTTCCCTTCATCTCAGCTTCTTTCAGCTTATTTTTCTAATGAAAATCCTATTTTCCCCCAAGAGATGCTATTTCAAGAAATCCTTGCCAAAAAATTGAGGAATTAGAACTCAAAATGCAAAATCACTCATTTATGCAAGGAAATCTTGAAGCAAATGAAGTCATTAAAGCTAATATGGATTATTTGATTGAGGATAAATTAGATTCTAATAGTGAGGAATACATTGCTTCTTGGAAGCCTTTTTGGGATAAAGTTCTTGATTTTGAGATGCCTAGTATTGGCACCACTAAGAGGGAGAAGGAGATGGAAATTTTAGATTGGATTGATCATAAGGAAGAGATAAATTCTTGTGAAGAAACATCAGATTATGATGATGGGGAAGAGGACCTTAATTATAGTGAAGAAAAATATTTGGAAGAGGTTCTTTTGGATTCCAAAGAGGAATAAGTTTCTATTGTTTTTCACCTTCATGATACTAATAAAAAATAGGATAATTACTTGTGGTAGAGATTTCAAGACATTTGTAATGAAGTTTAAGGCTTCATGGGGCCTAAAATTCATTTGGATCTAACTACAAGACATGGTAAGCAAGATGATATGTTTCAAGAAGAAGACATGTGGCACACATATATGCAAATATTCAAAGAATATAAATATAGTGAGAAGGAAAGACTCCTAAGAACAAAAACCCAAGCTATTGAGGAACAAGTAGGTGTTGAGAGATATCACCATCAAGAGAGTCTAAATCATGAGGGAGTAATCAATCATGTCTATGAGTCTTTTGAAAATGGTTTGAATATTGATTCTAGAACCACATGTGAAGCTACTCCTAAAAAAATCAAGGAGTTTGAACAAGAAACACTAATAGAATTCCATGATAAAATATGTCTTGAAGGGTTTAAAGAAGTTGTAACAATATAAAATAATAATGAAGCCTTTCAAGAGGACAAAGACATTCAAGAGGTTGTTCAATTCATGGGAATACAAATCTGCCATGATGAGGCAAAGGAAAAACAATATGAGGTACCTTTCCAAGGTCAAGAAGAGTTCATCTACCTTGGATACTTTTTTGAGATGACTCCATCACAATACATGCCAAGATAAGGAATAAGAAAGGAGCATGAGCAATTTAGAAATACATACAAAAGGAAGCATGCTTTGCACCCTCATTCATCTCATAAAGAAGGAGATTCAATATACTTTCCTTTTGATCCAAGAAGGGAGGTATGTTTGGTTAAATGTACATAAATATATTATTTTCTATTGTGTCTTGTGTTCCCTAAGTGCTTAGTAGCATAAGTGCACCTTTGATTTGTGTGTTTCCTTGGTCTTGGTGTGTGTTGTATTTCCTTTATGTGTTTTGAGGTCAATAATTTATCTTGTTAGTCAGGTCAAGGTCTGATATTTCTATTTTAGAGTGCATTTGACTCCCTTTTCCCAATGGATAGGATAAGGCTACTAGTCCTTAACATAGGAAAGCATGTTACCTTTAGGAATTGATAAAAGTGTTGACCAAATTTGAATTTTAGTTAAATTGGGTCAAACCCTACATATTGAAACTTTTAAAAAGGTTCCTATGTGTGTTATGGGGTCTCATGTTGTTTTATATATCTCACCTATACTTGCTCTAACCTTGGTTTAAGCATAGCTTCCTTGTACTTGCCTAGTCAACCCAAGTCAACTCTAGTCAACTCTAGTAAAACATGGTCAAAATATCAAATTATTCTATAAATGTCCCAATGTGGTCATTTAAATTTTTAAAGGTGTTCCTAAGTCATAAATTTGTCCTTTACCATGTTTCACATGCAAACAATGCCATTTGGTCACATTTTTAGCTCATTAAATGACTTGTAGGGATTTTCCAAGGAATAATATTTGTCACTAAGTACGTATAAGGAGGTAATAACATGTTATTAATTAGTTATAAGTAGTAAATAAGTAGTTTCATGCATTAAATAAGGGAGATCTCCTTGAAAATAAGCCATTAATGGCACTTTTACGGACTTGGTGAGCTCAACTTTAGCTAAAAATGGGGGAAAAGTGTCTCTTCAACTCCCTAAGATATTTACCACACATAGTGTGTGGATTTTTAGCAATAAAATCAAATTCTACTTTTGCTCCTTCTTTCTTACCTTCACAAGCCAAGAAGGGTCAACTTCAAATGCTTGTTATAGTCCATACAGATGGAGTTGGGAGGAAAGATATTGGGGGTTAAGAGGGCCTTAGTCTACTTAAAATTCATGGAAAAAGTCTGAGTTTGATGACTCCTCCTTTATTAACCATTTCTAATAAGCTAGGTATCTTTTTATGCTCTTGCATCCATGAGAGGTCTCTATTTGAGCTTGTTTCAGAATATTCAGCTTTGGTTTGATAGTTTTGATTATTTCATGTGTTTCTCAAGGCCTATCCATAGGTTTATTCATCACAATCTTAGCATGAGTGTTATAAAATGCTTAAGAAAGCCTCTTCTAGTCTTGTTCTTGTTTGTTGATTACTCTAACTGCCTTATGACTTATAATTGACCATACAAGACCCTTGATGATGTCATAATGGTGTATGGAAATGTGAATGTGCATTTTAACCTTTTTTTGAATGTTCATGGAAAGGTTAGATGGAAGCATCAAAACTCATATTTTTTAGAGATCTCCATATTATTCATACTATAGGTCACTATGGTGTACCAAACCTCCATCTATATGTGGTTTAAACAAGGGTTTGAGATAATTATTTGAGTGTGTTGGTGTGGGAGGACCTCACTTTTAATCCTTACATGTTGAAATGATCCATGATAGACTCATCCAAGATGTAATATTTCTAATTAGAGTTAAACGTCACTCTAAGGGGATGAAGACTGTATTTTGGTCTCTCTGTCCCTAAAAACACTAAATAAAAACCCAATAATTTTTTTAAAGTGACATATAGCATGGTTGATAAGGTTTTAGAAAATATAAGTGAGTAAATATGGTTTACCTATCATAGGTAGAGACCCCAATTAAGTTTTAGGTCAAGAGGATGAGAGGAAGGCAGTTAGTATAGGGGGTAAACTTGCCATTTTATGACTGAAAACATTTAATGATATTTGTAGGGGTTTGTTCCTTAAACAAATTTGATTTCAAAATGGTAATTCTAACCCTTATTTTATGATCAAGTATTATTTATGGTGAAATTTATCAAGTGATCATAGTGATCATCAAGTGAAGATGACAAAATGTTTTTTCAACATACACCTCTCCTCAATCTGTACAAAGTGTCTCAGTTCACCTATAACTAGGCAAGGAAAAGTGATTTTTTGGTGTCTTGATGGTTTTTTAAGGCTATGAAAGTTATGAAATAGGTAAAATTAATATATTGTGACCTTAGTATATTTTTATAGGATGCATTCACACCATAGACAAGATTTCTCACATCTATCACCATCTACAGGCAGGGTCAATAAACATGTCTCAATCAAGTGAGCAGTGAGCTAGCTCGGTGTGTAGTTGGGATGGTTAAGAATTTATATTTTAAAAAAAAAATAGAGGCATGTTTATTTATTTCAAAGGATTTAGTATTAGTCTTTTTTCATTATTAAAAATATAATTAAGTGCATTGATACCTATAAGTAGGGGAAGATGAGAAGTTGTCACAACCAACCATGAGAAACCCAGTCTTGTTGGCTCAAGTACATAGAAG
Source organism: Torreya grandis (assembly GCA_037957365.1). NCBI lineage: Eukaryota > Viridiplantae > Streptophyta > Pinopsida > Cupressales > Taxaceae > Torreya > Torreya grandis. The sequence continues at coordinate 4,216,171 of JARHVA010000709.1, read as the reverse complement.
AGTGTGAGAGAGGTTTGAAAAGAAAATTAAAGGTGAAATAATTTTAACTATGGTAAAAATAACATAAAAATAATCTCACCAACACAAACCTATCCAAGAGAAGACACTTTCAAGTGCAAATATAATCAATGTTTCAAACCCTATAGGGAGTTTTCTAAGCAAAGTTTATCTTAAAGATGGAGAATGTTATAATACTTATAATTATATTTAGGTGATAAAAATTGGTATATATAATCCTTGGGGGTTGGATAAGACCATATAATATTCATTTTTGGTGAGAAAATAGGGGAAGTGCCCCCTATTTTATCTCAGATAGGGGGCACTTTTCCCTTATATAAACCTTGCACTTTAACAAAAGAGATGTAAAGTTTAACTAGATACCAAGGTAAATTTGGAAGAATGTTTTTGGAATTGTAATAAACCTAATAAAAAATAATTAACCTAGCATTGAAGTAGATATACTAACAATTTGCTCTAAACTACAAGGGTTATAGTCAACCTAATGGGCAAAATTAAGGCCTAACAGCCAATTTGAGAACCTTTCACATTTCTAGCCTTAGATAGGCTATATAAAAGTTGTAACATGTATAATATATAGTTTTAAATATGTTTGAGAATTTTATATGTAAGGAAAACATTAATAATGTCATTTGAGCCTCAAGTTGCAGGCAGACTTGTGGAACAAGGTCTAGGCTTATTATCAAAAGGGGGTCAGTTTCATTTATAGCTCTTGATGAGATATTATGATGATTTAATTATGTATTTGGGATGTGTATGAAAGTGTTTAAGTCTTTGTTTTGTAGATAAATTCACAAAAAATCCATTTCTTGGCTTAAATTGCACATAGGCCTATGTAGAATGCTAAAGGAGCTTGAGTTGCCAACTAAGAATACTTGTATCTCCCATGATAATTTTTATGGTGGAATAAGGTGTTTAGAGACATTAGATAGGGTCATAAAGAAGACATAAGTGTCATTTTTTTATAATTCCAATGTGTAGCCTTTATAAACAAAGGCTAATACTAGATACCTCATTAAAACCCTCACAAAACCCCAACTAGGACCTGATTGGGAAGATAAAGAAAATGGAGCATCCAAATGGAGTGTAAAGGATATGGAAATGACTTGAAGATATAGAGAAATATCTAGTGACCTACCACATGTGACTAAGTTATACCCTACTTATATGAAAGAGGTATAATAAGGCTTATTTTGATAGATTTATGTGTTTTATGGGTATGGAGAAGCTTCAAAGGATGAAACCAATTTTAGGAGAGAGATTAGGAATTTTTATAAGTATTAATTTCCATATATATAGCTATATAATCTCATAAATGTGTCTGATACCTTATTCATCTCATCCAGTCATAGTGAATAAGTAGTGAACACTTAGTGAAAATGGTGAAACTTTAATTAGGAAGCATTTTAAGGATTGATTCATGAATATGATGACTTGGACACTCTTTATAGGTGTATTTACTCCTTTTTCATGGATTAAATTTTATAATTGGAAGCATTTTATGTGCCAAGTGTGAGAGGTGTATGAGAGAGAGTTGTTTATAACTGTTAGAGATGATTGCTCATTGACATGAGGATATTAATGGTTTGAGACCATTCCAATGCATGTAAAGGATTTTTAGTAACCCATACCATTTATATCAATCAAAAAAATTTACCCTACTCAGTGATGAGGTAGTCTGATGAGGGAAAATCATGAAGACAATTTCTTATGCAAGCAAAAGAGCATTTACACCACATATGGAGGAATTACACAATTTTGAGAGACATTGTACTTATTTTACTTAAAAGTCATATCTCATCCTTAATTACATGCTATTTTAACTCATTATCCTTTCTTGGAAAGAGTCTTATTGACTTTTGAGCTTCACCTTCTCTCTTCTCTCATAATTTCTATAAATACTAGCCTTTTTGGCTGTTGTATGGATCTCTCCACCTAAGTATGGAAAATACATACTTAATTTTTTCCTTGAACTAATAAATAATTCTATTTTACCTCATTCATGACTCTAATAAGTGCATGTTATGGTTGTGGTCTTCTACAAGTGTATTTTTCTTACCTTAACATGTTATCCTTCCTAATGCCTTGTGTAGTTGAAAGCTCTCTTTTACAGGTCAGCAAGAAGTGTCTAATGTGGATTGAAGGTATATTGATTATATAATTAATTAGTGTTTATGCATAAGAGGACTATTTTATGGATGAAGTGTATGTGTAGTTTCTCTTTAGTTCTAAGTGCATTGTAAGTTGTTTGAGTAGACCATCTATTTGGTGTATCACCTCCCATAGATTAGATTTGTTTTCAATTATCTCTCTCCATTTTCACCCCATAAATTATTAATAGGTTCAATCCTAAGTGTTACATCAAGGGAACTAGCCCTAATCTAGAGACTCACCTCAAATTTAGGTCATCCACAGCCTTGAGGTGTTTCCATTTTGCCACTTTACTGAGGAGAGACTTCTCATCTCCTCAAGGGGTGTAAATTCAAGTGAAAATAGGTTATATGATGTGTCAAAGGTAGGTGACTATACTTAAAGTGTAACCTAGTTGGAAGTATCTTGAGATAGGTCTCTCATCCATCACCTCTAAGTTGTAACCATCCACCATGACCTTCATGTGAAGCATTGTTTCATAAAAGCCTTTAGAGAGAGAGAGTGTTTTAGTTTAGGTTTGGTAAATTAGTGTTTTTAGGGAGAAAAATGGAGTGGAAAATTATATTGATGCATCACCATCCTTAGATTAGGATTCCTTTAATGCACATCCTCTATTCCTTTTCACCCTAAAATTAGTAGGTATTAGTAATTTTGAGATATAACATATGAACTAGGGGAGTTAACAACACAATATAGATGTCTATCCTAGCCATAGGTCACCCACAGCCTTGGGTTATTCCTATGTTACCCCAAACTTGGAGGTAGGATTGAACCACCTCCTCCCAGGGTGTAGGTTCGAGAGTTAACACCAACATAATAAGAGTACTCCCCAACACGTTCAAGAAAATGAAACTATTGAGACATTTAACAAAGTATTTGATAATTTATTAAAAAAATTATATAATACATAGATTGGATATTAAGACACTAAAATACTAGTAGTACTTTGGGCTTATTGTATTACCTATAAAAGATTAACTAAATAATTCCCCTTTTAGATATGGGTTAGAAGTGATAGTACCAATGGAGTATATATTACCAAAATTGAGAATAAGCGTGACATTTACATTAAATGAGAAATAATTCCTCTAATATATATTTATTTAATTATTAAAAAATGATGAGAAATTATTCTTAGAGGCATACAATTAAACTCAATAGAAAAGATGACAAAAATCTTGGCATGACAGACATATTAAGATCAAGGAATTTAAAGTTAAAGACAAAGTGTTAATATATTATAAAAAGTATAAAAATATAGTAAATTTAAAGATAAGATAGCTTGGTTGGTATATAATTAAGTAAAATTAGATTATAGGACAATAAATTTAAAAATGCTTATAGGCACACTTAGATAAGGGTTTATGAATGGAGATCAATTGAAACTATATACCATAGATAACTATGGTAAATTATGGTGAAAAATATTAATGGAACTTAAGGGGTGACATTTTCCTTCCAAACGGGTGATTTTATTGATGACATTATTTTACCTTATGCCAAAAATTTAGGTACCTAGTCATTGATCATGTTACCCCCACTAGGAAAACATTTTCCCTCTAACTGTGCGAGTTAAGTTAGGATATTTCAATATCTTATGCCAGATGTCTAAGTACTTGGTTGTTGATCATATCACCCCCTAGTGGAAATAGTAAGAAGAATATAAAATAGGAAAAGAGGTGATGGAAACAAATAAAATAATAATACAATTTTGAAAAAATGGAAAAAACATAAAAATTGTTGTGAAAAAATAGCTATGTAGATAAAAACATGTTTGAAAAAAAAATGTAGAAAAGAGTGGAAAAATCCATAGCCTTAAATAAAAAGATAGATATATGAGAATAAATTTTAATATAGATAGCAGTAGAATTTTTTGTGATAATAACCTCAAAATAATTGTAAACAAATAAAATTTAAATGGAAAAGTGTTGTTACGTTTGTCTTCATAAAAAGAAATATTTTGTGGGTTAGTTTGAAATGAATAACACATCTAAATATAGATGGGTGGTTGGCAGGAAATATAAAAACTAGTTACAACAAAATATGATGACATAATATAGATAATGATGAAATTTAATGAAGGATGAGTGAAAATAAAAACTAATTAATACATAAAGCAATTGAATTAGGTGAAAAAGACAATTATTAAATGCTAATAAAAACATCACTAGAACCCATTGAGTAATGACTAGATGAACATTATAAATAAGGGTTTACCTAAGAGGAAAATTACACAAATACTTTACTAAAAAAATCTATTAATATTTAATAAAATTAATAATAAGAGTAAGCGATGCATAATAAGGAGAAATAGTAGTGACTAGGGCTTCTGGCATAAAGCCTGTTCTAGCAATAATAGTGACGATGATAATAGGGGTGAAGGAAAAAATATTTTTCTTGAGAGATGTAGCTCACCAAGGGAAGAAAGGGGAGCCATCTGTGGTGGAGGTCAAGGGTGAGGAAAAATAATAGTTAAAGCTGGTGAAGAATTTATTATAATTAGGTGTGACCTCAGGTCAACAATCCTCTTCCAAAATTATGTTAAACCAATCTTCTAGGGTCACTAAAGAACTTGCATTGCTAGACTAGGCTAGAGTTTCATAATTTTTTTTTGTAAGTGTTAATTTCAAAAATAAATCTCTAAAGGATATTTTGGAAGGTGAAAATGGCTTGCAGAGAGGAGTTTGGTCTATTATTTTGACAGGTTCTGGCCATCTCACTCCGTGCTACATCAGTGGCTTTCAAAATATTGGAATTTTCTATTGAAAGACACTATGGAAATTTATCCATGTGCCAAAGGTTTTTTTATCACCTTTGAATCTATGGTAGATTAGGATAAGATTTTAAAGGATAAAATATGGAGTTATGAAAATCACCTTTTGCTTATGAAACCTTGAAATTCTGATTTTAACCCTTAAATAGAAAATATTTCATTACATCCCATATGGGTGAGATTGTTGTCTCTACCACTCCAATTTTGGTCTAAGATAGGCCTTTTAGTTATTGAATCTACATTGGGTGAGTTATTTAAAATTGATTTTTCTTCATTGAATTTTTCTAGAACTAATTTTTCCAAGATTTTGGTGTGTTTAGATATCTCTCAGGATCTTCTCACTAGTATTGATCTCAAAGTGCAAGATAGAAGTTGGTCTCAATCCCTTGATTTTGAAAGAATTCCCTTAAGATGTTAGAATTATTTTCAATCTCTCAGCCTCTTGACATAAATTGAAGTGTAAATTATTTTCATCTTAGGTAAAGGAGGTTAATGAGAATCAACTTGAAGTTTTTACTAATATTCTTGATAGGTCAGTTGAAATAGTTTCTGAGATGGTTAAGGAAAAAAAATTGGATAAGGTAATGCCTTTGGTTAAAACATCTCAAAATGTTGAGAATGTTGATAATAGTGGTGTTTTAACTTGGATTTTCACCCTTTGAGGAGATTCCTAATCTCTCCTCATCCAGGTGGAATAATGGAAACACCTCTAGGCTATGGGTGAGCCTAAGAATGAGGTAAATATCTAGATAGGGCTAGCTCCCTTGATGTACCACTTTGGATCACTGATATGCATAAAATTTGGGTTGGGGGGGGGGGAAAGGGAGAGAGATAATTAAAAACAAACTATTCTAAGGGAGGTGATACACCTAATAAATTGATGACTTCCAACCAGCTGCATGTTACACATGAAATCAAGGGACAAACTGAACATATACTTTTTTGATCTGTATCTTCTCACATCAATGTTACATTATGAGGTTATGTATGATTGTGAAAAGATATGAGGAATAGAAAAGAGACCTTGAATGTAAATAATGAATATAATAACTCAATCAATCCTTGACATTTCCTAGAACACTTCACATGCCCTACAAGAAGAAGCTTTCTAACTGCAAATAGGGTGAAAGAATGAGACAACATGCTAAGGAATCCATACTCTTCACTAAGTAAGATTCATCATCCAAGTAAAAAAAATTATGAATAGTCAATAAGAGGTAAAAATAATTAGTCTTATTGACCAAATGATATGAAAATGAGCAGGGCTTCCCCATACTCAGGTGGAGTATAAGTTACAATGGCCAAAATGGCTAGTTCTTATAGAACTTGAGAGAGGAAAAGAGAGAAGTACAAGGGTCATAAGGAAACTTGTCAAGATGGGAAGATAATTTAATTTTTCATTGCATGAAAAGAGATTATGTGATGAACCATATAATTTCAAGAAGTCCAAGTGTCCATCCAAGTCATAAAACTCTTGAAAAGTGGCATGAAACTTATCATTTTAGCTCAGAAAATTACCTTCATTATTTGGACCTATTTGAACGTCAAAAAACTAATTAGGGATAGGTAATATGATTATAATTTATGGGATGTATTTAATACATGCCTCTCCATGCATTAGTTGTAGGCTTGGTCATCTAGAATTATCTGGAAAGGAGCTATCATCATCTGTAGTCTAAAAAATTCTTCCTTCATGTGCCCTGCACACTTAGCCTAAAATTTGGCTTAATTTTTCCATGAAAATATATGGGAGGGATATTATGAAAATTTTTAATACCCTAAATTTCCTTATAAGTATTATGTACACTTTAAAATCAACTCACTTGAATATCTCCACCCTTCTCACTAGCTTGTCCACTATGCCAGTTTTGACTGGCTGAGATGAGAGATTTGGTTTGGAAACTTAGGATTTTTTTATTAAAATTAAATGAAAATATAGAGTTATAAAAATTATATATATTACTCCAAAAATTTATTGAATATTTTAAAACCTCTTGGAACCTACAAAATACACAAAATAGTCAGGAAAAACCTATTTCTACCATGTCTATACAGATTCCATAAAACTAATTTTAATGGTATGGATCCTAAATGAGTCCTCTATAAGGTAAAATAAATATCTAGGTAAAAATATGTCCTTATATTAGCTTCCCATCTTCATTTATCTAAATTGGTCACTCTAAGGGTTTAACAAGGGTTTTAGGCCTATTTTCACTCTTAAGGTTTGTGGTTTGTTCATAAATTTAAGATGTTGGAATTTCAATCCAATGCCACAAAATGATTTTTAAAGACCTATTATCACTCCTATAAACCTATTTTTCCCCCATATAAAGCATCAAGAGAGATATGATTGTTCAAGCTTGTCTTATTGAGCCCTTTCCTCTATTCCCTGCATGCTTAAGTTGGTTTCTAAGCCAAAAGTGACCTTTTCATAGTTTAATTTGAATTTTACAAGATTTAAAGAATATTTATTAACCCAATAAACATGTTTCAATAGTTTATAAATCTCATCTCATGCTATAAGTTGTTTTGACCTCTCATTTGGGTACTAGGCCAAAACTTGCTTAGTACGATTGAGTTATTCTTGAATCCCAAAATAGATTTTTTTAATGGTTCCAATACATTTTTATATCTCAAAAAACTTTGATTTAATCCCACAAGAATGATCCAATCAGTCAAAATAATTACTAAGAGTTATAAATAAAGTGGCCTACCATTTGGCACTAGCCTCTTCAAGGCCAACAAACCTACCTCTAAATTCTAGAGCTTAGACCATTATAATATCATTCCTCCCTCTATGATTGTTTTTTAATGTTTCCATGGATTTGGTACATATCTCCACACATTCATAAAGTGCTTACTCAACTCTTGGTCTCATCTTTTGTCATTGCTTCTCAAATCTGCCAATTTTGCATAAGGGGAAGTACCCTTTGTTTGAGACAAAAAGGGGGTACTTCCCATATTATCTAAAAACATTTGAATGTATTATGTGATTTCTCAAGTTTTTATGTCTCTTTGAAATTTTTTTAACTCCTGGTCATCTCATATGACCTTCTAAACTATAAAGTAAAGGCTATGTGCAAGATTTTGACCATGTGGACTATGTTTTTGATTGTCTGAGCCACTTATTTGATACATATCACCATTAGAGATACATGAAACATAATTATCTATCTTGGGATATCTTATAAATGATGTAAACCTTTAGACTCCTTCCAAACCCTGCTTTGTTGATACCTTGACATGATTATCCTAGATTGAGATCAATTTCTTGACTATATTCTTTTCTTGTTGGTGTATACTACTTATCTAAATCTACTTACATTAGCATAAGGTGTTGTGAAATATTTATCCCCACCTAATATTTCTTTTAGTAACTTATGTTATGGATTTTCTATGCCAAGACCTAAGAAAACATTAATTAGATCACTGGCAGCTATAGTTGACTGTGTATGGTAGGGTAGGGGCCTTGTGGATAAAAATCTATCTTAGAACCTATAAAAAATGATCGATGATTAACTTTATATCATCTGAATTCATTTTCAATAATATTTCATGGATAGTGTAGGTGTCTTAATGTATAAGTCTCTCTCAACCATGTTCTACTCTGTTAGGTCTGATTGCACTTTTTGCTTTAAAAAGAGGACACTTGTAGCTCACTTGCATGAGTTAGGCATGAGATAATGTTTTAAACCCATTGAGAATTCCCTGGAGTCATTTATTACTTGCTTGGATCCATTTGTCTATATATTTGGCTATATACACATCAATAACAATCACCCCTTAGGTCATTGCCTTTCTCAGTCAACATAGTCAATTGTGTTGCTAAGATGAAACCCTATAGGTGAGCATAAAACTCAAACAAAATATTCTAACCTCTTTAAGTGATCATTGGATCATGAATTGTCACTTTAACCATTTAGAAACGCTCACCTATGGGTATAGTCTAGTTTTCAACTTAGGGTTAAACCTTGTAGGAGGCAGTATGGATGTAGGTGGGTATTTTCAAGTGAAGAGATTATTGTCATAAAATTATACACCCTAAGACACTCTGTTCAAGCTCCTACAATTTTATACAACATTGAATCATCTCTCAAGTTTTGGGTGAACTTGTAAGAGAGATGAATCTCTAGATTATGAGGGATAGGTCCCTAGATTCATCTTTAAGTACCTATCACCTAATCTAATGCTTGTTCATGAAAAGGGTTAGAAGTTTGAATGAAATGGAAACTACACTAAAGAGGTGATACACCAAAACATACCCCATAGACTATCACACTCCTACTAATCAACAAATCTTTCCAAGACCAATTCTAGGCATTGAATGACTCTAACATAATTACTTCAATATGAAGGTAACATACACAGGAAAATCAATAAGATAATTTATCTAGGGGTAGATTAGACACCATATATATAATTTATTACTTGAAGAAGAGTCTATTAAAATCAATACACTTCACAAGACTTGTTAAAATCAGAACTCTTTCTTAAACATGAAGGATAAAGGGAAGTAAGGATGATACTATCACTTGGATCCACTATTCATCACTCACACACTTAGAAAAAATGTTCATAACTCAAAATTATATTTTTATTCAATGTTCAAAGATAAAATGTAATGTCAAACCAGTAGGGCTTTGCCATACTAGCTATGGTCTCCTTTATAATATCCAAAATGGCTCACATTTATAGAACTTGGAAGAAGAGAGAGAAAATAGAAGTTGAAGAGGCACAAGGACAAGTTTCTAAAGGTGAAAATTAGTTATAATGTATATAAGTGAGGTGGAAAAGGATTTATGAAATTGAATTACATATGATTCCATCCCAAATTAACCTCTTCTCCAAGTGTGGCATATCATCTCTTCAATCACTCTCTCTTGTGAAACTACCTTCATCATAGGTTTTGTTGGGCATTCCAAAGAAGGTTATGGACAAGTGTATCATGTGTGTTGATGATAATAAAGTACAATGGGGCCTCCACATGTATTGGGAGTTTTTATAATCATGGATATTATCTTACACAAGAACCATCATCACCTTGCAACCATGATCACTCTCCCATAGGCCTTAATTTACATTTGGCACTAGTATATTTTAATTTTACCTAACTGATCCATACCAAGGGTCTCATGACACATAGTGTGGAACTTCATACACTTGGCACCATCATTCATACCTTAAAAAGTCTCCAAATTTAGGTTACCATGCTTTTCACTATGTCACTTTAGAGACTGGTTAAAGTGAGATACCTAGTAGGGGAAGTTGTGAACATTTAGAATCTATTTAAATGGCATAGGGAGTTGGTTCAAGTCCCATTCCATCCTCCCAAGTGATTTGTATCTCATGATCATCTTGAAGACCTAAAAAACATAAGAAATTATTAAATAAACCTATTTTATGCTTGAAATTTATGGACTATATAAAATATGTCTCAATATATATGATACTCATGAAGTTTTTAACAACTTAAATTTTACACTCATGGTCAAATTAGTCCATTTGAAGGCACTTTTAGCTTCATTTCTTACATTGGGTCCTAAAACAGGGTTTTCAAGGGTTTTGAGTGCACTAGCCCTTAAAGGATTGTTCATAAATATGGAAAGTTATAATTTAATAAAAATTAAACTTAGGTATCCTTATGTACCCTATCTATCTTCCTTAAACACCTCAAGGTCCCATGCATAAGGTCATGAAAGTTTTGAGCTTTTCAACTTGGCATTCGAGTCTTTGTGCATTCTGTGAGGTCTGTGAACATTTTCAAGATAACCATGGATTATTAACGGATTTAATTTAAAAATAATGGTTTATAAAACTATAAACATGTTACAAAAAAATACCTCAATCATTATAATGGCTCCTCAATAGATAGGAATGGAAATGACCCCTATTTAGAGACTAGGCCTAGACCTTGTCAATAGGTCTACTTGCACCTTTGACCCAAAAATGAGGTTATAGTAGATTTATTTTAATATTATTGGGTTTCAAACCTATATAATATTTCCTTAAACATGATAAAATCACTTTATATACTTATCTAAGTTCCAAATTTAAAATGACCCTCCTTACCAAGCCACTTGCTTACCATTCCTTGCCATGGTGACTGCAACCTTTGTAGTGTAGGGTACCCTTTTTGAACTCAAAGTTACTAGTAAGGTTTTTAAATATATAAATTTATGTTTTATAGATTATCCAATAATCACTCATGGTTATATTTTCCTCTGGCTCATCATTTCATCTTTTTTCTCAAAACTATCATCTTCATGCATGGGAAAACTGCCCCTCCTATGAGACAAAACAAAGAGGGTTTTCAATATTAGCCTTGGAAAATTAACCATTTGAGAGTTTCCTATATGTCCCAAGGATTATGTGTACCAAATTTTATCTCCTAATTATAGGATATACCTTTTAACTCTTGGAATTTGCTAGGCAAACTTATGACTAAGGTGGATTAGAAGGGTAGGCAAGGTATAGACTATGTTTGGAGGTTTTAGGTATTGATTTGAGATTTTTTATGAAATTTAAAGATAATTCAATCCTCCCATAATATATTAAAACTATTTTTTATTCCATTATCTCTTAAGCACTTCTTATGCTTTTGGAATCATGGACTAGGTCTATGACTACCTAGAAGGAAATCACTGTTTAGGCTTACTTGTAGGCCATTTGAGCTTGGTTTTAGGATTTAAGAACATAATATACAATTTATATGATGTTTAAAAGATAATAAAAGTGTTAATTTATCTTTTTTTCCAAATTTATCTCCATCCCCTACACTAATTCATCTCTCATTTCCAAGATTATGCCTTATGCTCTTTTAGACTGGGATACCCTTAAGACCCTACCTATAGGTGATGGTCTGAGATTTTTTTTGTGAGTGTGAACCTTATCTTCATGTTTATTAGGTCATATATTATCCCCATGATTTTAATTCATTTTTAAACCCTTAAAACCAACATCACTTCATGGTTAGGTCCTTAACTATGACACCTCTACCTTGATTGTAACAGTAATTATTTTACCCCTATAGGTGTTGATCTTGTGATCTAACTCAAGATGGATGTTTCCCAAGTATCTTCCAAAATTATTGAGTTACCTTATAATTTTTTGATATTAATTATTCACTTTAACAAGATTTTATCTATTCTCTTGGACCTAAAACTACCCAATGTCCTATCAACACTACTGTAGGTGATAATTCACAGGCCTATAGGTGCATATAAGGAGTTTTTAACCCTTTAGTTTTGATGTGAGAAGACCTATTTAATTACATTTAATATCACATATCTTATTTGAAACAAAATTATTACCTTATAACCTTTAAAACACCATGTAAAATCCAAATTGGATCACTATCTAATATGTTGGCTGTAGGTGTGTATTCTCAGGCTTGTATATAGATAGGGGGAAGTGCATTAGTGGTCAAAACCTCAAAATCCACCTTTTATCTATCATATTCAATCATGAATTCCTTTTGGACCATTTGGTATTGTCTCCCTTTGATGGCATAGTCTAAAACTATCCAAATGAAGTGCAAAATCACTCTTTATCAACATGCTATAGGTGATCACTATTAGAATTTAGTGTTTTCTTGGACAAATTCAAGGTGTTCAAACCTCATCTTTCACTTACCTTTTTCCACACAAAATTGGCATGGGTATTTTATATGGATAGGGATACTAGAATAAAAAACCAATATCATTGGAAAATTATTTTTTTATTGCATATATTATTCCAAAAAGGCTCTAGGATCTCTATGTTGGTGATTTAGGGATTGTGAGACTAATACAATCTGATCAGCTTCCCAAGTTAGTTTTAGAATTTTTGTTCCAACTTGAAACCTTAAAAAATATTATCATGTTACCTTTTATGATAGGGCTTAAAAATGGATTCCTTCATGTGTTTCATGATTCACACCTCCGTACAAACCTACTGGAGCTCTTGTGTAAAGCAACTATGACTGTATTCTGTTGACAAGGTAGTGAACAAGGAAAAAATGGACAATTAGCTTTGAATGAGTGTTGATTTTATATCTCATAAGATAATTCAATGAAAATAATTTACAAACATGAATTCAGTCACACTAAACATCCCATGGAGCTCATTCTACATTGATATAACACATGTTATACATCTGACATGCAAACTTTAGAAACAAGTGTACTTTGGGAAGTCTCCCTCAAGGACATCAAGAGAGAAAGTGTTGGATGATGAGAAGAACATGGAGAGGGCCTATTCCAACTTGAAAACACTCCATCAAAATCACACAGCTCCATGAATCTCTAAAAGCAAGAAATATATGTAAACTTATGCCCCTCTTGAATGCAATTTCATAAAAATCTGCTTGGAGTGTAAGTGATTTTTCATGAAGGAGGATCCAAAAATATAAGAGTTATTGTTATGGATGTGAATTTCACTCAGAGTAATATCCACACGTAGGACCATTCTTCTTAACTCCACCTGTATGACCCATGCCAAGTGCTTGAATTTGACCTTTGGCTTGCCAAGAGAAAATGGAGGAAAATAAGTTGAAGATGGAATTTTGGAAATTAATTTTGAAAACCAGATGTGGAAATTGGTGTTGGGAGGTGAAGAGTTGTTGGAATAATGCATATTTAAGCTTACCTAGGGTTAATAGGTTAAGTTATTTATTACCGAGGGTTAATTTTATTTACCTCGGTTAATTTATTTTATTGTTGAGAATCTCTCAACAATATATTTGTTCGTAGTATGAGAAAATAAATAGTTTCTTTTCTCTATTTTGTAATCATTACAAATAGTTTGTTAACATGAAACAAATTATTTGTATTATAAATACTTTACATTATATGAGAAATAAATGAGAGATTATTGAGAATATACAGAGAATTTTGTGGATTATCACCTATTTTTTAGGTGTGACAAATTTATTTTATTCTCTGGTATTATTTGCAGGTTATTTGTTGTAGGTTCTTTCTCCTGGATTGATCCTGTGGATCCCGTGTATCTCCTGCTCGTTCTTTTATGGTATTAGAGCTTGGAGTTCCAATTTAAGATCCTCTTCCCTGAAATTTTTAATCTTTTAACACATTCAAAAACATTATTTTATTGATGTGTTACAGATATTTTTTATTCTCTCAAATTCTGGTTCTTATTTACAAGTTTTTTTTGGAAAATTCTGTACTTTATGCTATTAAATGACCATAAAATTTTCTAAAATAAGATTTTTTTTCATAGGGGCATAGATTATCAAGTCAAGAATCCATTATAATTTGAATTTTTTCATTTGGACGATGCCATACAACTCTTTCCTTCAAAAACTTGCTGACTGGTTCTTGCTGGCAGACTGCAGTACCTGCTCATTTTTCTGATATGGCAGATCATACAGTTGACTTTTTTAAAATTTAAGACCTGTTCATGAAAACTGACTATTATATATTTCTATCCATATAAATTTTTATGAATTTGGATCAGGCCATACAATGTTTTGGAAGCCAACAACATGAATTTAAAATCTGTTTTTTTGTCTGCTGTATAGCCGTATGGATTTCTCATTTTTGAATGCCTTATTATATATAAAATCAAAATATGAAAATTTCATGTGATATCATACTTTCAAATATTTCATTTCATGCTGAGAAGGATGTATTTGGACCAGCCCATACAGTCCTTTGGGCAGATCCAGTGGAGCCATTCTGCAGTTGCTGAGAGGTGTTTTTCCTTGGCTGTGTTTACAAAATTTCTCAAATTTTTTCTTGACCTCCACGCCTTGCTGGAAAAGAGTTTATTATGATTAAAGCCAAAGATTACTCAGCTATTATCTCACATGTGTGATTCATTTTATCTTTTTTTTAAAAAATTTTTAGTGGTTTAAATGCAAATCTCTAGCTTTGAAAGTTCAAATTTGACTTTGCTAAAGCGGCTAGAGATATTTTGTTAAAAATTTGTAGGGAAGAAGCCTTGGGGTCAAATCCCCCTACATATTTTTTTCATAAAGCCATTTTTTAATTTGGTATAAGCCAAGGCTATTTTTTTTTTCGTCGGGAGACATTAAATTGTAATGGGAGGGGTGTTTTTTGAGGAAAAACGAATGTCTAGATTGTTCTTGTCAACATCATCGTCTTCCTCGGGAATGGAATCCCAATTGTTTGAACCCATAAATTATAAAAATTACCATGTTTGGAAGTTGAAAATGAAACAACTCCTTCAATCCAAGGGCTTATGGAGAATTTTTTCTGAAACAACACATGCAACATTCACCACTAAAAAAGACAAATATGCATATGGTTGTAAGCAGGATGAGGCTCTTGGATTGATTTGCCTCAACATCTCAGATAATCTTCAATTTCACATTGCAGATGCTACTACACAAAAAGAGGTATGGGAAAAATTTAAAAACCTATTTGGAAAAGTTAATTAGTTTAAAATTTTGCAATTAGATGTAGAATTGAGTACTCTCTCCATCAGATTTCCCTTCAATAAATGAATTTTTGGCAAAATTCAAATTTATAAGGTCATAATTAAAAGCTGGTGACAAGGATACAAGTGATTAGGAGTGCATTTTCATGATTTTTTCAAAGTTTAAAGGACCATATAGTTTTTTTCCTCTACTTTTTATACTATGAGGGATACATTAGGTGACTAATTCAAATGGCCTTCCTTTGAATTTTTTTGTGAAAGATTGACTAGGGAACAAACAAAATTAATGGCCTTAGATGCTCTACCTAGTCCTAGTCATGCTCTATTTGCTAATTCTTCTAAAGGAAAACCTTCACCTAAGTCTAAAAAAAAGCACCTACCTTCAAATAACCCTCCAGAGTCCACCACCCAAACACCTCATCATTCTAAATCTACTAAGACCAAAAAGTCCTTTAAGCAAAAGAAGAAAACATTTGGTCCATGTAATTTTTGTGGTGGTCCTAATCATGATGAAAGTAGATGTTTTAAGAAGATGGAAGAATTAGAGGCATCAGTTAGACAACACAAAATTTCCATTCCGTCTCCATCTCCTTCTACTTTTGCAGGAAAAGGGAAAGCACTTTCAGCTAGGGCTATATCTTCATGTCATGATCAGTGGATTTTTGACTCAGGTGCTTCTGACCATCTCACACATTCTAAGGATCTATTGTCTTCTCTTATAGATTGCATTACATCACATATTGTTATGGGTAACTCCTCACATATTAAAGTTTTGGGATTTGGTACTGTTGATAAACAAGATGGATGCTTTAACAATGTATTACTTGTACCCCAAATCTCTTCTAATCTTCTCTCTATATATCAAATATGTAATTCTGGTACTGATAAAACTATGGAGTTTACTTCACATGATGTTTTAATAAGAGAATGTAATGATCTTAGTGAGATAGTTGCTATAGGTACAACAGACCATATTGCAAGACTCTATACTTTTGATAAGTAACAACACCCATGTTTTTAGCTATCACTAAACTCAAGAAGTCCATACAAGTGCTATAAATGGCCTATTTTTAAGGAGAAACTACCATTTTATATAGATAACTGACTCATTAAATATAATCTAACTGATATTGAAATAATATGACCTTCTCCATGTTGAGATCCACTTTGGTGACAAATATGTTAACTCCACCATCTGTACAAGTCATTAATTAAGCTATAAAAGTGGCCAAATGACCAATTTTACACATAAAACCTATAAATTGGCCAATTTATGACTTATAAACACCTTAAAACATATCAAAGATCCGATTAGGACATTTTAAACAAAATTTTGTGCTTTGACTAAGTTTTACCATGGTTGACCAACTTTGACTTTGGTTGACTAGGTCAGTACAAGGAGGATGGGCTTCAACAAGGACTTAGAGGAAGGACAAGTGAGACATATAGGATAATAAGAGACCCAATAGGAAACATGAAACCTTATTCAAAAGTTCAAAATAGTAAGAGTTGACCCAATTTTACTAAAAGTCAAATTTGTTCAATAGAGACCCCCATAGGTGCTAATGGGCTTCAAACATAACATATAATCCCCTTTAGATGATCTCTAGGTCATAATTGCTCCTAAATACCTTTTTGGAACACTCATACAAGGTGCATAGGATATTGTGTAACTTTAGATGAAAAAGGTTCCTTTTAGCCTCAAACCTGTAGATGGTAATGCTTAAGTTTAGTGTTTTTATAGACAATTTTAGGCCTCAAAATTACCATCCTCCATTGCTCATATTATCTTTAAAACTTGAAAGGTCATTGTATTGGATGTAAGCTAAAAGATAAGCACATTAGGAGCCAAAAAGTAATTAAGATCATTTTGACAAGATATCAACAAAACCTTGAAGAACTCTATTTTGCAAATTTAGGGGAAAAGGCCTAAAACTCAATCATCATTCTTTTGAAGTCATTCTCAACCTTGTCTATCAACCTATCAATCCCAAAAGGTCTATAATGATGTTTCCAATGTGATATGACCTTAATAAGAGTTCAAATACTTATTTCAAAACTTCAAAATGACCTTTTGACTTTCTATCAAGACCACCTGTAAGTGGTTATTATGGTGTATAGGTAACAAAAGTGAATTTAGGTAGTGAGCATTAATTTTGATCCTTTATGAGTTGTAAAATTATTTCATACTTCCAAATACATTATTCATATTTTAAAGCATCTAAAACAAACTTAAAAACCTTCTTTTAAATGTGGACACTTCCTTCATGGTACATGTAGATGAGTTTGTTCATGGTAGACTACGTGGGAGTGTGCTACATGATTGCTCAGTCCCTCTTTTCAACATAAAATGAAAGTTGTATTCACTAATTAATTCTGAAAATGGATACACCAAGGCTTAAAAACCTTAAATACACCTCTGTGAACATGAAATACAAGTTTAATGTGCATGTCTCACCATGGTTACAAGCAAACAATGAGTAAATGTTGACTATATGGTGTTCCTAGCTACACTCTCATAGATAATTACCTTGAATAATGAGATTGGAAAGGTAAATGGAAACATGAGAATATTTTAAAAATGAAAAAGGACCTATCACAAACTTTTGAAACCATAATCAAGAATGAAGTTCCTAAAAATGGTGAAAAACTACCTACACCACATAATGATGCTTCTCTTGTAACTTTGATGTACTTGAATTATACAAACAATTTGAAACATGAAACTAAGAATAAGAATAATTTTAGGTAGAAGTAAACATAATTTAGAATCATCATGACCAACTATATTGTATAAAAATGCCCAAACTAAAGCAAAACCTATAAGGTGCATATATTAGTCAGCAAAAAATATAGTCAACTTCATGAGGATGGTTCATGAAGAAAAAACCACCATTATTAAGAATATTTACATGGAAATGAATGTCTCTGAGTGTAATTTCACCTCCCCTAGGAGTTTGATCTGAAATTTCCTCTACTGGTTGTACCAAGTATAAACCTGAAGACTACTTTTGCTTGCTAAAAAGGTTAAAAAAGGAGAAGAATGGTTTTGGGCCTAAAATGGCACTTTAAGAAAATTTAAAACATGTATATGAGATTATGGAAGCTTAAGAGACATACCATTATCTTATCCCATGTGTCACACTTCCCCATGGGTTGTACAAGTGCCAAACTCACCTTTTTTCCCAACAAAACTACCCTTTCCTCTAAAGAACCTACCACTTTTCAATTTTGATAGTTTATTAAGACCTATTAATAAACATGTCACATGAAATCACATTTTTTAACCTTCAAAATTCCTAATAAATCCATATAAGTCATTAAATACACCTTTTTTGACCTCAAAATGACCCAAAATGACTAAAAGAACTAAAATAACTAAGGACCAAGGCTAGTATAATATTAAATGACATAAATTAGCCTATAAAACACCTTTTTACATCTATATTATACTTTTAAAACATATAAAAGTCAATGTTTTACCTAGGAGTAACCTAATTTGACCTAAAAGTGAAATTTGGTCAACAAATTGGTGACTCATAGGGGTAGTATCATTGCTATACTAACTAGACCACTAGCCTTTTTAGCCCATTGGGAGTAGGGAGTCATATGAAGTCTGAGACAAATAAAAATACCTTGAAAATAAGATTTTATCTAGACAAGACCACTTGATTACCTCAACCACACAAAGTAAGGACACACACAAAATAAGGCAACAAACTAACAAGACACACACACACATGTGCCAAGGCACTTAGGCAAATAAAAAAATAAACTATTATGCATAACTAGGAACTAAACATACCTAATTTCTAGGATCAAAATTAAAATGTATTGAATTATCTTCATGGTGAAATGAAACATAGTGCCAAACATGTTTCTCCTTGGATTGAATGCTTTGTGGATTAGATGTATTCTTTGGCACTTCACTTGATCTGATCTCAAGTAGATCATCCTTAAATATGTCTCCAATGTATATATATATTCCTCTTAAATGTTTTCACACACCTCATACTACTACCCACTCTTCATCTCATGGTCAACTTGCATCTTCTTTGTAGGCATGACTTCAAGATGATTGGTTTCTTGTTCCTTATAAGATTGAGGCCAATAAGATCTTGTTCCATCCTTCAAGAGATGATGTGTTTCTCCCAATTGGTTGAGATGATGATATCTCATATTTATTAATTCAAACATATCATCATGGAATGTATATGCTTCTTGAAAGGATAGATTCGAAAGGTTTCTTTGTCTTTGTATACTTGAGTGCCAAAGCTGCCTTCTCCATCTTTGACTAGATCATAGCCTCCTTGAAAAAGAGTATAGCCTACTTCAATGATTTTAAATAATTCATCAAAATGTTGATCAATAAATTTTCCTTGTCCATCCATGACATATTACAAAGTGATGGAAGAACCAATGAAGGTTTCCTCTTCTTTGGCAAAAGGAAAACATTCTTCCTCATTAACCCAATAAAAAATCTCCACACAAGAAGACACCTCTTCTTCATCATTTAAGATCCCTTGAGGGATATCAATTTTCATCTCAACTTATATATCATGAATTTTATTCTCAAGGGATACAAGACCCTCCATTTCTTTCTCCTTTGTGATGCTAAGACTAGGCATCTTGTAATCATGTGACTTAATCCAATAAGGCTGCCAAGGCATTAGGATTTATTCAACCAACATTTTTGATTTTTTATAAACCAAATTCTCCTATTTAGGTTTCCATACCATAGGTCCATCAAGGAAAAGTTTCATGTGGTAATGACAAGATGAACTAGCTGGTGTAGGTGGCACATATAACTCAAAATCAGATTGAGAATGAAATGTATGGGCTTCTTTTGGAATCTTTTGAGGAAGGGGAGGCAGAACTTGGGCTAAAAACCTTTATTTTCTTCTTTCCACTTGACAATCACTTCAATCACATCTGAATTTAACTTGAGTACTCTCTTGAGGAAGGGTAGATGGGGTGTGTTTAGGCCTAGGATCTTATTTTGAGTCTAAACCTTCCATCACACCTTGACTTAGCAATTTCATCTTTTCCTCTAAATATTTAATCTACTTGGCTAGGTTTTCTTGGAAAAGTCTCTCTTGTATTTCATAGGCATCATAAAGAGGAGGAGTACATGAGGGATGACATGGAGAACAAGAGGTCTCTTGAGGAATGTTGGGAGGGACTTGCATAAGATCAATTTTTTCTTCAACTTCACACTCTTTATCTAGGATTTTATCCTCCTTCTTTCCCCATGATTCCACTATCTTACTCCAGCTTAGGATGTTGGGATTATGATTATTTTATTGAGGTGGTGATTTTATTTGAGGAGTGGATGAAGCATTTAAAAAAATTAGAATCTCCTTAGTCTTGGATTCTCCACCTTGTCTCCAACTTGGAATCTCATATCTAGGGATCACTCCTTGAGATGGAGATGAAATGGGAGAGGGAAATGAGGACTTGAAATCCACTTCCTTTTTTTCTAACATGGACTAATACATATGTATATTATCTAAATCAATCTACCTATCAAGATTATTTTTAAAAACAAGGTTTCTCTTTTCAAATATCTCTTCCAACCGATTGAGAAAAATATGACTTTGATATCCTTGATTAGGATCATGAGTAGGGATCAAATATGGTTGATAGGAAACTTGGGGAAGTGGATATGAAGGATGATAGGTTTGGTGAAGTTACCTTTCATAAACTCTTAGCCTATCCTCTAAGGAAGAAACTAGGCCACTCATATCAAGAATCTCACTTGTGAGCCTTTTCCAATTGGCTCTCTCAATAGTTACCCACTCTCTTTTGACCAAATCTAATGCATCTCTCACATTATGAATAAGATGACTAGGAACCTCTTGACCATATCCCCTTTGTGTGTCAAGATCTAACATATACCTCTCATAGCCCAAAATAGTTTGTTTGAATGTGGAAATGGATTGACTTGAAAAGTGACTAAGTTGACTAAGAGCAAGATATGGAGAAGGTTGATAGGTTTGGTACACTTCATTAATGGGTTGATACACTTCATGTTGGAGATAGTACACTTCATGATAGTGCTGATTAAAAACTTGTTCTTGTTGATAGGGAATGACACAATATTGAAATGTCTCACTAACTTGTGTAAAAAGGAACTCAACATCAAAATTAACCATGAAACCTCATTGGAAGCAATAACACAAAGGAAAATGTTACCAACAATATTCAAATGATAACCAAGGCTACTTGACTAGATGATGTTCCTTTGGAGTTGATATTAATGCTTTGATAAATGCTTCCAAATGTTGATTATTGAGAGATAACACCAGAAATATCTCAAATTCTTGGACCAAGATTCCCACTAGGCATGCCAAAAACTATTGTCACTTAGATTTTCACCTTTTGAGGAGATGTATAAGCTCTGCTCATCCAAGTGGGACAATGGAAACACTTCTAGACTGTGGGTGAGCCTAAGAATGAGGTGAATATATAGATAGGGTTAGATCCCTTGAGGTACCACTTTAGATCCCTAATACACATAAAATTTGGGGGGTAAAAGGGAGAGAGATAACTAAAATCAAACTATTTTAATGGAGGTGATACACCAAATAGATTGATGACTTCCAACCAGCTACATGTTACACATGAAATTGAGGGATAAGCTGAACATACACTTCTCTAATCTACATCTTCTCACATCAATGTTACTATTGTCACTTGTATTTTCACCCTTTGAGGAGATTAAAAGGCTCTCCTCATCCAAGTGGTATAATGAAAACACCTTTAGGCTTGTGGGTAACCTAGAGATGAGGTGAATATCTAGATAGGGATAGCTCCCTTGATGTACCACTTTGGATTGTAGCTACAACTAAAATATGGGGGTGAATCGGGAGAGAGATAACTATTATAAAACTAACCTAAGGGAGGAAATACACCAAATATATTGATTAATTACTACCATATGCATATTACACTTGAAATCAAGGGACAAAATAAACATACACTTCTCCAATCTTCATCTTCTTACATCAATGTTACATTGTGAAGTTATAGATGAATGTGAAAAAATAGGAGGAATATAAAAGAGGCATATGAGGTCACTAATGAAAATAAAAACTCATTAAATCCTTGAAATTTCATATAACACTTCACATGCCCTATAAGAAGCTTTCCAACTGTAAATAGATGATAGAATGTAACAAAATGCTAAGGAATCCATAGTCTTCAATTATGAAAAATCAAACATTACAAATGAAAAAATTAAAAATATTTATGGAGGAGGTAAAAATAAGTATCCTTATTTACCAAAATGTCTACAAATGAGTGGGTCTTCACCATACTCAGGTGGAGCATAGATTACAATTCCAAAATGGCTATTTCTTATAGAACTTGAGAGAGAGAGGAGGAGAGAGAAGTACAAAGGTCACAAGAACACTTGTAAATATGATAAAATTAGTTAATTATTCATGAGATAATTATGTGGGATGAACCATGCAGTATTAGGAAGCACAATTTTGAATTCAAAGTATAACATTCATGAAAAGTGGCATAAAACTCCTCATTTTGGCTCAAAAAAATTGCTTATATGATTAGCCCTGTTTGAAAACCTTATAACTGATTATTAATATATATAATGATTTAAATTAAGTTAAATTAAGTAAAAAATTACTCTCCATGTATTTATTATATACATGGTCATTGGAATCACTTGGAAAAGAGCTATCATCATCTACAATCCATAAAACTCCTCTTTCATGCACCCTACATACTTATATACAAAATTGTCATTATTTGTTCATGTAAATACATTAAATAGAGTGTATGAAAATTTTAAAGACCCTCCATGGCATTAGAAGCATCAGGGACACATTAAAATAACTTTCCCTTGGAGTTTCACACTTCTCACTAGCTTGTCTAATATGCTGGTTTTGACTAGCTGAGATGAGAGCTCATATTGAGGAATTTAAGAGTTGTTTCAAGGAATTAAATGAAAATTAAGTGTTATAAAAATTATTAATAGTTATCCCAAAGTTTTTTTCATCTTTATAGTCCTCCTAGAACCTGTAAAACATAAAAAATGGTAAAAAAATAGATTGTTTCTCACCCCATCCATACAAGTTCATACATAAAAAAAGCATGGGGGGAATATTTAGGTAATATTATAAAATTTAAAATCAAAATAATGGTAAAAATATCTCATTATAATATCTTTACAACTTCATTTATCTAAACTAGTCCTTATAAGGTTTTTGGAGGGTTTCTAAGTAATTTTGATTCTTAAGGTTCATTCATAAAGGTATGACATCCAATTTGCCAATAAATTTAAAAAATTCATAGTTAAATACCTTTGATAAAATCCCTCAACTCCTTTTTATCCCATGTAAAACCTCCAAAAATATATGAGCACTTGAACCTCTCATATTAATCTTATCCTTCACTTTCCTATATGTTTGAGTTGGTTTTGATCCCAAAAGTGGCTTATTTTGTGTTTTCCCTACATCCAAATAGCTTGAACATGTGACAAATGAACTAAAAACATGTTTTAATTCATGGGGATGTTCATCTCATGCCAAAATGGTGGATGACCCCCCATTTGGCCTTAGGCCCACACCTTGTTCAATAGGCCTTCCTGAAACCTTTAATGTTTGGGCCATACAACCAAGATTCCTTGCATTAAACAAGCTCAAAAAATATAATATGATCTCATAGGAATATCTAAGTGGATTATAATTCTCCTCTAAGGTTTCAAGTGAAAGTGATCTTCCATTTGGTCTCTAAGCCTTAAAATCCCTATCATGCATGACTGTAACCCTTGTAGTGTAGAGCACTGACTACAACCCTTGTAGGAGTTATTGATATCTTACAAGATTAATTTATCCATGTTTTAGACCCATGTTTTCTCCCATATACACTATCAATGCTCTCACAGTCAAGACTGTATGCAACCTTGTTGACTATGACTATGTTTTGCATTAATGACTCCTATAGTTCAACTTGGCATGAGTTATACCTTTGAAAAAAATGTTGAAAACCTCATGTACTTCACCTATAGTTTATTGGAATTGTTTAGGTTTATATTCTTCATCTTTCATAGGCATATACCTTGGTCAAAACACCCCCTTATCTCTCTACCTTCTAGACTATGACTTACTCTTTAGGACCCTACCTGTAGGTTATTTTGCTTCAACTAAGGTTGATCATGGTATGAACATACCTCCTTAAACCCAAATTAAGGTCATATAGTATGTATATCACCTTGAATACATATTAAGTTTATTTATATGCTCAATGGAGGCCCAAACTATGTTCTCTTTGGACTGAGACACCCCTGCCCTTAAGACCCTACTGTAGGTGTCTATTGCTTCACATGAGATTAGGTTAAAATGTTTATAGGACTTAATTAGATTTGTCTAGGTCAAAAAGTGCACATTTTAACCATTTCTCCTCTTTGAAGGTCTTAAGACACCACTTTGAGCATCAAGTTGGGTCACTACCCTATTGATTGGTTGTAGTTGTGTATTTAGACCTCCTGTATAGACTAGAAGTGAACATGGGAAGAAAAATAGTACATCCTCCTCCTATAAATATCTTCATTCCATGAAATATCACTCAAACTACTTTGGACCACTCATACAATTTTTCATAGTCTAATTTTTCACTTTGGGTCAAAAGGGTCTCTTTGAGGAATCATGCCTATAGACATTATTGCAAGATTTTAGTGGCTCTGTAGGTAACTTTAGGCCTTCTAACAACAAAATTCCACTTGATTTCTTCCCTTAAAACTTGGCACAAGTCCTTTACATAATAGATACTATCAAACACACCTATTTGGATGCTTTAGGATTCTTACAAACATCTTATAATGTACCTTCAAAAACCCCTTAGACCTCTATTTTGCTTATTCAGGGGAAAAAAGCTTGAGTTCAATCACCTCATGTTTTGAAGATTTTCTTTTTAATATTTCAATTTGACACCTCAAACAAGGTTTGATATGCTATGATAGATGGATTATAACTCTAAGGTCTACCTTCATGCCACAACACTTAAAAATGACACTAGAACTCTCTGTTAAGGGCACCTATGGTTGGTTATTCCACAATGCAGGTAGTAAGGGAATTTAAAGTAGTGAACAATAAAAAACAATCCCTTAAGAGTTTCAAAACAAATTTATAGGATTGAAAATGGAAACATTACACTTATAAGGGTTTGAAACAAGTACCAATACATCCAATTTAATGTGAATTTCTCTTCCAAGCACCTATAGGTGACTATTCATGGATGACTGCAAGTGTATGTACATAATTGACTATCATCTATAGACACCTAAATCTAGCCACCGATAATCTCTAATCAATATTTTGGCCAATTTACACCCAAGATACACAATTTGGCCTAAAAACACTAAAACACACTAAAAGATGTAGAAAATGACATATTCAAGTATCGATTTTGGCTAGGGTATCCCAAAATGGGGAAATGTAATTTATGGGCTAGCTAACTTTGATCAAATCATTCTTAGTCAAAATGCCAATTTTGCACCTAGGTACTCTAGATTGATCTTTCCTATATAATCTCTTACATAAGATGCATGCCTTCATTATTTGTTGTTGATAACATCCTAAATGGGATAATGATTCCAACACATTTGACATTGACTTCTAATTCTAATTCAATCAAATTTTGGACTAAGAACAAGGCATTCTTATCAATTTGAGTAATTTGTGCACAAAGTGTTTAAACATGCTTAAGAGCTAATTAATCCAAATCAAGGCCTAATTAAGAATTTCATGGAAATTTGTTGAAAACTTATTTTTGGAAATGAATATTGAATATCTATATCATCAGGGGACCTCATTTATTGGGAAGACATCCCTAGGCCATAAATGCCACAAATATTAGGATTCATGCCTTCCATACCTCATCAATGCCTTCCATGATTCCCTCTATGCCTCTTAATTTTCCCTTATTCCAATTTCATGATAAGGATAATTATAATCTTAATTCCAAAAATTGAATTAATCCTCAACCACATATCTCAATCATAAGATGGACGGTTCAGGTTAATTCTGATCAATCTCAAAAATCTATAAATAGAGAGGCCATGAACATCATTTCTAAGCTATTTTGGTGCAAAGTTATTATGCTCAAATATCTTCAAGAAGCCATTTAAATTAGTGTTAACATGACAAATTTATTCCAATCCAAGCCAATCCACAAGCCAAAGGTGCCAAGGAGAGATGGAGGTAACCAAGCTTCCATTGCTAAGGAATTCATGAGCACAAGCTGAGCAAGCCACTAGAACAAGAATTTTGGATCATCCAAGGAAGGCAAACAAAGGTTTATTTTGCATTTTAGTTGTGTGTTTTGTTCATGTTTGTTAACTAAGCTCTCCCTAGTGTCTAGGCCTAGAGGTGTTATGCTAGTTAGTGTGTTTCTTTCATTTTGTTTTCATTTTAGAACTATCACCATACTAACCATCCTCTCTTGAGTTAAATTTCTAGATTGACATATGGCATTCCTGGTGGGACTAGACACATCCCACACATGAAGAAGATCATTTTTCAACTTTAAAATATTTATTTGGACCATTAAAACTCTTACAAAAATTTATTTTTTTACTTTATTTTGCCATTTTTGTTTACCATGGGTTTACACAATAACTGACGTCAGCTAGTAAGATTGACATCAGTTAGATAGCTTAAACAACATTAGTTGGATACATATCATTGGTCATATTGGTATAACTGATATCAGTTAGATAACCATCATCAATTAGAAAATGTAACCATCATCAGTTATATAATTGATGTTGGTCACTGTGTTTTTCTTAAAACATAGACCCAAGAGCTATTTTTTTAAAGTTCATTGTTTTAAACCTAAAAGAGATTCAATGATAAAGGACATGATAACATTTTTTTTGTAGGACCAAGCTTGACATTTTCTAAAAACATGTTTAGTTCACCTTTTGCATGCTTAAAAATTAACTAGGAACCTTGTTTTGGTGTTTAACAAAAAAAAAATTAGATGTTTATGGTGAATGTTTTCAAAGTTTGCAACTAATACTAAGGGGTCAAATGAACACCACCTCATTTTCCATTTGGGATTAAAAATAAAATCATCTTTTCAAAGCTTTTTGTGTTTACTTAGTTGTTTAGATTAATTTTTTGTTTGGCAAAAATGAGGGATGTTGCATGTATGCTCTTCCATTTGTCCCCTTTAGGGAACCCTTGGAATCAAAAGTGTCATTCCTATTACAAGTATCCTAGTACAAGGCTTAGAAATAAAGTCATATAAAGTACTCCCCAAAAACTTTTCAAAGTTTTGGTGACCTTGAAAATGACCCTAAAGTCTTTCTACTTTAATGTTTTCTTTATTTTTATGCAAACTTGGCTTGCGAGGGGGACTTCATCACCTCTTGTGAGTTATTTAGGGAAGCTTTAACCTAGGGTTTCACCTCCTAGCATCAAATTATATTTGTCTTCTGATTGGATTTGCACACGAGATGTAGTGACACTTTGGACATCGCACTACACTGAGTAGACAATAGGATATAGTGGTTGTAAAAAGGACTAAACATTTTTGCAATAAGTTAATGATATAGACCCAAAATCCATGCTTTTATTTTGCATTTTTTGACATGAAAGTCATTATGAAATTGATTCCCATAGAACATTTGAAAAATTGTTAGATCTTAGACAAATCCCCACTTTCCATGTAAGTATTGTTGGTATAAAGTCTGCCTCAAGGTCCATATCATAGTACTATCATTTGAGAGAAGGGGGGTGTAAAAAACCTACTATATAATGTGCATTTAATTTTGGATGAACACTTAAAATCCTCTCAAATGACATATATTGATGGATTCCATCAATTCCAAGCAACCTTGTGAGTTTAGGATCTAAGAGTGATTAATTAGTTGGTCTTGTCCTAGAGTCTTGTTTGAAGTCAAAACTTTGTGTAAACAAACAATTCAAACCAAGAACATAGTCCTAATTTCCATTTGAACAAAGAGGTGTTATGTTGCTCATGTGAGATCATCAATTTACCTTGTTCAAAGTTTATCAAAAGCTTAAGAGTCATATCATCCACTTTGGTGCAGTTATGATGCCCAATTGAGTCTAGACCTTTACCAAAGTTGTTTTAAGTCCACTTATAATCTAAATTCAGAATTGCACCTTTTTAAGTTCATAGGGTTGATGTGTTAAGTGGGTTCACCATTTGCACTAATCTTGATGGAACTTAGGTTTAATTTCCAATTTAGGTTGAAGACCATTCAAGACTCATAATCATTGTCATCACTTGATATACTTAAGCCATTTTATGCTAAAAACTTGCACTTTGAGTCTATGCACCACAATATTTTGAGTCAAGAAAAGTAATGTTATGATGTCCAAATTGTTGGAAAATGTCTTTTTCTTATAGAGTTTTTGAAATATTTTTTTTTTCACACCTTTTAGGTAGTGTAGCATCATTACACTACCAAAAACATTTCAAATATTGTTTCATAGACCCTCTTGCATATAATTCAAATTTATTCCTACATTTTTAGACCAATCTAAGTGTACTTTTGTGATCTTTTGTCTAGCACAATTATAATATTCACTTTTGTCTAGTTTGTTTGTCAAAAGAACCACGTTTTATACCATTATTTATGATAAAATAAACTATCTCTAAAAATTCCTTTTGTTTCATACCTTATACCTAGTTGATCAAGTTCATGTCCAAGATTCAAATGCCTAGTGTTTGTTATAAGTGTTTCAAATCTATTAGATTAAAACTTTCATCTATTTCAAAGTCTAGATTTTGACACTGTTTGGCCAAGAGTCTTAGCACATGCCTTGTTTGAGCTTAGATTTTGACACTGCATTTGGCCAGAAGACATAAAAACTTTTAAATTCCTAGATTAGATTGATTTGAAACACTTTAAAGTTAGATTTTAGCATTTTGATTTTTGGTCCATTTACTTACTTATCTTTGTGTGAATAGTGAAATGTTAGATACTTCACGTTAGCTTGTTTCCTCACAAATCTTGCAAAAACCTTTTGATCCTTTTGATGAATCTAGACCAGGTTGGAACATCATCTATTTTAGACATTATCATTTTTAGATTTTGTATAACTCTTTAACCTTTTATCGCTAAGTATTGACTATGGATCCCAACATGTATTCCTACACTCATAGTAGACTCATGTACAATCTAGGGATTAGTGATGCAGTTGTGTAAGAAGAAATGGTGTAAGACCCCTATGTAGATAATATTATTTATGAGATGGATTCCTATCCCTCTTATAATACTCATTCAGGGGCACAAAACCAAGATATATTAGCTAACTATTTAGTTAACACACCACCTTATTTAGAACAAGACCAAGAACAAACAACACAATACCTAGCTACAATACCCATAGTGGATGAGCCAGTTTTTCAACAATCATATTCTACTAATACGGCTTTCACATATGATCCATTTTTGTTTGAGTGACATTTTCAAGAGAAAACATATGATATTTTGGTTAGATCCATAGAGGTAGGGGTCAAGTTTCTAGTAGACTTTCCCCATGAAAATTTATCAAGTCTAGTAAGAGTGCCCCATAATATCATTTACAATCAAAAAGATTCTTCTAGTAATCCTATGGCTTTAGTTCAAACAACTTACCAAGATCCTAATATATCTAATCAAGGCAAAAAAATCATGGAAGATCACTTTAACCAAATGTAGATAGCATATCAAACCTACCTGAATCTATCACATAATTTGAATTAGATGAACATGGTGAGTAAGCCTCTTATTGACCTAGTTCCTTCAATAGGAGTGTTGATAGAGTTAAATAGACAAGAGAGTCAAAGTTATGACCCATTCATACAAACCACTTCGATAGATAACTTGATACATATGCTCATTATTGTAGAAGTGTCTTCAGCCTCTACACAAAATAGTGAGACAAATGTAGTGGATAATGCGCAAACAATGTCCAATCTAGATCAAAGTGGTACTAACACAAAAACAAATAGCGAAAAACATGTGCATTTAGTTCATCCCATGAGTGGATCATCATACCATGGAATAGGAGTTTATACACCTCAACCTCAATCAACTACTTCCTCAAGTGTACAACCTATAGGATTAGGTAATCAAAGGCTAATATCATGCCTCAATGATAGAATGTAATGAACCCTAATCCTCCTCAACAAGTAATGAGAAGTATTCCACAAAAATAGACACAATCTAGTGTATCAATGTAATAGAGGATAAATACATTACCACCTCAATCAGGGAAAATGAATGTTCCACCTCACTAGGTAATGACAAACATAACTCTTTAGTTGTAGACTAATATGCCAATCCAAAACCAAGAAATGACTAGTCAACAATGTGCAAATATTGGTCAATAAAAAATGTTGAATCTTAAACCTATTTTCACTTTCTCATAGGGAATCATGCAACAAGTAGGTCCCCATGTTTCTCAAGTACACACTAGACAACTATTGGTTCAAAATGTGCCATAAATTTAGAGATAAGGTCTTGGTTCACAAGTTCCCACTCAACAACAAGGTTTGATTAGTTGGTAGCATGTCCCTTTGTAACCATAATAGGCACAATATAGTTATATCCTTCCACTCCAACAAAAAAATCCTCCAAGTCAAACCTTTATCACCAACCTAAACTAGAATATCATGCAAGTAATTGTGTAATTTAAAGTATATCCTAATCCACATATGAGTATTGCTGGTCCATTCCCCAACTAAACCAATGTACCCCAATAGATATCTCCATCATACCTTGGTTAAAGTGTCCCATTTGTGACCTCTCAACCATCTACCCAAACCAATATTCTCCCTTAAACCAATGTTCCTTCTAGTTTCTTATCCTAAGAATTACAACAAATGAAGGATGTAGTTATTGCCATTCAAGCTGGGAAATAGATTAAAATTTTCAAATTAGATGACATGTGTTCTTACCCATTTAACATGAAATATTTGTAGATATCATTTCCTCCAGGATACAAAGCATCAAAATTCAATAAATATAAATGGAAAGGTGACCCTAAGGCTCATTTAACCAAATTCTTTGTCTCATGTCAACCAATGACATATAACTTTTGATGTTGTTCCCAAATAGCTTCACTGGACATGCCTTGGAGTGGTTTTTAAGTTGCCCAAAAAATTAGTAATGGATTTTAAAGATCTTTCTGATAAGTTTATGCAACATGTTTCCTATAATCTCAAGCATGAGATTTTATTATTGGACTTAACATAAGCAAAGCAGAAAATTGGTGAGAGTTTTTCAAGTTATTCACAGTGATGGATAGCCCTTGTAAGTTATTTCACCCATAGTTTACTAGATAAACAATTAGCTATTGTGTTTACTAAAAATTTGCATAGTGAGATAGTTTATCATCTGGAACTACAATGTGCACATACTTTCAAAAAGATCATTGATAAAGGTTTGTTAATTGAGTGAGCACTCATTAATAAAGGAGTCATCAAGATTAATTCAACTAATCAAAATCAAGGTACCAATCAAGGAAATGACCAACATCAACATCCCATTCAAGCACTAATATTACAATTGGCATAGGCCAATAACCAAGAAAGATTGAAGTAATTAAACCATACTAGGAATGTTGTGGGAAATGGAGTAATCAAATCCCATCATGTACAAATAGTGAAAACATCATCTGCACCACCTTTTAGCTTACTCCTACCTAGAAACCTCTCCAGCCAATATCACAAGCACAACAACCAAGACCTGCATAACAAATATAGTAGCTGTTACCATTGAAAACCCCTCCTCCCAAGAGAACCATGCCTGCACATCTTATCTTTAGTGACCTAAGAGAACCTATTGAGTCTTTATTTTTCAAGCTTAGTATTGATAATCTGATTAGTTGTCCTATACCAAAGCATTATCTATAAGACATTCCTTATCTTGATTGATACCATGAAAATGAATTCTGTGACTATCATCGGGTCAATGGGCATAATCTATGAAGATGTGTCCAAATCAATCATTTAATTGAGAATATGTTGGAGAATGGGGATATAACATTAGATAATGGTGCTTCTACTTCTAATAAAACTCTTAGGATTTATCAAAACCCCTTTCCTTGACATAACAATTAGCAACAACAACAACAATGGCCAGTGCAATAACAAAATCAATAGTATCAAAATCAAAGGCTGAACCAGTATAATCAACAATATTAATAGAAAAACCCACAATGATAGAACAATGGAAAAAACCAAGTTCAGAATGGTAACAAACAACAAACCTACCATGTAGTTGTACGTGACTACAATAGGGTTATAGGTCATATTATAGGGGGTAGCATTAATACCATCTCCATTAATCCTAGACCAAACACTCATCAGCGTAGACCATTGATAAACAACAACATTTAGTGAAATTACATGGATAATCCTTCTTTGACCTGGGAGTGCATACAAGTAAATCAAAAAATTGGGACTTCCCCTTTTGGACCTTATATCAAAAACTCATCTTTGCCATGTGACAACATGCGAGTACACCAACAACCAAGACTTGTCCTGTCTAGTCTCAGACCATTTCCAACATTTGATAGCAATAATGGTCTATTATTTAATCTTGATTATGAAATCACAACTTGGAAGTTGAAGATTACCATACCAAGCCTACAACCATCTGCCACTTTGCTTGTCATCCAACCAACTATTTAGCCTTGAAATAAACCATTCACTACTGACCAAGATAAGAAGTTTGACATTGTGAAATAATTGTAGAAGACACTAACACAAATTTCTATTTTAGATTTGCTTCAAACATTAATAATCCACAAGAAAATCTTGAATGAGTTTTTGACCCAATCCACTATTGTTAGTGACATATCCCCTAATAAATTTCAAGATTTAGTTGGATACCTAGCTCCAACCCAACAAGTCACATTCAATCAAAGAGATTTGTCTTCCCTTGGCTCGCTCTATAATAATCCATTATACATAGAATTTTATATAAGATGTCATAAAGTGAAATGTGTCCTTATAGACAATGGATCCAACCTCAACATAGTGTTTCTAAATCTCATCAAGCTTGTTGGGTACACAATGGTAGATCTCCATCTAGAAATAATAACCATAAAAGCTTATGATAATTAAGAAATAGAATCACAAGGCACCATTAGTTTGCCAATTATCATTGGGCCTTTGAACCATGATACATTTTGACATGTGTTTGATCTTGAGTTATCATACATTATGCTTCTAGGAAGGCCTTGGTTACATGATATTCATGTAGTCCCATCAATCCTGCACCAATGTATCAAGTTTTGCCACTTAGGGATGGAAGTGAATATTCCAAGAGATTTACACCCATATGAACATTGCAAATATCTTGATGCTGAATTTTAAAGTTATAATTATCAGTACGACATGAATCCAAGTTCCAAGAAGGATAAAGGAAAGGCTGTACTTATTGATCCTTCACTAGATAATTGCATAGATCCTAATACCTTAGATTTCATTTCCCACATGCCACCTCCTAAAGCTTCTAATCATTTCACCATTTCAAATAATGAACTAGGAGAGTATTTGACCCATGATACATTTCATATTGCCAATCTTCCTCATAATATAAAAACCTTTAGGTGACTTAAAATCACCCCACATATGCATTGGTGGCAAAGATATAAAGATAAGGTACTTGTCACATTTGTATCAGCATCTAGCCTAGAACCTGACCCTCTTGGAGGGGATGAATCATGGTTATACAATGATAACCAAGCTGATTGTTATTAAAGTACAAAGTATCCTATTCCCAATATGATCATGGAGCATCATAATTATGAAGGAAGAGGCCTCAAACTGAATTAGTAAGGAACCATCGAGCCAATTTCCATGACTAATTATGAAAGACCTTATGGATTTATATTTAAACCACCTGGGGGTGACCCCACATATCTTATTCAAAATCCATCACCAATGACTAGTGATGATGGTGTCGATAGTGAAACAGAGTATGATCATTTCCACCTTTGATGACCTAGCTAAAACCAACCTATTTGATAACCATGCCATTTGTACCCTTACCTTAGCCATTCATCACAACCCTTTTCCATTATATTATCCCAAACTGATAGATTGGGACCAACATGAATGTAGTCTACCAATTGATGAGTTCCAAAATGATGAAGCATTTTATTACATTTTAGGCCTTAGACAAAATGTTCCGTTGGGAGATCACAAATCAAGATTCTCAATCACATTAGATCCTGTAGCCTATTTTGGAGAGTGAGTGAACACTCTTAGCCAAAAACAAATAAGTAAAACATTGAGGTTCCAAAGTGAAAACCTCTTTAAGGCACTTTCTGACTAGGGAAAAAGTAAAGATAAAGGCCAATCTAGTAGTGAAAACCTATTTCAATTGCCATTAGATGGGGGTGTTCATTTTTCTTTGAATTTAGACTAGGAGACAACCAATGATGAACTTACTTGTGGATCCAAGTTTAACTTTGAGCAAAAACAAGTATTTGATCAAATTATTCAAGAATTTTTGAATATTTTTGTCACATGGATAGATCTCCCATTAGGGGAATCAGATTCATCATGCCTAGGAGAAGTTAAATAGCAAATCCTAGTGGAGGACCTTGACATAATTCAATAGTTTAAGTCATTGCTTACTATCCTAGAAGACAATTTAACCCTTCTAGTTGAAGATACAATAGAGGTAAATATCGAGACTCCATCAGACCTGAAATGGATAAAATTAGGTGTATCCCTCATTAAAGAGGAACATGAAGTATTTGTAGTTATATTGAGAGAATATGTAGATATCTTTGCATGGGCCTATTTTGACATGCTAGTTTTAGACCCCACCTTGGTTCTAAACCACCTTATTGCTAATCCTGATGCTAAACTGGTAAAACAAAAGTTACATAAGATTCATCCTCACATTGTTGTATTAGTAAAAAAAGAGTTGAAAAAAATATTAGAATTAGGATGTATCTGATCCATTGACTACGTAGAATGGATCTCTAATGTGGTACCTATTAGTAAAAAGCTTGAAGGGATCAAAATTTGTACTAATTTTTAAGGCATCAATAAATCTTGTCCTAAAGATGATTTTCCTTTTGCTAATATTGACATGATCATCAAATCCACAATAGGTTATGAAATGATTTCACTCATGAATGGATTTTCAAGATACAACCAGATCAGAATAACACTAGAAGACCAACATAAAATAGAGTTCACTACTCCATGGGGAACATTTTGTTATTAGGTAATGTCGTTTGGCCTTAAGAATGCTAGAGCTACATATCAAAGGGTCATGACTGTCATATTCCATGATATGATACATGATATTGTTGAAGACTATGTTGATGACATATTAGGAAAATCTAAAACCAGGGCTAACCATCTAGTAATGCTGCATAAGATATTTGAAAGATTATGGGAGTATAAAGTTAGAACCAATCCAAAAAAATATGTGTTCAGTGTAACTTAAATAAAATTACTTGGCTTCATCATGTCTCATAAAGGTATTGAAGTCGATTTGGCTAAAGTCCATGTTATAACTGAGATACCAACACCAATCAATTTAAAGTAACTTTATAGTTTTCAAGGTAAGATCCAATCAATATGATGCTTCATCTCTTAGTTAGCAGAAAAGTGCCATCCATTCACACATTTTTTAAAAAAGGGAGTTGCATTTAACTGGGATGATCACTACCAAATAGCTTTTCAACAACTCAAATACTATCTTGTTAATCCACCTATTTTATTACCTCCTATATTAGGAAAGCCATTCTTGTTATACCTATCAGATATTGACCATGCTTTGGGGGTGCTCTTGGCTCAACATGATGATAATGAAAAAGACATTACTACCTAAGTTGTACCTTAGTTACATATGAACATAACTATGAACCTATTGAAAAAGCTTGTCTGGCCATGGTCTTCATAGCTTAGAAATTATGCCATTACATGTTGAATAATAAGACCATGGTCATTTCAAAAGTAGATCTACTCAAGTATCTACTATCTAAAATAGATTTTCAAGGTAGAATGGCTAAATGGATCATGCTTATTAGTGAGTTTGACATAGATTATATTAATCAAAAGGCAATCAAGGGGCAAGTTCTTATATATCAACTTGTTGAATCACCTCTCACAGACACACAACCACTCACATTTTAATTTCTTGTTGAATCCATAATGACCATCATTGACACACCCCTTGAGGAGTAGCCCTAGAAGCTATATTTTGATGGTTTATTTACTTCACATGGATTAGGGGCATGCCTATTATTTATTATACCATAGGGGGATCTAATCCCTAAATCTTTTAGAATCAACTTTCCTTATATAAACAACATGACTGAGTATGAAACACTTATTTCAGGACTTTGACAAGCTATGCATTAGAACATATCTCATCTCCAAGTTTATGGTGATTCTTAGTTAATCATCAATCAAGTCACAGATCATTTTTAGACCAAATATGACAAGATGGTTCCATATAAAACCATGGTCAACACTCTTAAAAAACAAATTACCAATATTCAGTTTGACCACATACCAAGGGCTAGTAACACAACTATAGATGCCATGGCTACTATTGGCTCTCTAATTCGATAAATAGATAAATCTAGAGAGTATTAGTTCCTCATCAAAAATTTATCAGCATCAGCTCATGAACCTTCAACCATTGTAATGATTTGTGA
This sequence comes from Torreya grandis, assembly GCA_037957365.1. Taxonomy (NCBI): domain Eukaryota; kingdom Viridiplantae; phylum Streptophyta; class Pinopsida; order Cupressales; family Taxaceae; genus Torreya; species Torreya grandis. The sequence goes on along the minus strand of JARHVA010000709.1, from coordinate 4,179,154 downwards.
TATTATTGGTCCTAATTCTATCTGATACTTAAACCTTTACAACTACCTTCATGACCAAGTTCTGCCACCTAACCTATCTCAAAAACAAACCAAAGCCTTCATTCATCATTCCACTTATTATAATCTACTTGGATCTACCCTTTACCATCATAGTTTTGATGGAACTCTGCTTCATTATTTAACTTCGATAGAGTCTACACTAGTGTTAAGATAAGTTCATGAAGGAGTATGTGGTGCTCATTCTAGTGGGGTAGTCATATCCAAAAAACTCATGTACTTGTTATTATTGGCCCATAATAGATGTAGATATTGTTACATATGTAAAAAAGTGACAAATATCAATTGCATGCTAATTCGATTCATGCCCCAACAAAAACTCTGAAACTGATGTTGACACCATAGCCATTTTCTACATGGGGACTTGACCTCATTGGGAAGATTAACCTCACTTAATCTAATGGTCATAAACATATCCTTACCACCATTGAGTATTTCACTAAGTGGGTTGAAGCTATACCCCTCACTTATGTGACTAAAAAACAAATTTATAAATTCATCTTCAACCATCTCATTTTGTGCTACGGTATCCCCTTTAACATTATATCTGATAATGAAGGATCATTCAAGAACAGTGATGTAGACTAGCTATGTACTTAATATAACATCACACAAAAATTTTCTACAATATATTAATCTCAAGGTAATTTCTAAGCTGAGGCATCCAAAAAAATCATTATTAATATTCTCAAAAAGATTATCAATAATGCTAGTCATGATTAACACTTATAGATATTCCCTACCCTTTGGGCACACCATACCAATCATCATACCACCACAAGAGCCACTCCATACTCACTTTTTTATGGTACTCAAGCCATCTTTCCCATTGAGGTTGAGTTACCTTCACTATGCATATATTTAAAGCATGTCTTAGATGATCACTTCTATTGAGTAGCCCACCTGTAATCGCTAGACCTACTTGATGAGAAACACATAACTACACTCAATAATCTTCAAGCATATCAAAACCAACTCAAAGGCTACTATAATCGACATGTAAAGTATAGAATATTTGAGCTTGGTGATCTTGTTCTTAAAAAAAACTAAAAGAATACCATGGTTGAGAAGAAGCATACAGGTAAATTTAAACCAAACTAGATAGGGCCTTTCATCATTACTATAAATTAGGGATCAAGAGCATACAGGCTTGCCACACCAGATAGAGATGAACTTTTAGAGATAATGAATATTGTTCATCTCAAGTGGTACTATGCTTGAATGCTTAAGTGTATTGTCTGTAAGAACCATTTTAGTTATGCTATTTTATTACTATTTTTATTTTTACAAATACCATCCTTATCTATCTTCTTCGTTGTATCCACATTTCACTTTCAACCTATTAGCCCAGTGTGTTCTAGAGCCTAGCACATTTGACCTTGGTTTTTTTCCATTTGTTACACATTTTTAGCATCAACGTATCTGATCAATTTCATCAATTGGTTCAAGTACTTTTAGATAGAGATTGTATTTTGGGATAGTATGATAGAAGTTTTGGTAGTTACATCCTTTGTTTATTATTCCTTTCTTACCACTGATATTGATACTAATTATAACTACCTTTTGGAAAATTAGCACCATTGATCTATGCCATTATGTCTTGGTTATAACCACCTATGGGCAAACTAGGGGAAACATTAAACCTTGACATACCAACTTACCCCTTCTTATGTTGTACTATGCCTTTTTATCAACTGTGCTTGATTTGTTTGAATTGACTACTACACTAGTCAAATTCCTCTACTGTAAGGGTAGAAATATAATGACTTGACGTCTTACTCTAGGAATATATAGGTAGTGCTCAATACTTGTTGAGGTTAGCTCAGTCACACTTTCCACCACACTCTCACCTTTTTGTGAGCAACCTAAGCCATGATCTCTCCATTTTGTGAGTGACCTAAGCCATGCTCTCACCATTTTATGAGCAACCTAAGCCACGCTCTTTCCATTTTGTGAATAACCTTAGCCACACTCTCACCATTTTATGAGCTTGAATAATTTAGTATCTTATCATTCTTGATTGAGTTAGGACACTCTAAAACAAATACTAATTTTTTTTGAAAAATCATTATAAAAGAACAAAAACATTGACCACTTCTTTGCCTTAAGGATTATGGGAACCCTTACTAAGTTACAAGAAAAATCAATTAGTTTACCCATATTTTTTGGCCTTTTTCTCTCACGCACTTTCCATTTTGCAAGACCATTCCTATTCTTATATCACATCCATTCTATTTATTTTTATTAGTTATCACATTCTTCCCATTCCTTGGGAGAACTACATTTGGCCTAAATTTTTTAATTGGATATTACATCCATGGAACTATGTAGGTAGTATCCACTTGCCTAGTGCATTTGAGATAGCTTGACCACCCCCTTCCTTTTCTTCTATTCCCCCATTTTGTTCATTTGTTAAGTTGTCACCTATTTTCTAGGGGTAATGTTCATAATATTTCTATTGTATTATTTCTTTGTTTGTTTTTGCTTATTTTTATTTGTTTGTTTGCCTATTTATTTTCTTTTAGAACTTTTGCCTTGATTTAGTTTATGTGTATTTATTGGGTGATTCCTTTCCCACACTTACACTTGAATCCAACCATATTCATATGTTTACATTGTCATCATGGTTTTTATCATTGATGCATTATTTTATATTGAGTATTGGATTATGGGAGTCAGTCCTTATGCATATTTCACCCAAGTCCTCATGATGTTATACCATGATGCCTAATAACACATGCTAAATAAACCTCAGCTTCAAGAAGCTTAATCAACAATGGCAACATCTCTTCAACACCAACATCCTAATTCCATCCTAATCATATCCCAAATAGAGTAATTAAATATGAAATAATTTCAATATTTATTAATTTAGATGAGCATATCCCTACTAGTAGGTTGTTCCAATTCATCATTACCCTCTGTGTTAAGTAATTATCATTATCGACCAAGTTTATCATGTTTTCCATAATTGAGGTCCAATGATTATAACTAACTATGGGTAATCATTACACACTATCCCACCTACATTTCTCAATAATTATAACCACCTTTGGGAAAATCATTGTGTTGTCACCACTTTACTTTTTCTACCTATATAGGGGCATGTTATTATCTTGTTTGTCTATTCTAATTAGGGTAGCTCCATCTTCTCAATGATTATAAACCTTTGGTAAAATCATTGTGTTATCATACCATGGTGCCACTATCAGGGTACAATGTTTATATCCACCTTTGGGTAAACCATTGTGCACCATCTCACTTGCATTCTCAATGATTTTGACTACTTTTTTAGTATCATTATGTTTTCACCCCATCATCTTCCTTTTCTTTATTCCCCTCATTTTGCTTCTTTCTTTTTGAGGGACCATTTACCAACTTACTTATGTCAACCGTTTCCTCAAGGGGGCATCATATAGTTAGTTTATCATCATTATAGTTGTAGGCATACAAGAATTTTTTATTCTTTGAGAATACATTACTGTGCTTATCGCTTGCAATGCCTTCCCAAATAGGAGCAAATTATATACACCTAAATCTGGCCACATATAACCTCCAATCAAGATTTTAGCCAATTTCCATCCAAAATACACAATTTGGCCTTAAAATATTAAATCATCCTAAAAGATGTAAAAAATGATGTATTCAAGTACCTATTTTGGCTTGGGTATCCCTAAATGGGGTAATGCAATTTATGGGCTAGCTAACTTTAATCAGATCATTTCAAGTCAAAATGCCAATTTTACACCTAGGTATTCTAGATTGCTCTTTCCTATCAAATCTCTTACACAAGACACGTGACTTCATTATTTATTGTTGGTAACATTGTAAATGGGATAATGATTCCAAATCATTTGACATTGAATTATAATTCTAATCCAGTCAAAATTTAGACCAATAACAAGGAATTCTAATTAATTTGAGTAATTTGTGCACAAAGTGCTTAAACATGCTTAAGAGATAATTAATCCAAATCAAGGCATAATTAATAATTTAATGAAAACTTGTTGAAACTTATTTTTGGAAATGAATATTGAATATATACATCATCATGTGACCTCATTTCTTGGGAAGACATCCCTAGTCCATAAATGCCACAAATATCAGGATTCATGCCATCTATACCTCATCAATGCCTTCCATGATGCCCTCCATGCCTCTTAATTTCTGCTTATTACAATGTAATTATAAGGATAATTATAAACTTAATTATAAAAATTAAATTAATCCTCAACCACACATCTCAATCTTAGGATAAATAGTTTAGGTTGATTCTGATCAATCTAAAAAATCTATAAATAGAGAGGCCATGAACATCATTTATAAGCTATTTTGGTGCAAAGTTATTATTCTCAAATATCTTAAATAAGCCATTGAAATTAGTGTTACCATAAAAAATTTATTCCAATCCAAGACAAAGGTGCCAATGAGAGATGGAGGTAGCCAAGCTTCCATTACCAAAGACTTCATCAGCACAAGCCGAGCAAGCCACCACAAGAAGCATTTTGGAGCATCCAAGGAAGGTAAAATAATGTTTATTTTGCATTTTAGTTGTCTTTTTAATCATGTTTTATAACTAAGCTATCCTAGTTTCTATGCCTAGAGATGTTATGCTAGTTAGTGTGTTTCTTTCATTTTATTTTCATTTTGGAACAAACACCATACTAACCATCCTCTCTTGAGTCAAATTCCTAGATCACATCATCAGGGTCCTTTTGTGCTATTTGGTGTGTCAAATTTGACCTTTTATTAAAAAAAAACATGACAAACACATTTTGGAATCTCCATTGATCTTTAATAAACATGATTAGAGCTCAAACTTCGTGACTAAAACTGAGAGCAGGAAAAACTTTGGCTATGAGTGTGACAAGGCTAGATGTTTGATCAAGGTATAGAGTTATGAGACCAAAACCTAAAATAAAGTGGATCCTATGGCATTGAAAAACACTATTTCCCATTCATATGAAACCCTTGTAGAGAATGCAACTTTTTTCAAGAATTGAAAATGATTGTCATCACACTTGGGACATCAACTTGTAATTTAAAACAAAAAGCCCATGAGATATTTACAAAACATGAAAAAAAGTATGGAAATCATGAGAATAGGTAGTCAAAATCATATAAAATCAATATTAGGAGATATATTATACAAACTTCTCCAAACCAAGGCAAAACCTATAGGGTACACAAATTAGTAGGTAGATTTGGAACGTCAACTTATTGGGAATGGTTAATATAGCTCAGGCCACCATTTCTCTTTATAAAAACATAAAATGGAATATTTTTTATTTTATAATATACCCTTAAGAGCATTTTTCTTGAAACCTCTTATGCTGACTGTACCAAGTGCAAACTTACAAGTCACTTTTACTTGCCAAGAAGGGTGAAAAGGAATATAATGGTTTTGAGAAATAAATGGAACTTATAGAATAAATAAAAAATGGAATTAAGCTTTGGGAAGCTAAAAATGCATTGTGTGATCCTTTCCCACATGGCACACTTCTTAAGGAGCCATATAAGTGCTAAAATATCCTTTTTTCCCAAGAAAATTACCCTTTTAATTGAATAACATACCATTTTTAGTTTAAAAAAGTGGATTAGGACTTCTTAGGACACATTTCATGTGAAATCACCCATTTATACCTTCACACTTCCAAATAAATATATACAACTCATTAAATGCACCTTTTTGACCCCTAAAATGACTCTAAAAAATTAAAGGGACTAAAATAACTAATAACAAGGATATTAAAAAATTAAGAGACATAAAATAACCTATAAAACCCCTTTTTACATCTATATTAGACTCATAAAACACCTAGAAGTCAAAAAATTACCTATAGGTGCCCCAATTTGACTTAAAAGTCAAATTTGGTCAACAATTACATTATGAGGTTATGGATGAATGTGAAAAGATAGGAGGGATAGAAAAGAGACCTTTAATGGCACTAATGAATATAATAATTCACTCAATCCTTTAAATTTTCTATAACACTTCACATGCCCTGCAAGAAGAAGCTTTCCAAATGCAAATAGGGTGAAAGAATGAGACACCATGTTAAGGAATTTATAGTCTTCACTAAGCAAGATTCATCATCTAAGTAAAAAAAACTTATGAAAAATAATTAAGAGGTAAAAATCAGTATTATGATTGATAAAATGATATGAAAATGATCAGGGAATCACCATACTTAGGTGGAGCATAAGTTACAATGGCCAAAATGGCTAGTTCTTATATAACTTGAGAGAGAGAGAGGAGAAAAGAGAATTCCAAGGGTCATAAGGACACTTGTAAAGCTAGGAAAATCAGTTAATTGTGCATATAAATATAGTATGGGATGAAACATGTAATTTTAATAAGTCCAAGTGTCCATCCATGTCATAAAACTCATGAAAAGTGGCATGAAACTCCTCATTCTGGCTCAAGAAACTACCTTCATGATTTGGACCTATTTGAACATCCCAAAACTAATTAGTGACATGTATGATGATTTAAATGAATGGGATGGTTTTATACATGCCTATACATGCATTGGTTATAGTTTTTGTCACCTAAAATCATCTGTAAAGGAGCAATCATCATCTGTAGTCCAAAAAACTCTTCCTTCATGTACCTTGCACATTTGGCCTCAAATTTGGATTCAATTTTCCATAAAAATCCATGGGATGGAGTGCATGAAAAATTTAAGACCTAAATTTCATTAAAATCATTAGGGACAGCTTAAAATCACCTCACTTGAATAATTCCACCCTTTTCACTAGCTTGTCCACTATCCTAATTTTCACTGGCTAGGATGAGAGCTCTAGTTTGGACACTTAGGAGTTTTTTATTGGAATTAATTAACCATATAGAGTTATAAAAAGTATATATATTACTAAAAAACTTTATTTAATCTTTTGAAACCTCATGGAACCTACACAATACACAAAATAGTTAATAAAACCCTAATTTTGCCATGTCTGTACAAATTTCATATAACTAATTTTGATGGTAGGGAACCTGACTAAGTACTATACAAGGTTTAATAACTTTTCATTTCAAAATATGTACTTATATCAGATTCCCATATTCATTTCTCCAAAATGGTCACTCTAAGGGTTTAGCAAGGGTTTTATCCCTATTTTCACTCTTAAGGTTTATTCATAAAGTTTTGACATTGGACTTTAAATAAAATGCCACAAAATGATTGTTCAAGACTTATTATAACTCCTATAAATCTATTTGGCCCCCATGTAAATCATCAAGAGAGTCATGAGTGTTCAAGCTTGTCCTATCAAGCCCTTTCCTCTATTTCTTGCATGCTTAAGTTAATTTATGAGCCAAAAATGACCTTTTCATAGTTTCCTTTGCATCTTACAATATTTAACACATCTTTATTAACCCCATAAAAATGTTTTAATAGGTTATAAATCTCATCTCATGATATAATTAGTTTTAACCTCTCATTTGGGCAGTAGGCCAAACCCTGCCTAGTAGGCTTCAGTTGTATTTGAAGCCCAAAATGGATTTTTAATGATTCCCCTACATAAAAATAGTTAAAAAACCTATGATGTCATCCCAAAAACATGATCCAATTAGTTATAAGGATTATTAAGAGATAGAAATAAAAGTGGCCTATCATTTATCACTAAGTCTCTTCAAGGCGTAATAGACTTGCCTATAAGTTCAATAGCTTAGACCATTTTGATAGAATTTATCCTATTTTTATTTTATTTTCATGTTTCCCTAGATGTTTTCTGACTCTCCACACCTTATTAAAGTGTCTACTAATCTCCTAGTCTCATCTGTTGTCATTGCTTCTCAAATCTACTAGTTTTACATAAGGGGAAATACCCTCTATCTGAGATAAAATAGGGGGTACTTCCCCTATTATATAAAAAAAATTGAATGTATTTTTGGCTTCATAAATTTGTGATGAATATTTTTTCAAAATTTTGGCTCTTGATCATCTCATTTGACCTTCCAAAAGCACAAAAAACCATACCAGATTGTAAAGTAAAAGTTGTGTGCAATATTTTGACCATGTGGACTATGTTTTTGCTTGTTTGAGCCACCTATTTGATCCATATCACCATGAGATATCCATGAAACACCCTTAAATATCTTGGGATATATTATTGATCATGTAAACCTTCAGACTCCTTCCAAACCTTGCTTTGTTCAGCCTTAACATGATTATCCTAAACTGAGATCAATTTCTTAACTATTTTCTTTTCTTGTATGTGTATACTACTTATCTAGATCTGCTTACCTTAGTATAAGGTGGAGTGAAATATTTATTCCCACATGATATTTCTTATATTCACTTATGATATGTATCTACTATGATAATACCTAGGATAAACATCAATTAGATCATTGTTAGCTACAATTGACTGTAGCTAATTGTGTATGGCAAGGCAGGGGCCTTGTGGATAAACATCTACCTTGGAACCCATAAAAAATTATCCATGATTCAATTTATATCCTATAAATTCATTTTAAATCATATTTCATGGACATTTCATGTGTCTCCATGTCTAAGTCTTTCTCAACCATGTTTTACTCTGTTAGGTCTTACTGTACATTTTTACTTTGGAGAGAGGACACCTATAACTCACATGATTTAGGCATGAGATAATTTTTTAAACCCCTTGATAATTCCCTAGAGTCATTTTTTACTTTCTTGGATCCATTTTTTTATATGTTTGGCTACATACACATCAAGAAAAATCACCCCTTAGCTCACAGTCTTTCTCAGTCAACACAGTCAACTATGTTGGCAAGATCAAACCTTGTAGGTGAGCATAAAACTTAAATATAGTATTCAAACCTATTTAGTGATAATTAGATCATGAATTATCACTTGAACCATTTATAAACACTCACCTATGGGGTATATTCTATTTTTAAACTTTGGGTTAAAACTTGAAGGAGGCAATATGGCTATATGTGGGCATTTTTAAGTGAAGAGACCCCTGTAGGTGCTAATGGGGTTCAAACACAACATATTATCTAATTTAGATGATTTATATGTCATAATTACTTATTTAAACATTTTGAAAACACTCATATAAGGTGCATATTCTATTGTGCAACTTTGGATGAAAAATGTTCCTTTTAGCCTCAGACTTGTAGATGGTAATGCATGAGTTCACAGTTTTATAGGCAATTTTAGGCCTCAAAATTACCATCCTTTGCTGCCCATATTCTCTTCAAACCTTGAAATATCATTGTCCTAGAAATGAAGATACAAGTTAAGTGCATTAAGATGCATAAAATTCATTGACAACATTATAATAATATATCAACAAAACCTTGAAGAACTCTATTTTGCAAATTTAGGGACAAAAGGCCTAAAACTCAGTCATCATCCTTTTAAAGTCATTATCAACCTTGTCTATCAACCTATCAATTCCAAAAGGTCTATCATGAAGTTTATAATGTGATGTGACCTTAATAAGGGTTCAAATACTTATTTAAACACTTTAAAATGACCTTTTGACTTTATATCAAGACCACCTATAGGTGGTTATTCTAGTGTACAAACAGTAAAAGTGGATTTAGGTAGTGATCATTGCTTTTGATCCTTTATGATTTTTAAAATAATTTCATACTTAAAAATAAATTATTCATATTTCAAATCATATGAAAAAAAACTTCAAAACCTTCTTTTCAACATGGATACTTCCTTCATGGCACCTGTAGATGAGTTTGTTCATGGTAGACTAGGTGGGAGTGTGCTGTATGACTGCTTAGTCCCTCTTTTCAACATCAAATGAAAGCTTGATTCACTAATTAATGATTAAAAAGGATACAAAAAGGCTTAAAAAACATAAATATACCTATATGAACATGTCATATAGGTTTAATGCACATGTCTCACCATGGTTGCAAGCAAACATTGAGTAAAAATTGACTATCTGGTGTTCCTAGATTCACTCGCATAGAAAATTACCTTGAAGAATGAGATTTTAAAGGTAAATGGAAAAATTTTAGCATTGGAAACATGAAAAAGTACCTATAAAAACCCTATAAAACCATGAACAAGCATCAAGTTCTTGAAAATGGTGAAAAATTGCCTACAACACAAAATTATGCTTCTCTTATAACTTTGATGTACTTGACTTATCAAAACACTTTGAAACATTAAAATAAGCATATTAATAATTTTAGGGAGATTTAAAAATCAGATATAATTATCATTACTAATTATATTGTATGTAAATTCCCAAACTAAAGCAAAACCTATAGGGTGCATAGATTAGCAAGTAGAAAAATATAGTCAACTTTATGAGGATGGTTCATGAAGCATATACCACCATTATTAAAAATATTTATATGTAAATTAAGGTATATTAGTTTAATTTCACCTCCCCAAGGCATTTTATCTTAAAACTCCTCTATTGGCCATACCAAGTACAAACCTGAAGACTGCTTTTGGTTGCCAAGAAGGGTGAAAAAGGAGAAAAATGATTTTGGGCCTAAAGTGGCACTTAAAAAGAATTTAAAACATGGATATGATATTAGGGAAGTTTAATATACATACCATGATCTTCTTCCACATGTCACACTTCGCAATGGGCCATACAAATCCCAAACTCACCTTTTTCCCCAAGAAAACTACCTTTTCCTTTGAAGAAATTTCTATTTTTCAGTTTTGATAGTTGATTAAGACCTATTAGGACACATGTCACATTAAATAACATTTTTTAACCTTCAAATTTCCTAATAAATATGTAAAAGTCATTAATTCCCCCTTTTTAGCCTCAAAATGACTAAAGGGACTAAGGTCTAAGGCTAGTATAACATTAAATGACATCAATTAGCATATAAAACACCTTGTGACTTCTATATTATACCCTTAAAATACCTAAAAGTAAATTTTTTACCTAGGGGTACCCCAATTTGACCTAAAAGTCAAATTTGGTCAATAAGAGGTAATAGTGCAAATAAGAGAGAAGAATTAAGAGACAAAATCAAGGAGGGAAGATAAGTGTTAAGTGTGGATTCAAAAAAACTGGGTAATAAATAATATTGGAAGTTTGTAATAAATAGGAAAAAATATCATATCATTCTAAGATTTTTGCACAAGAATGATAGTTCTATTTTCAAAAATAAGAAGGATGAGGAAAATAATCATGGTTATTCAGTATGATTAATTTTTTAAAAAAGCTAAAGTAATCTTAGTATTAGAAGTAAATTGAAATCTTTGTTGTTTAGTTGGCTATATGCCTTGACGGTGAGTCAGTTAATCTAGGCCATTTATGTTCTTTTGAATATTGTATGTTATAAGGGTTAGGGACCCATAAATTCTCTAGCATCGATAAAAAAAATTTCTTAATATTTTTCACAAAGCAAAAATAATCTATTAGCATTTTTTCCCTTCAATAAACAAAATTAAAAAATTGATGTACATTAAATAATAGATGAAAAACAAATTAAGCATCCTAGATATAGGAATCTCTTGATGAAATCATAAACTATAGATCTGTAAGGTTCATTTTCTAGCATTTCATCTTTGACAATACACTCTGATGTTAGACATATATACATTTAGTCACACTTTCCATAAATTGATCATAAAATAATATAACTAAAAATCATGGCAATGATGTATCTAAACCCACAAAACCTAAACATTATTATATGCATTAGAGTATAAAATTATTACAAATATGAATTCAATTCCATGTATTTTGGATTGATGAAAATTACTAATAAGTTTTTACTTAGTATGACACATGAAGATATCATGTATCTAGATCGATCCTACAATATAACACAAGACATCATCCATGTAGTGACTGGGATGATGAACCAAGGGAATGACACTAACAAGTATATGGGAATAATAATTTTCACACAAAATTGATGGCCAAACTCATGGGAAAAAGTTTAACTTTAGGATCCCTCTTGATTCAAAAAATAAAATACCTTAAATCATGTTATGCTACAAAATCAATTGGATAGAAGGTGTACTCTACAAATAGATAAGATTTGAATATTTCAAGGAGTGCAAAAATTTCATGGGATATGGTTACCACTGAGATGAAGTATGCCTTGGCCACTATAATGTGTGAACAATAATGAGAGAACCTACATAGGATTAAAAAAATTACATGTGATTTATGTTATAGCTTGATCCTACTAGTTTTACATATGTACTTTACCAAACTATCTATGGCATCAACGGTTAGTTCAATGGGACATTACTACCCTTGTAGGCGACCAAATAAAAATTACATTAAAATTTATACATATAGTAGATGAGAAGGTAGTACACTTTATTACATGGGAGAGAATAATTAGAAACATGGTAGCTGGTAGACTTTTAATCTCCAAAGCAATATTTCAAATCTACTTCATAGAAGTAAATAGTATATTAGATATTGATAATGTTTACATAGAACCATTCACTAAGAAATCTACACCTCTTCTACCTCTTCCCTATGAGGTTAATGATAAACATATTGAGGTAGTGAATATTGGAGCTTGAGGATTAACATAGGTCCCTAGATTGACATAATTCATGAGTGATGTAGGGACTAGTTCTCATTTTATGAAAAATGAGGCAACCCATGAATTAGATACACCACCACTACAAGGATATATAATGTCTCAAATAAAATATAAACTACATAGATCCTCCTATCTATAAAAATAAACTACAAGGTTGAAATCACTAGTTCAGTAACAAGAGGAGGAGACTACCACATTTGTAATCAAGGATTCCACTACTAGTGAGGTGTTGGGAGAAGAATTAATGGTAGATAAGGTACCCTCTCATATTATTTGAGGTCAAATATATTAAAAATATGGGAAGAGACCTCAAAAAAAAAAATTTAGACATAGTAATAACAATAAGTGTCTCCCAAAACATCTCTAGCAAAAAGACAAACACCATCACAAATGAGTAGAGGGAAAAGACATAAAAGTCCTTCACCACAAATTACACAAAAAGGTAAGATAAAGTAAAATGAACTAAAATAAAAATGCCTACTAAAAACACTTGTAACATATTCATAAATGTAATCATCAAAATAAGAATAATAATAAATGTAGATTAGTGAGGAAAAAGACATTGTGGTAGAAGTTTTTGATATGAACACACTAATTGGAATGTGCACAAAGAAAGGATGCATACCTAGTATTGTAAAAATTTATAAGAATGAAAATATCAAAATATAACTACTAACAACCCAAGATTTACCCTATGAAGGAGAGTGTTTAATTCTTCTTCAAACTTGGACTAACATGGGGATGGCCTAAAGGCTATGGGTAACCTTATAATTAGACAAAACCTCTAGATTATGGGGTTAGCTCCCCTGGTACATCACTTGTGCCTTAATTCACTAAGACCTATTAATTTTGGGGTGTAAATGGATATAAATTACATAAAATAAACCTACTCTAGAGGGTGGTGATGCACCAATGTAATTATTCATCCACTTAATTTGGACTTCAACAAACACTAGTAAGCAATACAAGTGATTGGATTTTATAACTCCAAGGACTTCAATGTAAAATTATTTCACATAGGGGTTGCACTAAGTGGTCAAAACATGAGGATAATGATGGAAGGCCTGAATCAAGGAACTTATCAATCAAATCTCCACTCCAAGCTTAGATAGTTATCATTCAAACACTTTAGGTGACATCTATAAGATCATATACTAGTAACTAGGTTAGATTAGGACCTGCCAAGGGAGAAAAATATCACATGTGCAAATAAAACTAATCAAAACACACTAAACCTATATCAAAGAGTTTGAAAATAGTCATTTGAATTAGCTTAAGAGGTTACAAAGTGCCAATCTAGGTAGAGTCTCCTCATGCCCAAGAGATAGATTCCAAAATAGGCCTTTCCAATTCAATATATAGAAGTACATGGAGAGAAGAAGAGGGAGATTGGTATAGAAGTCTTTAAATAAGTCAGAAGATCATGACTTATTCCATATGATAATTACAATAGTTTTCTAGACATTGAAGTGTCTTCAAAGAGTGTCTTTATGATGGTCAAATCTTATTTTTAGTAACATTTGACCAATGAAAAGTCTATGCATGCCATATTCATTAAATTACTTATCTTTTATCTATTACAAGCATTGAATAGACACAAATAACCAACTTCCATGAATTATTAATTGACTGCTTCTTATTTTGGGTAGAATATATCCATAGAACTACTAAAAACCTTAATAAATGCTTATGAGTATGTAACTTGCTTGGTTCAAAGGGTAATTATGGATGTTTCTAGATGTTGCATTAACCACATATAGTCTCTCTATGCCCTAGAGCTCCTCCATATGCAATTTTACTCCTATTGAAAAATTAGGCCATCTTAACTAGGCTCACAAACTAGTCGATTAGTGAAGGTTGGTACAGATAATTCCAAGCAAATAGGTGGAAAATTCATGATTTGAGGAAGTGAAACAAGTCTCAGACAAACACTTCCAATGATTTACAACTTTTTAAACTTCATTTTACCTTGTTTTCTACCCTTTTTATAAAAAAGTAATATTTTATGATAGGTTCATATAGGTTTTATACAACACAATACCATGACTAGGGTATCCTTTGAGTGTACTAGATGTTTTAGGTGTTTATTGTAGACACCTAAATCTAGCCATCGATAACCTCCAATTAGGATTTTGGCCAATTTACACTTAAAATATATAATTTGGCCTAAAAACACTAAAACATGTTAAATTATGTAAAACTAATGTATTCAAGTACTGATTTTGGCCAGGGTATACCTAAATGGGGCAATGTAATTTATGTGCTAGCTAACTTTGATTAGATCATTCTGAGTCAAAATACCAATTTTGAACCTAAGAGCTCTAGATTTCTTTTTTCTATCAAATCTCTTGCATGAGACACATGCATTTGTTATTTTTTATTGGTAACATCCTAAATGGGAATATGATTCCAATGCATCTGACATTGACTTCCAATTCCAATCTAGTCAAATTTTGGACTAACAACAAGGCATTTTGATTAATTTGGGTAGTTTGTGAATAAAGTGATTAAACATGCTTAAGAGCTAATTAATCCAAATCAAGGCCTAATTAAGAATTCCATAGAAACTTGTTGAATAATTTATTTTGGAAATGAATATTGAATATTTGCATCATCAGGTGACCTCATTTATTGAGAAGACATCCCTAGGCCATAAATTTCACAAATATTAGGATTCATGCCCTCCATGACTCATCAATACCTTCCATAATTCCCTCCATGCCTCTTAATTTCCCCTTCTTCCAATGTCATGATGAGGATAATTATAAACTTTATTCCAAAAATTAAATTAATCCTCAACCACACATCTCAATCCTGAGATGGATGCTTCAGGTTAATTCTGATCAATTTGAAAAATCTATAAATAAAGAGGCCATGAACATAATTTATAAGATATTTTGGTGCAAAGTTAAAATGCACAAATATATTCAAGAATCCATTACAATTAGTATTACCATGACAAATTAATTCCAAGCCAAGCCAAGCCAAGCCACAAGCCAAAGGTGCCAAGGAGAGATGGAGTAGCCAAGCTTCCATTACCAAGGACTTCACGAACATAATATAAGAAAGCCACTACAAAAAGAATTTTGGAGCATCCAAGGGAGGTAAAATAAGGTTTCTTTTGCATTTTAGTTGTGTGTTTTATTCATGTTTGTTAACTAAGCTCTCCCTAATGTCTAGGCTTAGAGATGTTATGATAGTTAGTGTGTTTCTTTAATTTTGGAAACAACACCATACTAACCATCCTCTCTTTATTAAAATTAATTATATCACATTTATCAAGTCATTCATGAGTTTTAAGTGCAATTATCTCCCTTTTCCTTAGGTCTAGTCTATCTTAGGGTTTTGGAAGTCTACCATCTTAATGATGGTTCATAAATATGAGACCTCCAATCCCAAACTTATGGTCATGTATATTTATTACATGGACCCCATTAAAACCTTTGACAATTTTAGGGTCCCATGCAACTGGTGTAGAGAGATATGAATATAGGTGGTAGACTTGGAGTTCTTTGCCATGCAGTTTATGTAGGTTACAACCTTAGAAATGATTCATAAACTTGGGATCCTAAATCCACTTCACTCTTACATGTATTTGAAGTTAACAAGGGTTAATAACTCCTAAAATCATTTTTCCTAAATCCTTATGATATGAAAGATCCAAACATTTGAAATGATGGCTTGAAGTGACTGTTAAGGGCTATGTAGCTTGAGGAGAGTCTTTAGGCCCATTTGATCATTTTTTTGGATCCACATATTTTAAATAATTTTTTATGAATTATATCCTCCTATTATACCTATTCATGATGTATAATCTAACTAGGATGGTCTGAGTGCTCTTCAAACGTGATGATGGGTCTCAAGGCCTAAGATAGGAATTTTGGCCTAATTGGCCTTGACTGAGTTTTGAGGATCTAAGTGACCTATAGGTTTTTTGGATGAAAAAATCATAATTCCCATTTTTTACCTCTTTTTATCATCTATTTTTTCCTTCAAGTGTTTAATTCTAACTCTCCTCTCCCACTCTCAAGTGTCTGCCTGTAGGTCACTACTTACTATCAGCTTGAGTTGTTTAGGACTAGTGTAGGAATTTGAATGGTTTTAATCCTTCTCCACTATAAATTGGATGGATTTATAATACCTATATTATTATTTTATGGTTTAAAACCACCTCAAGGTCAATCCTTCATTCAATTTTATTCTTGCATACCCTACATAGTCAGGCTTAGGGTTTCTAAGAAGTTATGTTCATGTAACTTAAGGGGCTTGATTGAGTGTCCTTATACCTAAAATTTAGGTTTATTAACATTAAATATTCATTTAAATTTTATATTTAATTCACCTTAGGTTATATTATTTCCTTTACCATCCTTCAAACAACCAATAGTTCCTAGCTCAGGCACAGGTTTGTTGTCATTGGTCTTGGGCTTAATTAAGCCTAGTTAGGTCATTAACCCTGTGTATCTTAGTTTTAAAATTGTAATTAGTTGTAAAAATTTTAAGGAAAACTTTTCATCACCTATTAATCATATCTTTTAAACCTCTCTTGAAGTCTCAACTTCCTGTCTTGTCCTCTAACCTCAAAATAACTCACTTGGTCTCATTATTGACTACTAACCAACTGAATTATGTTTAAGACAAAATAGTGAATGTTTCCATTGATTTTATAACCTTGAGAATAAAATTAATTAATTAATAAATTTACAATGATAATTTTTACCAAATTTTAATGTGTGATCACACTTGTAGAGGTTTCAAAACCATAAATTATCCCAACACTAGCTATAGGTGTTGACTATGTGTAGGTATGATCTAGTTGTAGATGCACATTGGATATCTAATTTGGGTATAAAACTTAATAAATAAATCATAAAATATCATAATCCTTGAAATTATTTTTAATTTAAATTGAATCAAAACTTTTTACTCATATAAACTCTACCCTTTCATTTGAACCAACTTGTTGATCCTCCAAAAGGCCTGCAAGTTATAACTGGGGTATTGGCTGTGGGTCATTATTCATGAATATAGATTATATTTTTTTGTCCATAATGATATACTATTGTTTGTATGGAGTTAGATAAAAATAAATTTAGAAGTTAAATGACATGATTTATGAACCCCCTCATCCATTGAAAATAACCTAGAAGGTAGTTCAATCACACTCCTTTCATTGAGACATTCTTTTATCCTCCTATATAAACCAATTTCCATTTAGTATATTCAATTGTAATTTCAACTTAGATATAGGTGAATATTTAATACTTTAGTAGTGTTTAAGGATATATAACATATCTTCAAGACCATGATGATTCAAATCCTTAATAACCTTGAATAAGACCAAAATGTTAGATTCATGATGTGGATGTGAATAAGTAGTAGTGATATGTATGATGATAAATAGGATATATGGAAACAAATAATGGAGAGATAAGCTTACAATAATGGTTGAATATTAGTGTAAAATCTATGAAAATAGAATGAATCATGAGGGAATTGGAATAAAACATGAATCCATAGTCAAGATAGTCTAAAAGGATCCTAGACAAGCATATGAATATGCCTAACAAAATATATCATTCTAGAGGTTCTCAAAGAAACATACACAATGGAAAGAGAAACCTAAGATTATACAAATAACCTTAACATATGCTAAGTGAACTTAACATCAACTAAGTGAGATTATGAGAGTGTTGAGGATAGATTATTGGTTGATAGGCTATAAAATTTTGATGAAGATTGAGAAACATAAAGAAAGGACATATGGTCATGAATGAAACATATCATACAATATCTTACTTTGTCGTGACATCTTTAGATCTACCATTAAACCATACAACCATTCAAACTTGTTTACAGATTTTAGATTTGATATTTTAGGTGTTTTTCAGCCTTATAAACTCACATGTGTGGATCAAAATGTTGATGAAGTAATGAAAGTTCTATTCAAGGCCTAAATAATTATTAATAATCATTAGTTTAACGAAAATACTCATAAATGCAACAAAATCATATTACTTCTTTTGCCTTGTTCAAATGTGAATGGTGACAATACTTCTTAAGTTCTTAGAATTTGTTCATAAAGTTGGGAATACTAAAACAAAAACCAATACCCATGATTTTAAGGTCATAAGGCCTACTTCCTATGGCCAAGAGTTTGAATCCTCTTTTTCTCTCCCCTGTATAGACTAAGCACACATTTGAAGTGCTCCTGATGTCTACCAATGAACTGAGTAGGGAGAGCACATCAATTTTTAGCCTATCATGCCCTAAAACATTATAATATCTTCAACATGTGCTTGTAACAAACCCTCCTTACATCTCCTAACTCCTCTTGAGCAAGTCTATACTATATGGATCCATACCACCTAAAAAATTTGTTGAAACCTGCAAATTCTCCTTCATTTTCTTGTGTTTTATTTTTTAACCACCATTTTAGAGAAATAAGAGGGATAATGAGAGTTAAAAGGCACCTCAAAACAATTAATATGGTTTTGGTGAGCAAAAGGAGCATGTTTTCACACATGTGAGTTCTCTTAATGGTAAAATAATGTTTTATATTCATGGAGGGGGCAAATTTAAAACCATTTGACTAAAGAAATATCATGATCATGAGGGTTATTAAGGGTATGGTTGATGTTTTTGTGGCCTTTTGAGGTCAAAATTTGTCATTTTAAGACAAAAACCTTTTTTAGATAATATAAATATAGATTAAAAAGGAGATTTACCAATGAATATCATGAAGAGTACCTTATAACCTTCTTAAAAGTTTCAATTAGGGTTATATATATCTTGATCACACTTTTAAAGCTTGTAGTTAGCCCCATACCTTTAATATACCAAGAACACTAGAGAAACTCATGGTGAGTCATCAATTGCAACCTTAATCCATCTCCATCAACATATTTTAGATCATAAAACCACTTCAAACCCTTATCAAAGACCTCCAAACATATTCAAACATCATGAGGATACTTAACACAAGTTAAAACAAAGACATGTCAATGACAAGACATTTAGACCTACTCCCTTCATATGATAGTCAATGACATCATGACGATCTAGCATATCACCTAAGGACCCAAGACATCTAAGACATGATAATCACAAAAAAACTTTATGAAACCTCTAATTTTGTTGAATGACTTCAAGAATCAATTAGGAGACATCATCACTCAGGAGATCACCATGTGCAGGCTTGGGTGGTTATCATAGAAAAAAATTGGTTATAGGGTTTGGTATTTGTCTTGGGAGGCCATATTGCCAACATTGTTGATAAGTCATAAGGTTTAACCACCATGATATTCAATATAATCCACTCATCTTCATGACAATGATGACTCATCCATGGCTCATGGCTATTCTTATACTACTAAAGAGCCTGACACTTATGAAACCACTAGGACTGCAATAAAATAACAAGAAACAAAAAATACAACTAAAAACACACACCTAACACCTAAGAAACAAATAAAAAAGACACCAAAATAACTAATGGAATAAACTACAAACTTTTGTATGACACACTTATTGAAACAAGACAACAAACACTAAAAAAACTAACCTGAAATCAAATTCTTTCCTCTAGGATATTTTTTTTGTTTGATCACTATGGCACCATGAGGTTTGATTTCCATGTCCTGATTTGAGTCCAACCAAACATTTATAAATATATGAGGACCCCCACTTACATCTAGGGGTATTGGCATGTTCATGGCCTCTTGGGGAAGCAATTGGACCTGCTTGCTCTACTCCTAGGTGCATGAGCTGTCTATATGAGTCTAACACCCAATCATACTCATTCCATATCTATCTACCTTGCATGATCAATATCATCTCTACCTCAGTAATAAGTTTCTCTTGATCTTTCATGTCTATTATACATACAAGCACTGAGAGGGGGGGGGTGAATCAATGATGGAAGATATTCTAATTCAATTTCTAACTCTAAAAAAATTAGCAAATACAATCATGATGCATAAAATTCAACCATTGAAATGAACAAGGAAGATATAAAAATATCAAGCACATAACACATGATATATGTGGGAAACCCTCTTGGAGGATAAAACTTGCTATTAAGTTTTAAAACACATGGACTAATTATCTTATAAGGTATTACAAGCATGAGATTGGTCAAGTCCTTCTAACCAAAAACTTTGGTCAAGTCTTTATGACCTAAGGCCTTTAGTGAAACACATGTTTCACAAGGATTACTTGTTCCTAGGATGATCAAGTCCTTCTAACCACATGTTGGTCAAGCCCTTCTAACCTAGATCTTGATCAAGTCCTTTCGACCTAAGACCTTTTAGCAAGTTTTACCTTGTAAGGAGGAATCAACCCCCTATGCAACCAAATACACCCTTAACTACCTTGAATAGATCATCTTCAACACTTGTTATTGATCTTCAATTGATGATGATCACCTTTGTCTACACTCTTCACCTCTCCACACTCTCTCAAGCCTTCACATCCACTCAAAACATCCAAAACCACCTTTTGGATCACCCTACACTTCTTTTCTCATACTCAATTAACAAACCTACAAGGGCACTATTAAAACATTAGAAATATGACCTACAAGTCATACATATATTCCTCAACCTACTCTACTCCTCAACCCATCTACTAGGTATAATCCTTCACTCCACAACTCTCACATACAACATCTAGGGCTTACTTGCTCATTAAGTCCAATGACCTGTGTGTCCACCAACTTGATCAGACAAGCATGACTTATACTCTTCACTCTCTGATAGTCCTTAATGACCTATACCTTATCTTTAAAAGGTTATCTCCTTTACTTGGCTTCAAACATACATAAATAGAACTAACAGGCCAATAATGCCTTTGTAGTCATATAAAATGTAAAAATTTGTAACTTGAGTGTGGCTTATGACACCCAACCCACAGGTCCCTCCTAGTTACTTTCATGACCCTCATAGGCATATTTTCACTGATTCCTAGTCATTTATAGCCTTCCAAAATTGATCTTAGCTTAGCTAGACTACTCTTTCCATGACAAATCTATTCCCCTAGGTCTCGTTAGCTTAGGACTATACCGCCCAACTTGGACTATAGTGCCTATCCCTCTAGTGTCCATTTTTGGTGCTCCTATTCAAATGCATTTTTACCTCTAATATTTAGTTTATTTCAATTCCTATTTGACTTATTGTTAGCCTAATGTGAGTACATTCAACCCATGACCAATAAATCTATATAAAATCCCATTCAAAGGTCATTTAGAAGGGGTTAGAAATTATCACAAAGTAAGCAATAATACAATAAAAAACACTAAGGAAATCTTCCCTATTCTTTGCATATAACCAACTAATACTATTACAAACACATCCAAATACTTGCACCAGTCCCTAGCCACCTCAAACACACCCATTTTTAGCATTTTCCATCTTCATACACACAATTTCACAAAGCACATCAAGTGGGAGAACTACATATGGCTTGATCCCTCTTCGGAGTATTGGTATGTAGGCAACTTGCCCACATAAGGGGTATGGATACACATTCAATATATCTTACACAAATTAATCCCCCCTCTTTCCCAAAGTTTATCAAAGCACAATAGAGTCTAGGGTTTGAAGACTAAATCATATTTACAAGGAGTTCTATGAATATCCAACAGACAAAATTTCATAAACAAACTCACACAAACATAGTGAATAAAACCTAAAAAGCTTAGATATCCTAGATAATAGTGATAATATAGGAATATAGCACTAAAACTTAGGGTATCCTATTTTAGTGCTCTTATCCAATTAATAAATGAAATCTAGATCTTGATTTGTGATAGTGTCCTAATCCTGCATAATGAATTTCAAACCCTACAACAACCATCTTAGTTTCTAGCTAAGTCTTATTCTCTCTTCCTTATTATTATTTTTAGAAAGATTCAAATTATACAAATTATTATCTTAATTGTTACATATTTATTTATTGATTTTATTACTCCAAACTCTTAAATAAATTAGGAATAATACTCCAATATTCCCAAAACTATTAAATCAACCTTGTACTTATACCACTCTCTTGGTATAACCCATCTTTGTTAGCCAAGATGCTTACCATACCTATTATCCATTTGAAATAGGTCCTCATACACATTATATGTAATAAACATACACTCCATAGGTTTTCCAATACCTCATTATCCCCAAACCACCTTTAGGTCTTGGTGAGACCTAAAACAATTAGGCCTACTCACCCACACATTACATGTGAGACAACTTAGACCACCTTCATCCTTAAACATTTTTTTTAATACATAAAAAATATATACAATATCCCCTTTCTCAATACCACATGGTTCCATGCCACCTATAACACCAAATCCACATTGGAACCTACCAATTAGGTCTCCTTGCTCCTTCAGGTCTTCAAAAATAGAAAACATAGTCTCAAATTACTAAAGCATATACTCAAATATTTAAAATATCCATATGATTATATGTCATGGGTGAACCCTTAAGACATCATATATACCTATATGTGCTTTAGACACTTTGACATGGGTTATAAGTACTTAAATCAACTCTCTCAAAATGATCACTTAGACTGGTCATAGATAGTCAAAATACAATCAAGTTATTTTGACTCTCCACATCTTATTAGGGGAATAATATGAAAATAAAGGAATTATCATAAGTATCATATACTTATATAATATCTCAATACTAATTTTCTTCTTCAAATAAGCCCAAAACACCTTCAACTCACTCCTTTAACAAGGTCACTCAAACTGCTAGTGTAATCAACAAACATAGTCAAATTATAAGCCTTTGTTCATACACAAGATGGATTATTCAAACATCCAAAATACATATATATGGTATTCATGGAGTATAAAAAATTATCCAATATTTATTTCATCTTGAAGCATCTAAACAACATCAAAACAAGCTCAATTATCCTTCTTGAGTCACTTGCAGAACATGGTTAAATACACATCAACTTTGGATATCAATATATTTGATTGTACAAACAATCAAAACTTATAACTAGATATTTTGGATGTACCATGGATTCCTCTTCAACTTTTATTTTTGCACCATCAATAAATTCATCTTGGATCAAAAGTTATAGCTCAAACAATGCAGATTAGTTTTTTCCTTTACTAATTTCAAATGCCAATAGTCATAGTTAAACATTGAATACTTTGATATCATCTCATGTCCTCACATATAGGATCAGACACACACCATTTATCTTCTTTGAATTATCTTGACCTTTACCTTTCATCACTCACCATTAGAACTTCGTCTTGACTATTTAACTTAATGCGCTTCATCAATCTCTTGGAGAGAAGCCTAGACTTTAGCCTATTAACCATTGGACACATTGAAAACATCTCACTCAATATGCATAATTGATATGTATTTGTACAAATATCCACTAATAATTATATCTTAGAAGTAGACTAATCTTTACCTTATATTGAATTTAAACTTTAAACAATTTTCATCATCTCATTGCTTCCTAAAACTTTGGAATTAACGTGCTCCATTGATCTCTTCAAAAGTAACCTAGACTTTAACCTCATTAAACATCTATGAATTTGACTTGTTTGACTCGATATACACCATATATCTACATGTATGAACACCCATAAACCATTGGATCTCCATTTGATCCTGATCTTTAACTTTTAAAAATTTGGCTAAGTATGAAGACCATTGCAATCTGTCTGGAAGGCTAAATTTGTATGGTTATATATTTTTCTATACACAACCTCTCAACCTAAAACTTGAACCATATGATATTCTCTCAAATAGGAATCCATCTATGTATTGAGTTGCTCCTAAAACTTTTTCATGTACAAGATATTCCATCATCAAACTACTTACTTAGTTTTACTTAAACAACATAGTTAAGGATTAGATCAATTTTGCACCGTCAATCTATGATGTGATTAAATGCAGACAATTACGTTTTCCTTTGCAGATTTGGTTAAGTATGGGAACTTAATGAAATATGATTGAGAAGCCAACTTTTCACCTTAATAACTTTTGATGTTTTAAATTGCATGATCTAAAATTTGGACCATATGATCTCCTCACATAGGAAAATTCATCCATATATCAATCTAATCTTGGAACCTTCATGCATGAGAAATATGAAATCTTTAATATGCCTATTCAAAATTTCTATCATAGAACCAACTAAGACTAGATTAAAATAATAAAGAATTAGATGAATACCATGTACTTATAAAATAATTACTAGCTTTCTTGACACCCCATAGGGTATTTGTAACATATCTATACCAAAAATATCATCCATCAATTGCCTCACTGATTCAAACTCTAAAGAACCATGCAAGAACACTAAGGCTCATTGAAACACACTTTGTCATTGCGATTCTAGCACACATGACACCTTATAAACATCCTTAGTCACCTTGGAGACATCATTGACAAACCTACAATAATCTCCCCTTTTATCATTGATGTCAAACACCAATATAAAGCTTATGCTCAGATTCTATCTCTCTCTTCAAGTACTTTTTCCCCTTTTGACATAATGACAAAGTGGGCTAAACTTCTGATCTTACAAACCTAAAAGGACATCAAGGACCAAAAATAAGAAGAGACCATCTCTAAGATATGATATTAAGTCTCCTTAAAATTGAGCAAGCCTCTTCTTACCTTGAGATTCTTAAACATGTTCCATGACTACAATCTTATTTGATCATACATAGCTTCTATGAAAACAAAACATACATGAACAACATAAACTACATAAAGTTATCTTGAAAACATTAAGAGGGACTCCCCCTAACTATCTTAAGCTTAGGCACCCTTTTGATCATCTTTAGACCATCTCCAACTATGAATAAACAACATAAATTACCTTCATACCTTCTTTCTCAGATCCAACTACATAATCTTTTGATCCTAATACATGATCAATTATAAAGCTCCCCCTCTGGTTATGCATGAAGATTCAATACATTATCAAAACACCTAATTTGGTTTGATCAAGTCATTATATTAATATGCTTGATTTCACATATGTATCAAAATTCTTCATATCTCCACCATGACTGGAGCATTATGATCCCCCTCACATTATGCACAACTCCTCAAGCCACTCAAGCTATCTGAGTTAGCTCCCCCTAACTCCATGACATACACAACTTATCATATAAAAAACTTAGATAACTTCATGATATCAAAGATAATAGAACACATTCTCCTCATCCTTCATATCAACTTTGTCTTTAGTCTTTCAACATTTGATCAATCAATTTAAGCAACATAAATTAACAAGTTCTTAACTTTAGGACTAAAAAATTTGAACCCACCTTCAACACACTTGAACAAGATAAACATACCTTTATATGCAATAGAAAATATTGATAACTCATCATCCTTGATCATACACCTAGAAACTCCCATTCCCTACTTGCAAACCTTGCAACATACATTTATTCTTTCATGATAAAGAACACTAAATTAGGATCAAACATGCATTAAAAACATGTCACCAACTGATGAAAACATTACATATTCTCCATCATGACATACAATTTTGCCAATAACAAAGTCCTTCATAATAATCCAACACATATTCTCATGACCTTTCTTGTCCTACAAAATCAATCAAGTCCCAACCAAAATCCAATATGCTTCTTCTTTATGCAAAGTGTCTCCTTTAAGCTTAGAGAGAGACACCCCTTTGACATAGAGAGATTAAAGTCCCAAAACTTTAGAGGTTCCCTTATCTCCATAATCTCAACTAAATTGTAGTCTGAAGTGAATTTGAATGGATGCTTGACTTCATTCTTTTCTTCAAACTTGTCAAAAAATATAGTTAATAGAAACTCTTTTCTTTCCTTCATGTCTATCATGGAAAACAAACCATCTTTGGTCTCAATTTGATCTCTCCTAATAGTATTTGGTTTATATACCTATTTATGACATCTTCCTTACATAATAGGAGCTCCATACACATTATTTTGCTTTGATAACTCATTCAACATGTTCTTACAATACCTAGTAATGTGACCAACTCTATGAAAATTGAAACAAACAAGATCATTCATACCTTTTGCTTGATGATTATTGTCATCTTCTTTTTCTATCTAGATAGAAAAAAAATTCTCTTGGCATTCTTGTATCTTATTTATATCTAATTCCTTCCTTGTTGTAGCAAGCAACATACCTTGATTAGGATTATCTTTCATATTCTTTGGTCTCAACACCATTTATATACTTCTAGGAGCATCTTTATTCTTGTCAAGACTTGAGTGCTTCTTCAATCTATTCTTGCAAAATCTGGCAATATGTTCTACTTTATTAATATTATAATAAATAATATCATTCAACATACCTCTTGATTGATTAGAGTTATGACTTCTCCATGACCAATTACTCATTCTTCCAAGGCTCCATGAATGTCCATACTTTATTGACTTCTTTCTATAGTCCTTCGGTCTATGAACATACTTATTACATGTATAACAATGACCATGTAATAAACTAGCATACATTAAAGAATTTGGTTGTCTAAAAGACCTTCTTTCATTACTTTCAAAGATTGCATTCTCCTTGACATACTTAGGATTCTCATGATTCTTTTCTAGCTTATCTAGCTTGACTACAATAAGGTCATGCTCACTCTTCAATGATTCCATTCAAACCTTTAGCTGAGTACACTCATCTTCTTTAGTTATCATACTTGAACTTGTAACCTCTAACTAACTTTTGAGAACTTGGATAGTCTCCTTATCCTTCTTATATTCTTTATCCATGTTATCCTTCATTCTACATGCTTGATCTTCCATATATTTGATTATTTCTTGATTTTTATTTTCCTCTCTCATGGTCTTGCCTATCAAACTTCCCTCAAGATAACTAACTTAATATTTAAGACCTTTGATCATATTCCTCATTTAATGATTCCTCTGAGCTCAGCTTCTAGATCCACTTCTTCTTCCTCACTATCATAAAATACTTCTTATTCATACATGATGTCTTTTTATTTTGAACAAATTTGCTCTTTTTAACTCAACCTTGTGTTGGCATCTTCTATCTAAAGCTTGAGATCATTAATAATTTTTTCATCCTCTTTGACATCTTTATTCAAAATACATATTTGCTCTTCAAGTGCCTTGATCATAGCCTTCCACTATTGATTCTCTTTCTTCAACTGCTTAGCTATCTTATGATACTTAAGATCTCCTTTAAGTTGTTAAGCTTCCTCCCAAGGACCCACTCTGATACCAATTGTTAGGTATATAAGCACTAAGAGGGGGGCTGAATCAATGATGGTAGATATTCTAATTCAATTTCTAACTCTTAAAAAATTAGCACATACAATCATGATGCATATAAATTAACCATTGCAATGAACAAGGAATATATACAAAGATCAAGCATGTAACACATGATATATGTGGGAAAACCTCTTGGGGGATAAAACCCACTCTCAAGCCTGCAAACACATGGAATACTTATCCTATAAGGTATTACAAACATGAGACTATTCAAGTCCTTCTGACCCAAGGCCTTTAGTGAAACACCTATTTCATAAGGAACACCTACCCATATTATGATCAAGTCCTTCTGACCACCTATTGGTCAAATCTTTCTGACCAAGATCTTGGTAAAGTCTTTTTTACCTAAGACCTTTTAGCAAGTTTCACCTTGCAAGGAAGAATCAACCCCCTAGGAAACCAAGTACACCCTTAGCTACCTTGAATAAAACCTATTTATTCTCTTCAATTGATGATGATTACCTTTGTCTGTACTTTTCACCTCTACACACTCTCTCAATCCTTCATATCCACTCAAAACATTCAAAACCACCTTTTGGATCATTCTACACTTCTTCACTCATAATCAACTAACAAACATATAAAGGCACTATTCATACATCATAAATATGACCTATAGGTCATATATATAGTCATAAACCTACTCTAATCCTCAACCCATCTACTGAGGACACTCCTTCACTCCATAACTCTCACATACAACCTCTAGGGATTACTTTCTCATTCTGCCTCTACTAGGCTCATTAGGTCTAAAGAACTATGTGTCCTCCCACATTAAATTGATTAGATAATCATGACTGATCCTATTCACTCTATGATAGTCCTCAATGACCTTTACCTTCTCTTTCAAAGGTTCTCTCCTTCACTTGGCTCCACACATACACAACTAGAACTAACATGCCAATAATGCCTTGTACTTATACAACTCTCTTGGTATAACCCATATTAGTTGACCAAGATGCTTACCATACCTATTATCCATTTTAAATAGGTCCTCATACATTTTATATGTAATAAACATACACTCCATAGGTCATCTAATGCCTCGTTATCCCTAAACCACCATTAGGTCTTGGTGAGACCTAAAATAATTAGGCCTACTCACCCACACATTACATATAAGATAACTTAGACCAACTTCATCCTTCACCAATTATTAAAACACATCAAAAATATCTCAAATATCCCCTTTATCACTTCCACATGGGTGCATTCCACCTATAAATCCAACTCCACACTTGCACCTACAAATTAGGTCTCTCCTCACTCCTTCATGTCTTCATGCATAGAAAATGTAGTCTCAAATTGCTGAAGCAACTACTCAAATATTTCACATATCCATATGATTATATTACACTTGTGAACCATTCATAACCTCATCTATACTTCCATATGATTTAGACAGGTGTTAAGAACTTAAATCAACTCTCTCAAAATGATCACTCAAACTGATCATATATAGTCAAAATATAGTCAAACTATTTTGACTCTCCACATCTAATCAAGGGCATACTATGATAACCAAGTACTTCTCATAAGTATTATATACTTATATAACATCTCCATATTCATTTAATTCTTTAATTAAGCTCAAAACACCTTCAACTCACTCATTCAACAAGTTCATTCAAACTACCAATATAATCAACAACATAGTCAACTTATAATAATTTGTTCATACACAATACGGATTGGTAAAACATAAAAAATACATAAAAATGGTCCTAATGGAGTATATAACATTCTCCAATATTTATTTCATCTTTAAACATCTAAACAACATCATAACAATCCAATTATCCTTCTTAGGTCACTTGCAAAACATGGTCAAATACACAATCAACTTTTGAGATCAATATATTTGAATGTACAAATAATCAGACATTATAACTAGATTTTATACATGAATCATGGATTCCTCTTCAACTTTTATTTTTACACCATCAAAAAATTCATCTTGGATCAAAAGTCAAATCTCAAACAATGCATACTAGTTTTTTCATTTGCTAATTTAAAATGCCAATAGTCACAGTTAACCATCGAATACTTATCTATTATCTCATGTACTTACATCTAGGATAAAATATGCACCATAAATATCCTTAGAATTATCTTGAACATTACCTTTTATCTCTCACTATTGGATCTTTGTCTTGACTATTTGACTTAATATACTTCGCCGATCTCTTTGAGAAGAGCCTAGACTTTAGCCTATTAACCATTGGATACGTTGAAAACATCTCACTCAATACATAACATTGATATATATATTTTTATAAACACCCATTCACCATTATATCTTATAAGTATCCTAATCTTTACCTTAGCTTTAAATTAAACTTCTAACACTTTTCATCATCTCACTGCTTCCTGACACTTTAGAATAAACATGCTCCATTGATCTCTTTAAAAGTAGCCTATATTTTAACCTCATTAAACATTTTTCACTTTGATATTTTTGAATCGATACACACCATATATCTACATGTATAAACACCTGTGAACCATTGGATCTCCATTTTATCTTGATCTTTAACTTTTGCAAATTTGGCTAAGTATGGGGACCATTGCAATCTACCTGGAAGGCCAACTTTGCACAAATATATCTTTTGATCTACACCTCTTGACTTGAAAATTGAACCATATGATATTCTCTCATAGAGTAACCCATCCATGTATTGAGATGCTCCTGAAACCTTCACATGTGAGAGATATTACATCATCAAATTGGTTACTTAGTTTTAATTAAACAACATAGTTAAGGCTTAGATCAATTTTGCATCGTCTATCTATGATGCGATTAAACACGGACCATTAGATATAACTTTGAAAATTTAGATACGTATGGGAACTTAGTGAAATATGATCGAGAAGCCAACTTTTCACCTTAATAAATTTTGTTGTGCTAAATTGCATGATCTAAAATTTGGACTATATGATCTCCTCACATAAGAGAATCCATCTATATATCAATATGCTTCTAAAACCTTCATGCATGATAAATATGATGTCATCAATATGTCTATTCAGATTTTCTTTCATAGAACCAACTATGCCTAGATGAACACAATGAAGAACTAAATGAATACCATGCACTTCTAAACTAATTCCAAGATCTCTTGACATCCCATAGGGTCTCTACAACATGTCCATCAATAATACCATCCATCAATTGCCTCACTCAGTCAAACACTAAAGAACCTATTGGTGTTCCGGATCTTCACCTAACTAAGAAGGGGATTATTCAGGTCCTCTAATCAAATCTAGTATAACATAGGAATGACCTTAGGCTGTGGGTCACCTAATATTGGGTCAGAACTCTAGAGAAGGCCAACTTCCTTTTGGATCTCTCAGCTAAAATAAATTTTGACTAGAAAAAGGGATAGAGAAATGGGTGGAAATGCATGAAAGCATGTGAAGGAGGTGATGCACTAGTAAATTTATTATTCATCCACATTATTTGAAATTCTAAAAAACTAATGAGATCAGATCTACAACTCCAAATGTCTATCATACATTAGTATTTCATGTAGAGGTTCACCAAATGATCAAAACCTAAAGGAAGTAATGGAGAGGCTTGATTAAAGACACTAACCAATCAATGTATCCACTTATAAGATTTAATCAAATGATATTAAACACTAAACATGACCTGCATAATAACATAATCTAGTAGTTAGGTGAGATCAGGATTTGACAAGGGAGATAATTCTACCACATATGAAAATCAATCTGACATTAACACACTAGACTAGCATAATAAAATTTGAAAAGAGTCCTTTATTTATCTCAAGAGGTTACAAAGATCAATCTTGGTAGAGTCTAGTCATGCCCAAGAGAGGGATTTCCAAGTAGTTTTTGAGGATTAGAAGCTTGTATTTATAGAAAAGGAAAGAGAGGAAGGAACTGAGTAGATAGAAAATATTAAATGAAGTCCAATTAATCTTGATGGATTAGCACCAAATTGAGGAAGTTGAGTCATGATCGCTATCAAGAAAGAACAAAATTTAAAGGCTCTATAAAATAATTGAATTCTCCATTATTCTTATCTATCCACTAGGTCATCTTATCAAGACTCTATGCCATTTTCTATTTGATATGCTGATGATGAAAAATCCTTCATGCCTTATAACTGACAGAAATGCTTGGTGTATTTTGAGTAGGGTTGGATGTATATATTTATATCACAATATCTAAGTATAGATCTCTTTATATATTAAAAACCAATCATATATTGATTTTCCTATAGTTTCCCTATTTGTACAAAGCTTATAAACCACATAGTCTCACTTTGGACTGTATTAGGTTTAAACCTATTTTACCTCTATGCATCTTGGAAGCTGGAAACTCACTGTAGAAAATAAATTCCTTTAAATAATGATGAATGTAGTCTATATGTTCTATATTTTTGAACCAAAGGTCCAAAATAAACCTTAAAGACATCCTTCAAACCTAAGATATTCATTCTAGCTTCACCTAGATTAATCCTAGACCATCTTTAAACTTAGCTCTTTACATATTTTTCTACCTATGTCAAAAATGGCTTCATCAGCTTTCATCAAAAGCTTTCCTAGGCTTGCCTTCATTTTATTAGCCATAAAAAAATGATCATATCATTGACCCTTCAACTCATGTTACACACTATTGATCTATTTGTGCATGATTGAATGTTATTCATTGATATTCTACTAACTAAATGCAATCGAGACACTTATCATAAATGCATTTGCTCCTTGTATACAATGACCTATTTGACCTTGTTACACAATATTAGATCTTATGGTACAATGTAATGTTGACCCTTGGATCTGATGCTTTTTAAAATCTAATAGTTGTTTAATGTATATTAAAATTGATGTCTGTGCACCCATCATTTGACATCTACATGACCATTTTTGATGTCCACGTAGCTATTTAATTTAAACTCACATGATTTTTTGCTTGAGATTTATTTTAATGTCTGTACAACCATCAATAAAATCCACATGACCATCATTAACATTTATGATATGTCACACTTTGAACATCATGGTTTTTATTGATGAGGTTTATTTTGATGTCTACACGATCGTCAATGATGGTCGTGTGACTATCATTGACATTTGTAAGATTGTTAAACTTTAAAAACCATTAGATTTTTATTGTGTCCTAATTTTTATGTTCACATAAATGTCTTCCTCTATTGGGTCAAATTTAAAGGCTTGGATCTCAAACCAAAATCCTCATGGAGGCACCAAATTTGTAAGAGATGATCTAGGTACTATGAGCATCATTTGCACATGACCTAAGGGCTTGTAAGGATTTCTAAGCATAATTATCAAATGTGAAAATAAGATGACTAGTCCATTTTTTAGTGACATATTGATGATGGTTTGGCTCCCTAGACTTGTTCTTTTGATATTTTTCTTGATCCGTGAGAGTTTAAATGATTTTGTAAGGCATAAGCAAACTTATCCATGACTTGAACTACAAGATTACCTATTCAAACTAATCTATATCCTTCATTTTTTATGTAGATCTATCCTTTGAGGATCAATACAATTACACTTTAAGCTCTTAAAGTGTTTCAAAATCATTGCAAGCAATATGATCTCCATTTTCATCATTGGATCCTTCATTCCAATAGGAACATTGTTTAGTTCTTCAAAGCTCTACATGTAGGCCAAAAAATGGCCAACATCTTTGATAACTTAGCTAAGTAGCATGCCTTCTATGCTCAAATTTGAACCATGTACATGACCTTTGACTCAAAATAGATACCACATATGTTCTATGATTGTAAGAGACCTCTTTATTTTCAAAGATAATAAACTCCACTAAAACATGGAAGGAAACAAAATAAAGTAGGGAAACTAACCTAAAAAATCAAATGTGCAAACAAAGAACTTATCTAGAACACAATATAAACAAACTAATCTATTCAACCATGATAAAACATGATCCACCTGATCAAAATGGAAATTCAAGAATTTACTCATTCTAAGAGAAGTTAGAAGTTGTAAAGTAGGGTGTTTACTGAACATATCCTTTGAATATGTACTCTTATTGCCAACTATTTCTCTTAACATCTCCTAAAATGAACCATCAATAGCAAACTAGTCACCAATAAAGATGAATTCATCTTACACATCAAGATCCTTTTCATACTGCTTGCCAACTACAACCTTGCCAAATGACATCTCATATATGCATTGCCCTAGAGTGACCTCAAATTTTTTATCATCTAATGCAAGTTCCTCAAGCTCTTCAAGTAGATTTTAATAGTCAACCCAAGATTCATTATGATCTTGAATAGGTGATTCTTATCAAATTTATGAATAGCTTGCTCTACAATAGGAAATATATACTTACAAAGCTCTTCAATCTCTTGTAGAGATTCAAAACATAGCTACCAATCATCTTTTTGTTCTTCACTTTGATCAAACTAAATAGGATTAGCCTTAATGGTACCTTCATCTTTCTCAAGTGGATATATCTCAATCTCATTTGTGACTTCAACTTGTACTAATTTCTCATGGATTTCTCCCACATCAAGACTAGTCTTTTTATCCTCAACTACAATCTCATTCTCAACTCCAACCTTAAATGAAGCATCAATGATAAAATATTCCTTATACACACTTGAAGCATATTCTTCACATTCTCCAAGGACTTAACTTGCAACTATAACCTTTTTCTCTATCTCCCATAGAACAATCTCCTCTTGAAGAAGGGAGATGGTGGGAGGGTGATGAAATTCTTTTGTTTGAGAGTGAATATGAAGAATGGGAGGTTGATCATGATCAAATTTTGGGATCTTGGGAATAATGGAGTTTTGGAGAGGATGGAGAGAGAAGCTTTTGATAAATTATACATTCTTCTCTTTCTATTTGGCCATTATATCATCAAGGTCTAAAACCTCCTCCTCATGGACAATTTTAGCTTGAGGGATGAGTGGAAAAAATGGGAACTATAAGAAAGTTTAATCTCTTAAATAATCTCTTCAATAAGCAATTTAATAGCTTCTTGAATAGGCTCTTGAATCCAACAAGGAATCTTCATTGGCACAAATTGGGCTTGGTTAAGATCTTCATGAGAATAAGGAACACAAGAATATTGGTAAGGAATACAAGAGGATTCTTGAGACAACTAGTTCAAATCAATTTGTTACCTCTCACAATCCTTTAATTTACCTAATACAAAGGTGAAAAACTCATGCCTCTCTTCTAGATCATTAGACACATTTTGAAACCAGTCAGTCATTTCTTCATATTGAGAATCTGAACATACTTTTATTACATATGCTAGTAATTTAAGCTTTATCTCATCCATATTTTATTGTAAATAAGATTGCTCATATGTAACATCATAGCCATATGGGAAAGGTAAAATCTAGTCTTGAGACTGATATGATTCAAAAGAAAGGTAAGAGTCATGTTCTTAATAATAAGGATCATGGGAAACTTGATTAGGCTCATCATGGCTTTGATAAAATTCTTGGTAAGGATGATTGGGCTTATTACAAGGCTCATATGGATCATGACAAGGCTAGTATGATCCATCATAGGGATGATAAGGAGATATTTCATAGGGATTTTCTTCATATAGCCATAAGAAACAACATAAGGATAGTGCAATGAAAATAGAGTTACTTAGAAACTACCTAGACTTTAACAAATAATTACTTGAGCTTGGAATCACAAAATTATTCATGAATAACACTACTACAACTATAATTTCACCAAGACCAGCTCCAATGGGTGCCATCGAGCATGCCAAAATTATTGGTGTTCTAGATTTACACCTAGCTAAGAAGGGGATTGTTTTTGTCCTCTGCTCAAATCTAATCCAATATGGGAATGACCCTAGGCTGTGGTTTAGACCTCCAAATAATATCAGCTTCCTTCTGATCTATCACCTAAAATAAATTATAATTGGGAAAAGGGAGAGAGAAATGGGTAACAATGCATGAAAACATGTGAAGGAGGTTATGCACTAGTAAATTGAATTTTCATCCACTTTATTTGAAATTCTAAAAACACTAATGAGATTGGATATACAATTCCAAATGTCTATCATGCATCAGTATTTTATGCATAGGTTCACTAAATGATTAAAACCTAAAGGAAGTGATGGAGAGGACTAACTCAAGAAACTAACCAGTTAATGTATCCACTTGATAGCTTTAATCAAATGACATTAAACAATAAACATGACCTGCACAACAAGATAATCCATAATCTAGGTGAGATCAAGATTTGACAAGGGAGAGACTTCTACCATATATGCAAATAAATATAACATTAACGCATTATACCAGCATAATAAAATCTGAAAAGAATCTATTTATCTCAAGAAGTTACAAATATCAATCTTGGTAGAGTCTAGTCATGCCCAAGAAAGGGATTTATAATTAGTTTTCAAGGCTTAGAAGCCTATATTTATTGAAAAGGAAGGAGAGATAGGGAACTAAGTAGATATAAAATATTGAATGAGGTCCAACTACTCTCAATGGATTAAAACCAAGTTGAAGATGATAAGTCATGATCTCTATCAAGAAGGAACAAACTTTAAAGGATTGTAAAAGAACTGAATGCTCCATTATCTTTATCTAATCACCAGGTCATCTTCTCGAGACTCTATGCCACTTTCTATTTGATTTATTGATAAGGACAAATCCTTCATGCCTTGGAAATAATAAAAATAGTTGGTATGTTTTGAGTGGGGCTAGATGTGCCTATTTGTATCACAATATCTAAGCATAGATCTCTTTATAGAAAGCTTATAGACCACATAGTCTCACTATGGACTGTATTAGGTCTAAACCTATTTTACCTCTATGTATCTTGGAAGCAAGGAATATACTAAAAACATGACCTCCTTTAAATAATGATGAACATAGTCTATATGTTCTATATCTTCAAACCAAAGGTCCAAACTGAACCTTAACGATGTCCTTCAAACCTAGGATTTCATTATGGCTTCTCCTGGATTGATCCTAGACCATTTTGAAAGTTGGATCTTTACATATTTGCCTGACTATGTCAAAAATGGCTTCATTAGCCTTTGTCAGCCTTTGTCAAAAGCTTTCTTAGGATTTCCTTCATTTAATTGGCTATAAAAAATTGATAAGATCATTAACCCTTTGACTCATGTTACACACCATTGATCTGCCTATGCATGATCAAATGCCATCCATCGATCTTTTGCCTACTAAACATGGTCAAGACAATTATTATTGATGTATTTTCTCATTGTATTCATTGACCACTTTGACCTTGTTATGAACCATTAGATCCCATAGTACAATGGAATGTTGACCCTTAGATCTGTTTCATTTTGAAATCTAACAACTATTTGCCATATCTTAAAATTGACATCTATGTGCCCATCATTTGACACTTATGTAACCATTTTTTTTTCACATAACCATCAAATTTAAACTCAGATGATTTTTTACATGATTTTAATTTTGATGTCTACATGATTGTTAATGACATTAATGCGATTATCATTGATGTCTATGAGACCATCCCACTTTGAACACCATGTTTTTTATTGATGAAGTTTATTTTGACATCCATACAACTGTTAATGATGGACATGTGATCATCATTGAAATCTAAAAAACCATCAAACTTTAAACACCATTGGATTTTTACTGTTTTAATTTTGATGTTCATGTAAACATCTTCATTTGTTTGGTCAAATTTGAAGGCTAAGATATCAAAGTAGAAAACTCATGGAGGCACCAAATTTGTAAGATATGATATAGGTACTAAGAGCATCATTTCCACATGACCCAAGGGCTTATGAATATTTTTGAGCATAGTTATCAAATGTGTAAACAAGTTGACCAATCCATTGATGAGTGACATCTTAATGATGATCTGGCTATCTAGAATTATTTTTTTGATATTTTGCTTGATTTATGGGAGCTTGATTGATATCCTAAGGCATAAGAAAACTTGTCCATGACCTAAACTATAATATTACCTATGGAAACCAATATGGATCCTTCATTTTCTCTATAGATATATCCTTCAAGGATCAATAAAATTACACTTTAAGTTATTAAAGTGTTTCAAAAGCATTTCACACAATATGATCTCCATTTTCATCATTGGATCCTTAATTACAATAGGAACATTATTCAATCCTTTAAAGCTCTGTATGTAGGCCAACAAATGGCCAACAAAACCATGTAAGAATACTGAGGCTCATTGAATCACACTTTATCATTGTCATTCTAGCACAAATGACACCGCATCAAAATCTTTGGTCACCTTGGAGACATCATTGGCAAACCTCCAACAATGTCTTGGTTGGTACCTTTACTCTGCCCCATATGGGATAGTGACTTGTTAATACCTTTATGATGGATGTCATGAACTTCATGAGGCATGCTAAAGGAAAATATATATTCACTTGGTTTATCTTCAAGAGTATCAATCGGAGGTACTACTTCATTAAAATCTTCATCATTGCTTCCATCATCTTGGGCCTACTCTTCTTGTGGATAACACTTGACAAGGTTGGAAATTGATTCATCTTCAACACTATCTATAGGAGGTGTGAGTCCTTGAAGGGTTTTATCTTCATTACAAATGCTCATATATTACTTCCAAAGTTCATCATTATCAACTTGACACTCCAAGTAATCATGATGATACTTTAAACTCTCATCAACCATTTGAGTCTCATGCCCATCAACAAACTCATCTTGGTGGCCAATAATTGGTATTTTATCTTCATTGAAACTAGAAGCTTATTGAGCACATACCTTTTTTTATATGTTTAAATACTTTATAAGGTTATCATTTTGCCTAGTATTTGATGTAAGTTGAATAGATACTTCACTTTCACATTCATTAGGGATGTCATGATAAAGAGTGGCTTCCATGTAATCAAGGAGCTCTTGGGAACCATATTCTTCTTTCAACTTATCTTTCACCCAAGCAACCTCTTGGATTTTATCCTCTTTTTCATTGTGAAAGAATGATTCATACCTATCCTTGGTAAAGGGTGTCCCAATAGTGATTTCCTCTTCTTGTTCACTCAAATCACTCTCATCCTCTATTATTACAGTTGCTTCTTCTTCATTTGTCTCATAAAGAAGAGGCCAATTCTCAAGGAGTGGCATGGTGGATCCTTAAAAGAGATCAATAAGGTGATTCAAATACAATGGTATTATAGATGATTTAACATGCTCATTGAGCTACCTATCTTTGACAACCATCACTATCTCTTTTTACTATATATTGTCTTGAGTAGACCTCCATGAGGGGAAGGTCTTGGACTCTTGAATGATATCAGACTTATCCCTTACCTTAAACACTTTAACTTATATTTGATTGATCTCTTTTTCCTCTTGACTATTGTATTTGTTTCTAAATTATAAACTTAGATGTAGGGGTTTCCTTCACATGTGTCACAACTTGGGGAAGGAATGAAGGTATCTTAAGCTAAGATTATGTTACTCATATAGCTCCTATTGACTGATGTAGATGCTCATGTGTAAGTTCAATATGTTTAGTGAGGTAAACCTCAAATTTAAGTACCATTTAATTGGAGGTCTCTTTCTACTAATCAAAATGTGAATGACCTTTCAAAGTTTGTTGTGAATCATGGAACTCATCCTTCTCAAGACACACTTATCTCTCTCTTTGAACTCTCTCTCAGATATACCTCCAAGTAGGAAAAGTTGGCAAGGCTTGTGAGTAAGTTTGAGGGCTATGACACATTTATTTGAGACTGTTAAGGGTGAAAGGGAATTTAAAATAAGGTTTGATGTGGTATGAAAAAGGGAACATAATGCTGATAATAGTGAACTTATTGCCCCTCATATGCTACTAATTCATCCTCAATCTTTGAAACTAGACCCTCTATATCCAACATGTCACTCTTGACCTTTAAATGACCTTGTCTCATGAAAAATTCCCACTCTTCTTTAGCTTGATTTAATGAATTCTTCATGTTATCAATCTCATTCCTAGGGATTTCGTGGCCATACCCTCTCAAGATGTCAATGTTCACCATGTGTTTTTCATATCCCATCAAGGTCTTTTTGATGCTTGATATAGATTATCTTCGACTATGAGTAGGCTGATTAGGAACATCATGATGTTGCCATGGTTGATTAGGTTGATAATTAGGCTATCAAAGAGGTGGATGAGTCATCACAATGGGGTTGGTAATCTTGGTAGTAAGGAGGCTCATTAGAGGGATGATAAGGGTCAACATAAGATTGATAGGGATCATAATAGAATTGGAATGGATCATAAGGATGTGGATAAGGAAGTGAATGATAGAAGTCTACCACATATGCAGCCATAACTCATCATAGTGCATATGAATAATAATAAAATATGAATAATAACTACTCTTACCCTTGAAATGATGATCATATGATAAATTTTGATTATAAACCTAGCATGTGAGTGCTTGAAATTGATTTTGATGGCCAATATACTACTAGCAACCCAAGTTTCACCCTATGAAGGAGAGTTTTCAATTTTGATTCAAGCCTAGACTAACATGGGAATGGCCTAAAGGATGTGGGTGATCTTATAATTAGACCAAACCTCTAGATTATGGAGCTAGCTCCCTTGGTACATCACTTGTGGTTTAATTCACTAAGACCTATTACTATTGGGGTGAAAAGGGATAGAAAGTGAAAATAAGAAACTTACTCTAAAGGGTGGTGATGTACCAATGTAATCATTCATCCACTCAATTTGGACTTCAAAAAACACTAGTAAGCAATATAAGTGCTGTAATGTTCTAATTTGAAGGACTTATATGTAAAATTATTTTACATATATGTTGCACTAAGTGGTCAAAACATGAGGGTAATGATAGAAGGTTTGAATCAAGGCACTTATCAATCAAATCTCCACTTCAAGATCAGACACTTATCATTAAAACACTATATGCAACTTGCATAAGATCATATACTAGTAACTAGGTGAGATTAGGACCTTATAAGGGAGAAACCTAACACGTGCAAATCAACTAATTAGAACACACTAAACCTATATCAAAGAGTCTAAAAATAGTCATTTACATTAGCTTAAGAGGTTACAAAGTGAAAACCTATGTAGAGTATCCTCATGCCCAAGAGACGGATTCTAAAATAGGCCTTTCCAACTCAATAAATAGAATTACATGGAGAGAATAAGAGTGAGAGTGGCATAGAAGCCTTTGAAGAAGTCAAAATATCATGACTTATTCCACATGATACTTACAACAATTTTCCATGTACTAAAGTGTCTTCAAAGAGTGCCCTTATGATGGTCAAAGTTTATTTTTAGTAACATTTTACCCATGAAAGGTATATGCACACTATCTTCATTAAATTCCTTCTCTTTTATATATTACAATCATTAAATAGACACAAATAACCAACTTCTATAAATCAGTAAATAAATACCTCTTCTTGTGGATTGATTATATCCATAGAACCACCAAAAACCTTTATAAATGCTTATGAGTATGGAACTTGATTACTTAAAGGTGGAATTGTGGATGTTTCTAGATGTTTCATTGATTTCATATAGTCTCTCTATACCCAAGAGTTCTTCCATATGCAATTTTACTCCTATTGAAAAATTAGGCCATCTTAACTAGACTCACAAAATAGATGATTAGTGAAGGATGGTAGAGATACTTCCAAGAAAATAGGTGAACACATCATGATTTAAGTAAGTGAAACAAGTCTAAAAAACAAAATTTCAATGATTTCCAACTTCTTAAACTGCCTTGTACCACATTTTTTACCCTTTTTCCTCAATAAGTACTATTTTATGACAAGTCCATACATTTTACATATAACATAGTACCATGACTAGGGTCTCCTCTGAGTGTACTAGATGTTTTAGATGTTTATCATGTCATTAATGAGTGTTTGAGTGAAAGTATCTCCATTTCCCTTAGGTCTAGTTTGTCTTAAGGTTTAAGGGTTTTGGAAGTTTACCATCTTAGTGATGGTTCATAAATATGAGACCTACAATCCCAAACTTATGGTAATTTATGTTTAGTATATATACCCCCCTAAAAAATATAATAATATTAGGGTCCCATGTAGCTAGTGTGGAAAGATATGAATGTAAGTTGGTAGACTTGGAGTTCTTTGCCAAGTAGTCTGTGTAAGCTACAATATTAGCAATGATTCATAAACCTGGGATCCTCAATATATCTCTCTTTAATTTATTTCAAGTAAATAGGGGTTCCTAACTCCTAATAAGAGCATTTTTACCAAGTATTTATGCTATTAAAGATCCAATCATTTGAATGATGGCTCAAAGTGACTGTTAAGGGCTGTGTGACTCGAGGAGAGTTTTTAGGCTGATATGATCATTTTGTTACATCCCCCTATTTTGAATAGGTTTTTTAGGACTTATATACTCTTTTTATACCTATTTATCATGTCCAATCTACCCAATATGGTTTGAGTTCTCTTCAAATGTGATGATGGGTCTTAAGGCCTAAGATAGGCTTTTAGGCCTAATTGGCCTTGATTGAGTTTTAAGGGTCTAAGTGACCTGTAGTTTTTTGGGATGAAAAACCATCATAATACCCCAATTTTTAAATTTTTTTATCCTTTTTTCTTTCCTTTAAGTGTTTAACTCTGACTCTGGTCTCCCACTCTCAAGTGTATGCATGCAGGTCATTACTTACTGTCAGTGTGAGTTGTTTGGGACTAGTGTAGGAATCTGAATGGTTTCAATACTTATCCAATATTTATTGGATGGATTTATAATACATATATTATTATTTTATGTTTTTAAACCCACTTACTCCCAATAATTCATTTAGTTCTATTCTTTCATACCCTACATAGTCAGGCTTAGGGTTTCTAGCAAGTTGTTTTCATATAAATGTAGGGCCCTAATTGAGTGTCCTTATACTTCAATTTGAGGTTTATTTCCATTAAAGAGTCATTTAAATGATATTTTTACTATCTCTTAGGTGATATCAGTTATTTTACCAGCCTTCAAGCAACCAATAGTTCCTTACTCAGGCATATACTTGTTGTCATCAATCTTGGGCCTAATTAAGCCTAGCTAGGTCATTAACTTTGTACAACTGATATTGAAACTTTTCATTAGTTATAAAATTTTTAAGGAACCATTATCATCACATCTTAATTATATATTCTCAACACCTCTTGAATTCTAAGCTTCCTATCTTGTCCTCAAACCTTAAAAAAACTCACTTGGTCTCATTATTGATTGTTAACTAGTTGAAGTATGTCTGAGACAAAATAATGAATGTTTCCATTGATTGTATAATTTTTTAAATATTAATAAATTTAAAAAATTAGAATTATCATTTTTACCAAACTTGAAATCATGATCACACTTTTATAGGTTTCAAACCCATAAATTCTCCCAACACTGGCTGTAGATGTTGACTGTGTGTAGGTATGGGTTGGATGTAGATGCACATTAGATATCTCCTTTGGGTATATAGCCTAATCACCAGATCATAACCAAAATTAATCCTTGGACTTGTTTGTACTTTCAATTAAATCAAAACATTTTACTCATATGGACCTTGTCCTTTCATTTGAACCAACCTATTGATCCTCTAAAAGGCATGTGAGTTATAAATAGGGTATTGACTTGGGTCATTGTTTATGAATATAGGTTATATTTATTGGTACATAATGAGGAAATTTTTTAATTTTAAAACACCATTAAAAACCCTATTTTTATCCTTTCTAAACCCAATACATTAAAAACTTACTTTGGAGATGCATTTTGACTGTGTTCTAGCATATGACTATAGGTGATGATCTACTATTGTTTATATGAACTAAGATAATAAGATCTTGAGAAGGTAAAATACATGGTTTATGACCCCCCTCATTCATTTAAAATAACCTACAAGGTAGTTTAATCAAAGTCATTTCATTGAGACATTCTTTTAGCCTACTCTATACACCACTTTCCATGTAGTATATTTAACTGTACTTTCACCTTGGTTGTAGGTGAATATTTAGTCCTTTAGTAGTGTTTAAGGCTATATAACATATATTTAAGAACATGATGACTCAGATCCTTAAAAAAATTGATGAAGACCAAAATGTTGGATTCATGATGTGGATGTGAATAAGTAGTAGTGATATGTATGATGATAATGGGATATATAGAAATAGAGAATGGAGTGATAAGCTTACAATAATGGTTGAATAGTAGTAAAAAATATATGAAAATGGAATGAAACATAAATCCACAGTCAAGACCATCTAAAAGGATCCTACACAAGCATATGCACATTCCTAACAAAATATATCATTTTGGAGGTTATCAAAGAAGTATACATAGTGGAAAGAGAAACCTAGGATTCTCTAA
Source organism: Torreya grandis (assembly GCA_037957365.1). Lineage (NCBI taxonomy): Eukaryota > Viridiplantae > Streptophyta > Pinopsida > Cupressales > Taxaceae > Torreya > Torreya grandis. The sequence goes on along the minus strand of JARHVA010000709.1, from coordinate 4,134,963 downwards.
ATAACCTTAATATATGCCATGTGACCTTAAAATTTTCTAAATGAGACTATGAGAGTGTTTAGGATATATTGGTGATTGATAGGTTAGGAAAATTTGATGAATATTTATAAACATAAAGGAAGGACGTATGGTCATGAATGAAACATCTTATACAATATCTTACTATGTCTTGACATCCTTGGATCCACCATTGAACTATATAACCATTCAACCTTGCTTGCAGACTGTAAATTTAGTAATTTAGGTGTTTTATCCTTATATACTCACACGTGTGTATAATAATGTTGAATAAGTCATGAAAAGTCTCTTTAAGGCCTAAATAATCAAGAACAATAATTAGTTTAACCAAAACAATCAAAAACTCAACAAATCCATACTACTTATTTTACCTTGTGAAGATGTGAATGGTGACCATACTCTTTAAGTTATTATCATTTTTTCATACGGTTAGGAAAAATAAACCAAAAATAAATACCGATGACTGTAAAGTCATAAGGTCTACTTCCTCTAGCCAAGAGCCTGAATCTTCTTTCTCTCTCCCTTATACAGATTGAGCACAAACCTAAAGTGTTCTTAATGTCTGCCAATGAACTGAGTATGGAGAGCACATTAGTTTTGGGACTCTCAAGCCATAAAACATTATAATTATAATAAAATTTGATTATAACAAACCCTCATTGCATCCCCTAACCCCTCCTAAGTAAATCCACATTGTACAGCTCTGTACTACCTGAAAAGATTACTAAAACTTGAAAATTATCCTTCATTTACTCATGTTTTAGTTTCTAAACCACCATTTTAGGGCAATAAGAGGGATAATTTGAGTCAAAATTCACCTAAAAACAAGTAATATGGTTTTGGAGAGTCAAAGGAGCACATTTTCATATGTGTGATCTCTCGTAATGGTAAAATAATGTTCTAGATTTATGGAGGGGGAAACTTTAAAACATAAAACCATTTTACTAAAGTAATATCATGACCATGAAGGTGATTAAGTGTATGTTTTATGTTTTCATGGCCTTTTTAGGTCAAAATTTGGTATTTTAAGACAAAAACCTTTCTTTTATACAACATACATATAACTTCAAAAGGAGATTTGCCAATGAATATCAAGAAGAGTACCTTATAACCTTATTAAAAGTTTAAATTAGGATTATATGTATCTTCATCACAATTTCAAAGCTTATATTCATACCCATACATTGAATATACCAAATACATAGAGAAGCTCATGGTGAGTCATCAATTGCAACCTTTAACCATCTCCATCAAGGTATTTTATATCATAAGAAAACTTCAAACCCTTATCAAAGACCTCCAAACATACTCAAACATCATGAGGATAATTAACACAAATTAAAACATATACATGATAATGACAAGACATTTAGACATATTCCCTTTATATGACAATCAATGACATCATCATGATCTAGTACATCACCTAAGGACCTAAGACATCTAGGACATATGATGATCAAAAGAAAAATATATGACACCTCTGACTATGTTGAATGAATTCAAGAATTAATTAGGATACATCATCACTTAGGAGATCACCATGTTTAGGCTTGGGTGGTTGTCATATAATTTTTTTTGGTTATAGGGGTTGGTATTTGCTCTGGGAGGCCAAATTACCAGTAATAACATAGAATAGTTAGAGCAATTTTGTACTATACAAAATTAATTCCATTTGAATTTGATGATACAATATTAGGAATTTTTGCTTACTTATAGGAGATAATAATACAAGTAAATGAGAAGAGTAAATAAGCTTAGATGAGAGTGGAGAAATACCAAGAGGAGGCATTAAAAAAGGATGTCCATGAATAAATTATGCCTCTTACCACTAAAAATAGGTTGAGACAAATGTAATAAACTGAACTAAGGAATAAATAGAAAACCAATTTGGTAGTAAAAACATTATAAAATTTAAGGATAATCCAAAGATTAAAATAACTAGAAGATGTTGAAACCCAAAAAGGGAAATAATTATAAAAATAACTAGTTGAAAAACAAATAAAAATATAGGACATTACAGAGATAGCCACCCAATATGTTGGACAAATCTTAAAAAGGGAGAAGGTACAAAAATAAGATGTAGAAATGGAAAAAAATATAAAAAAATGGCAAAAAATAGGGTAGAGGAAGAAAATTAAAAAAAAAGAATAAGAAAATAAAATTAGTGAAGCAAAGGAGAGTATAATAGGAAAATAAAAATAAGTTAGAAGAGGAGGATAAATTCTATGTATCTAGGGACATGATATATTAATGTATATGGGTTTATGGTGATGCCAACATGTGGCACACATCTCCCTTAGTTAGTTATATGGGTTGAATATATTAGGATAATGGAGTAACTTGTGGAATTAGTGTATTGGGTAATGGTCGACCTACATTGGGATTAATAGGTTACCCATCCAATGTTAGTTAGATAGAGGTCTATATAAAAGAGATGATTATCATTGTAAATGTATCAAGTAAGCATTTAGTCTTCTATTATAAGAGGATATTGGAGGTTTTCCCCTTAAAGAGACATTGTGGAGTTATTCCTTCCTAAAGGAGTATTATATGGTGTTGCCCTACTTTAAGGGTGATTACTCTATTTCTACATAAATTGAATATTTGGACATCTTGGTCCACCAATATCTAGTGTTGTGCTGATATACATTATATTTTGCATATTTTCCAGTTTTTATAAGTGTGGATCATAACAAGTGGTATCAAAGCTTCGATTTGAGCAATTTGTGTGGAGTGAAACCCTAGTTTTTTAAAATTGTCAATATCCTTTAATCCATTACAAAAATTTTCACAATTTGTTTTACTAGATATGAAGAATATTAAAGGAAGTCTCAGTAAAAAAATCAGGCCTTTTTGATCAATTTTTGAGGGAGTTATTCATATTTTAGGTTTTGTACTCATTTCATCATATCTTTTGAAATATAAGGAATTGTTTGGTGAAATTTTTACTGATGTTGTATCATAATACATGAAATATATGGAAAAAATTTCAGATTTTTTGATAGTTTTGGAGTGAGTTATTGCAATTTTAGGGTTTTTAATATATTCACTCTATAGACCAAAATTTGTGGAATTTTTTCACAAAATTTTTACTAGAGTTCCACTATCATAAGATAAAGATAAAGTCAAAATTTAGGACTATTTTTATTAGTTTTTAATGAGTTATTAACATTTTAGGATTTTGTGAGCCCTAGTTTTTTTTGTGGATCATGAAGTTGCAAGTATTTTTAGGGGAGGATGATATTGATGCTAGAGAATGGTGGATACTTTTTAAGGATAATGATATTCAAATAGTTTTGTGACAAACATAATTGTTTCTTTCTTTGTATAGGTTTGTACAACATTGGTGGAATTAGTTGAGCTTTACACAAAAGCATTCTTCATTGGAAAAAATAGAATAGGTCTTCCTATATCAATGGGATATAAAAGAAAAAGAGGATGAAGAAGAGGAAGAAATTAATGATGGTAATGAAAGAGAGAATGAAGATTCTAAATAATAAAAATAATTATAAGAAAATAATGATAATGAATAAGAACATACAAGTGAAGAAGAAGAATTAGATGATAAGGGTTCAAATAATGTGGCTCTAAAAAAATCTAAGTCAATTTTTCAATTTCATGGATGCATAAAAAATAAGAAAGTTATTGTGTCCATACACCTTACCAAAAAATATAACTTCATAAACATGAATGTGGCCAAACATCTACATGTTCAAGCAAAGAATATCAAGGAGGTTCAAGTAGATAGTAAGAATATTCAAGTGTTTGAAGATTTAAAACTTATTATGGAAAAATATGTTTTGCATTTAAATTTTTATGCTTTGGATATGGATGATGTGGATATGGTTCGTAGATATCCATGGTTAGAGAATTTTCAAACAATCAATATTAACTTTCAAAATAAGTTCATGAAGTTTTGGTATAGGAAAAATAAGGTCACTTTATAGGATATCATAGTGAGAAAGGCACCAATAACAGTCAAGGTAGATCATAAGGATGAGATTGAAATAGGTGATGAAGAACATGTGAAATATTCATATGAAGACATAAATGAATAAATAATACAATCAAAGAAAAACACTTCATCTAATAAAGAGATAAAATAACCACCAAATCAAAAGGTGGAAGAGGTATAAGAAAAGGTTGATAAAGTCAAAGTATCAAAAAAAGTTGACGTATATAGACACCCACATCATCATGAGAGGAAATAATAATTGAGCCATGTGGGGGAGTGTCATAATAACAAGCACTTTGGATATATAATAAATTAGAGTTATAATAACTATGGTTCTGTATGGAAGCCAAAGAATACCTACTATGGTCATGGATGGAATCAGAGTAGTGCAATAGAATATGGTACATGGAATCACAAGAGGAATAATTATACATTAACACAAAAGTAGTATAATTATGATCATGAATGGAATCAAAGGAGTACAAGGGAATTCAGAAATAATATTGGAGAGATATCACTTTCCATGATCACATATGGATGGCTAGATGATTGATATTGGAGACAAGTGTGTGATGATTTGAAGCACACTCATTATTTGGTTTCTTCCTATGTTTCATGGATGAAAAATGTCAAGGAGGGAAGTAATGCTGTGTATCTAGGGACATGATGTATTAATTTATATGGGTTGATTCAGATGTTGAAATGTGGTACACATCCCACTTAGTGAGTCATATGGGTCCAATATATTAGGATAATGAAGTAACTTTTAAAATTAGTGCATTAGGTAATGGTTGGCCTACATTGGGATTAATAGGTTACCCATCCAATGTTAGTTAGATAGAGGTCTATTTAATGGAGATGATTATTATTGTAAAGGTATCAAGTAATAATTGAGTCTTATATTATAAGAGGATATTAGAGGTTTTCCCCTTGAATATACATTGTGGATTGATTCCTTCCTAAAGGAGTATTGTATGGTGTTACCCTACCTTAGGGTGATTATTATATTTATGCATATATTGAATATTTCGACATCTTGGTCCACCAATATCTATTGTTTTGTGTTGATATACATTATATTCTACATATTTTATAATTTTTATAAGTGTGGATCATAAAAATAAAAGGAAACAAAAAGAAGAAAAGAGAAAAATAAAGGAAAAGGAGAGAAAGAAATAGGAGGAAGAAAAGAGAAAAATAGAGGAAGAGAAGATAAATAAACAAGAGGAATAAAAAATGAAAATGGAGGAGGAGAAGAGGAAGGAAGAGGAGGATGAGAATAAAATGAAGGAATAAAAAAAAGCATGAAGAAAATGTAATGGAAAAGAGACTAGCAACCCTTCTAGAAGATCTACAAAAATAGGTGATACACATAATATATCTTTGAAAAGTGATATAAGAGAAATGGGAATGATTAAAAATAGTATAAATACTTATATGAACCCATTGAAATGAATAAAATTATAGTTTTTATGAATTAAATAGACAACATATACAATAATGATGCTACCTAGTGTCCTTTAGCCTTCCAAAAGAGGACAAATTATAATAGCCCTACATAAATTAACCACTATAGATAAATATATGATTGAAGAAACACTTATTTAGAGTCATAGGTTAGAGTGGATGATGTAGTGTGTAAAACTAAAATAAGGCCTCAAAATGTCACTAACTACCTTAACCACCACTAGGCCATAGTATGATCCAGACACAACTTGTAATTACCTTAACCACCACTAGGCCATAGTATGATCCAGACACAACTTGTTAAATAGATAAATAGTTGGTGGAAACTATGGGTAATTGCATCAGCCACACAGGGGTTGTAGTGGACAAGAACCTAATCAAACTTGAGGCTAGAGTAGAATATGAAAAATAACTATTTGGGTGACTATTAGGATAAAATTAGGTTAAAATAATATAATACAATGAGCATGTGGAGAAAGTATAGGAATTAATGGAAGATGTAGTTGCCTACTTTTTCTATTCAAACAGTGGGTCCCTATGGACCCAAGGCACAAATAAAGAATTAGGAGAGATAGAAAAATAGTTAAGTATTAAATCTAATAGATTTGGAGATCATAAATTACCTCTAAATTAGAATGGGCCAATGATAAGTTTGCATGAACAATATAAATAAAAATAGTCTCAATAGATACCGATATATGAGGACATGGAAGATTATGGAAATTTTTTGAACACTCAAATGGAGAATATGGAATTTCAAATCAAGGGACATGAAACATACTTATAAATAATATATAACTCCCTATATTTGAAATACATAGTGATGGTATCCAAAAAAATGTGGTGATAGATAATAAAATTTTAGAGGCCAAGGCAATAATTGTGAATTGGGAAAATTTTACTAAGGAAATGGTAAACAAGTTGGAAAACATCTACCCAAGGAAGGGGGATCCACACCATGAATTCAAATTTTGATAAGTTAGTTTTTTTGTTACATTAGGAATATTATTTTGAACCTATCAATAATTTTATAATTTGTCTTGAGGATGATACAAAGTTATAAAATAAGAGAAAATTTTGGTGGGATTCTTTAGTAGTTAAGGGCCAAAATGTGATTACCATGGAATCTCCAACTTTATTACAATAATTAAAAACATCTCTAGGCTAAAAAAATAGATAATTATATTGACTTGGTAAACATATTAAATATTGATCCTTGCGATAACACAATATGGCTTGGTTGACCATTTTTGACCCTGAGGTCAAAAAGTAAACCCATATAATAAAACACTTGCCTTTTCATGTCTCATAACCTTATTCATTAGCCAATTAAATGTTTTATAAGGTATTAAATGGTCTTTCTAAGGTATTATTAGCATATTTTAAGGTTAATTTGCAAATAATAAGGCAATGGTTTGTCTTTATATTATACTAGGCTAGACATGTAATGCTATAAAAATGGTGGGTCCGATAGGTGTCATAGGCTATTATATGTATCTCAAAGTCACTTTATGACTTCATCACCTTTTATAAAAATTTCACACTTTTTTTTAAATATTAAGGTTATTTTTCAAACTTTAAGGTAAAGTTTTATGTAAAGGAAAGTGATTTTGGTCAAGTTCAACATATGGTAAAGCAATTCAAGATGAAGGACCCATACAACATAATTTTTAGACATTTAAAATGAGTTTACAATGTGATAATTTTAGGAGGAAGTTAGGGTGGAAGTAATCATGTTAGAATAGGTTAGTTTTACCTTCAAAAGGGGAGTTTTAAGCACCTGTACAAACCAAGAAGACTTTGTACATAATCAAAAGTGCATCAAATCCACAAATCAATACTAACTCAGAGAAGATACATCCTACTTACACTTCTGATTCATGATACATTATATAATTAGGAACATGACCAATATGGATGTGTTAGACCCAATGAGGGGGTATATTACCATAATAAGATCACTAGGGAGGGTTCTAAAGCCTTCATTCAATAAAAAGTATTCAATAATCCTAATTAAGTCCTATGTTTTCATATTCACTATATTAATAATAAGTAAAGCAAATAAATATAATCTAGTTCTCACCGAATATTGTAGCAAAAAGTGGGGGTAATAAATAAAAAAATTAAACATATATAAAATACATATACTCACATCAATATATAGGTAGTCCTAATGAATGAAAGATAAGTAAAAATGCATATCTATCTACTCTTACAAAGGAGGAACAAAGTTAAGAATAATTACCTTTGAAGACAAACCCATTGAGCCTCAATATCTCCTTTGGACAAGGTGCTTCATGAAAGGTTGTTATGGTATGTAAGGATGACAAGGATATATCAGTTATAGGATACACAACCTATCAATGCATCTAAAAGACTTCTCCACAAGTCATGATCTGTATATCCAAATAAAGTATGAAACCCTAAGATTAATTATGGATCATGGGATATTACACTTGGTGAGTATAACCTCATCTAATGGCACACTTTTTAGGATAGTTTGAACTCTCTCACTTGGTGGCCCCTATAGTGGTGCCCACATTTTGGTTTTGTCATGTGAGAGAGCTGAGGGTGAGAAGAGGAGGATCACTAGTCATGAGACTAGAGATCAGAGCATGGTGTTAAAGACCATGGATAGGTTAAGCATGATAAATAAATAGCTAGATAAGGCATGGATATGGATGTAAGAGTGCCATAGGTACCATAACTATTAGTGTAGTAGGAGTAATGACCACCTTGGTCACACCATCAATAGAGATTTCAACAGTCAGAGAGAACATAGAGGGTGGTCATCCATAATGACCCATCAATTGGCCTAGGGTAGATCTTGTCTATAGAGGAACCATTGAAGTGAGGATTGAGATGTGTATGGGTGGTGACTCCTAGGTTTGCTTTAATTTGGAGGCATTCCATAGATGAGGTACTTAGAGGATGATTCAATGGGGAGACTATGCTTGATGATTGAGTAGATGGTGAGATTGTGATTGGTGATACTATGATAGCTAATAAATGGTTGAAATTTGTTTAGGCTTTAAAAATAGAATAATAGTTATATAAGATTTATTTTATAGATTATAGATAGATATCTTTTGAGATATATCTATGATCTAACATCTATCTAGTTTGAATTTTGTAGATCTTGTAGATGAGGAAGAGGTTAGATGGGAATCCCTAGTGAATGGAGTACTCCATGATATTCTAGATGGGGTGATAACACCATACAACCCTACCACATTGGATGATTCTATGGTATCATCTACCCTAGATCAAACAACCTAGTTTAGACTAGCAAGGGAGGTTGTGAGGTAGTTATAGGCATGCAGAGATGAGTTATAGCCAATGATAGGGATGGGAGTAAGAGAGGCACATGCATGGTAGTCCTTGTCTAAAGAGAGAGATATGCATTTGTCTACCAACATTTAGTTAGGATAAGTACAAGCCTAGGTGGCTAACCTATAAAGATAGATTGCAGGTTTTAGATCTCAAACATCCTCTTTATAATGTACTATTCAAAGGGGACTATCTGAGGCATCTATGGGTAGCATGGATAGGAAACGAGATATGATACCACCTCCTATCATGGGTTTTCTAATCACTAATAAAGCATCTATTATTGGTACAAAAGGAGTGTCTATTGACATAAAAAGATTGGTATCAGAGCCAGAAAGATCTCTTACTATGGCATATTTGTAAGAAATTCTGATTTTCCCTCATCTAATTTTTAAGTTTCCTTGATTTGAAAATTTATCTGGGTTCTTGTTGCATCGAGTAATTGGCCATTATTAATTTGTCATAGGCCCCTTTTATCTCTACAAAACCTATACCCTATCTAGAAATTTCTCATTTTTTGGAAACTAATATTTGATAATGGAATTTGGAAAATCTCAAGAATCTTCCATAGTTGAAATCTTGAATGAATTTGAATTTGAAGGAATGTATGAGTTGCCTCCATTTGTCCCATAACATCTTTATGAGTGTCTTGATATAGAAGTGACAGATGAAGCCCTTGAAAAGGAAAATAGTCTGTATAAACCACCTCCCATAAAGTTTTCCTAGATCTATAAAAAATCTAAACTTCTTAAGTCTAAGTTTATGTATAATAGTACCTATTTGTCCTTTGTAAAACCCTAGATCAAATCTGTTGAACTCACTCTAAGTTATAAAACTAAAAAGCCATTTCAAACAAATTTGTTATCCTTGTTACCTGAAACTGAAATCAATTATATCTGATCTCATGAGGATGTCAAGTTTGTCCACTTTGGTCTTATTCAAGTTCATATAACTCCATTAATTCCTAGAAATATAAAACCACTCTTGTATTTAGCTCTATGTGATAGACGTCAAGTTAGTTTTAACCATGCTTGTTAGTTATCTTGTCTTGGATGGATAAATGATAAAGTTATCTATTTGGAATTTTGTCCTAATCTTTGAATTGCAATAAGAGATAGGGGATGCAAAGAAGTCAAACATGGATCCATGAATTGTTGGGGATTGTTTACCTCATTGTTTTGTCTAGACATGTTTGGATAATTTAAGTATGCCTCCATTAATTTAACTATTTTTTATAGCATGACCAATACCAACCATCCCAAAATCCTAGAAAATTTGTCTTATGCCTGATGCTTGAGTGGAACTGTTTAGTTATAGAAAGGGCATATTGAATCCATAGAAATACCTTCTGATTGGAAGCTTGATTGGTTGAAAAAAGTGTCTCCAAAGATGAAAGGTCAAGCTAATGTTCATAATATTGATGGAAGAACCATAAATATTGTGCCTAGATCTCTTTGATTCAATAGTTCTTCTAGCATTGTCTCTCCCAATAGACCATCTTCTAGTAATTCTTCAAAAAGGATTGTTAAAATTGGGAATATTTTAATAGAATATGAAGATATTAATGAAAGACCTGATTTAACGGATCAGTTACCATCCACAATGATGAGTCTTCCCATAGAAAGGACTCTTGAATTTTATATAGATAACTAGGTCAATCTATATAAAGGTGGAAGATGGTGACCTCATAATGGCACATATAAACATCAAGAAGGTGTTGTCATTTATTTTTATATATCTTATCAAGGAGAAGTAGAACCCTCTAATTAATTTAGGTAGAGAAATTATTTTTCTAGATTTAATGCAGACCTTGCTGAAAATTTTGATGACCTGTGTAAAGATGTTTTATCCATAAGACATAGCTTAGATAAATTAATCATTATTGAAGACAATACACATCATGTCAGGCAATATTGTAATGATTATAATTATATATACCAAACTCTTAATTATATCTGGCCTACTCATGATAAATTAAATACTATTCATAGTGTTATTTCTACTTTTAGCACCCAAATGTCTTCTATAGATACTAAGCTAACAATATTAGAAGATAGCCTTGACTAGTTAGTTAAGCAAGAGCAAAGTGACACAGTCAATATTGAAGAGGTTCCAAATTAAAAGCCAATTTGCCCTCATGGAACTAACTCTATTAATTTTGGCACTTGTTTTAGGCCACCAAAGAAATAAAAGAATCCTAGTGTTTCTTTAATGCAAAGAACTCAAATTCCCTTACAACCATGGTACTTGAATATAGATGACACTCTTAGTCCCCTCAATGAGATAATTGCTTGGTGTAACTCCATGCATATCATTACAGTTGCATCTCATCTAGATGTAGCTACCACTACCATATTTGCTTTAAAATTCTTTTAGGGAATAATTATACAATGGTGGGATTCAATGTCTGAGCAGAAACAAGATATAAATATACATAATTAGCCTTATTATTTAGCTACTTTGTATAATTTATTGATAAATTAATTTGTACCCCTAATTGGCAATTGAGAAATGGAGTCTCAAAAATGGTTCCTCAAAATGGAGCTATGTGATCTCACACAATTTGATGCTTTTGCCAACAAATTTCATGAATTAGCTTATGAAAGTTGTTCTTTTGGTTTCATGGAAACCAAAATGAAATTTTTGCATGCTTTACCTTATAATCTCATTGATAAGGTAATTGCTTGTATAGATCTTAAAGGATTAACACTCACTGACCTATCTCTTTTTGATGTCATTGATTTTGATAAGCAATAGGCTATACAATTACTCTCTAAAACTAAGACCATGCAGAAACTCACTAAGCATCAAGCCTCTCGCATCACTCCTGTCTTTCTTGAAAATACACCATTTACCTATCTACAATTTGTTTAGCCCTATAAGCACCAAAAGAAGCACCATTCTCATCTATATTTTAGATGCTTCTCTTTTCCCAAAAAGCATTCTTATGCACCTCCTCACCACTTTCTCAAGAAACACAAATCTCCACATCCTCCATCCAAAACCCCTATTTACTCTATTTGTCACAAACCTGGTCATATTGCTTCGTAATGCCATTTTAAAAATCTTGCTATTAAAGCCATTTTTCCCTCCACCACAGTAGCATGGTGGGATGTTATTGACATAGAAGTAGATATCTTCTAACAAGATGACATCTATGAACCAATTCTAGATGAACCCTCTGATGAATAAATTGATGACGATGTTGATGCCCTTGAATCATTAGCTGATGATTTAGAGAAACTACTCACCAACATGTAATGACCATGGCATCATGACTATTCCATCCTCCCATTCGAATCCTATGGATTATGGTCTTATCATCACAATGAAATTCCTAAAAGGGATTCCAGACCAAATAATAGAGGCTACAATAGAGGATGAAGCAACTCGAGAGGAAGGTAACCATTCATGTCAAGAATGCATCCTATAGTGTAAAGGCCTCCCAATCCTCCTTTGTAATTCCAAATTTCTTTCAAGCCAAGTGACTCTTAGGTTCATAATAAGTTCACTAGTACATATCTCCCAAGAGAAATACACTCCCTAAGGATTGAGCCACAATGGGATATACTCTTGCCTACTGAAGAGCATGAAAAAGATGAACTAGATGATTCTTTCTATCCTGAACAAGATTATTTTCCTAAGCAGGGAGAATGTAGCCATCTTCAAGAAAGAGAAGATGATGACGAAGCACAAGTACAAGAAGATTTATACTAGGAATATATTCAAGATCCATCATGATAGAAATTGGTATGTACAAATATTCCCCCATTAAAAATACCACAACCCACATCTTACATAGCTGATTAATGGGAAATTTTCCCAATTCATTACTATCAAGATTAATGGAAGATTTGTAGATGCAAAAGTTGACACAAGTGCTTCACTTTCCTTTGCAAAACCACAAGTCATCCAAGATTAGAAGAAATTGGATGACTCTCTTGCTTATAAGAGCTTAGATGTTTAAGGGAATAGTTTTGTCTACAATATGTATAAACATCAGTGGCCCCTTTGAATCCAAAATAAAATCTTCCATTATGATTTCTTTTCTTTAAGCAAAATGCCTATAGATATCCTACTAGGAGGAGCCTTTATAGATAGATACTCACCCTATGGCTCTACAACCAAAAGTGTCATGTTTACTATAGAAAATGAAAGGCTAAGGATTCCTTGCCTGATATATGCCACTGAGAAATTCCCAAGTCCAATGACTCAAAACCCTAAAATTACAATCCCTAAAAAGATCCAAGAAATTAGAAATAAGATCAAAACCACTATCTATTCTTATAACCCTCAGCAGTTTTGGTCCAAGTCTGCCTAAAATGGCAATCAAAATCATAGAAGGCAAGTAGATGAAAATTGGGAAGAAAATCCCAATTCCTTCATATGATTACCAAAATATGGAAATTTAGATAAAATAATTAGAAGCTAATGGCTTCATTGAAAAGTCAACCTCTCCTTATTGCTATTATGCCTTCATGGTCAACAAGCATTTAGAGTAGAAGAGAGGCAAGAAAAGAATGGTCATCAATTATAGACCATTAAATGCCATTACTCAGCCATATCCTTATCTAATACCAGATAAGAGTTACTATAAAAGGTTGCTAAATTTAAGTATTTCTCATAGTTTGACTGCAAGTCTAGTTTCTATCAAATCAGAGTCAAAGAAGCTGATAGAGAGAAACAACATTCAACTACCCTTTTGGCCACTATCAGTGGATAGTAATGCCATTCAGATTAATGAATGCTCTAGCATTATAACAAGCCTACATGGATAGAATATTCAAGGATACTTCTAGTTTTCTCTATGAATATATTGATGATATATTAATTTTTAGTAAGTCTCTTTCTAATCATTACTCCCATCTTTTGAAATTCTCAATGCTGGCAGAAAATGCAAGAATCGTTCTGTCCAAAACAAAGATCCAACTTTGTAAAATAGAATGTAATTTTATTGGAATGATTGTCCATGATTAAAAATTAAAATTCCAACTGCATATCAAATAAAAGGTTATCAGTTTCCCCAAAAAACTAGATAAACCAAAGTTTCAAGAATTTTTGGGATTACTAAATTCTTTAAATAACTTTTATCCTAACTCTAGTGAAGATAGATTCATACTTAAAGAGATTATCCAAAAGATAAAATCATTACAATGGAAGGATGAACATACAACTGCTATTTAGAAAATAAAATCTAAAGTATCGCTACTTCCAAAATTGTACATCCCAAAATCTGATCAGTTTCTAGTTTACACTGATGCCTTTGATATTGCATGGGGAATAATGTTAATTTGTAAATATGATAATAATGAGTTTATTTGTGAGTTTTATAGTGGAGTGTTTAGTTCAGATGTCTTAAAATGGATCTCTTCTAATATAGATATTTATTTTGTAAAGAAATGTTTGGAGAAATTCATGCTGAAATTACTCCATCTACCACACTTTATTGTAAAAACTAACTATACTAGATTTCTGACCTTTATAGAAAAGGATCATGGTCAGAAAGATGGTCATGGTAAATATGTTATGTGGAAAGCCTTTTTTAATCAGTTTAATTTCTCTATAGAACACATAAAAGGCACTAAAAATATTTTAGCAGATTGGCTTAACAGAAATCCTCCTACAATGATGATGCACTAGCCCTATCCTAGTTTTAACTTGACTAAAATTTACAACCAAGGGTTTGATTCTTAGAATATTCTAGTTCAAAAACAAATTCTGAGAGAAGGATTACATCCTCGCTATACAAGGATTTCATATGCTATAGGATCAGACCTACAGATGTCTTTCACAGCGTCTATCCAAGTAGACTGCCATAACAATATAGGTATCATCACAATTGAATGCCTAAATAGTGAACTATTATTTCACTAGTTTACTAAACTTGTAAAATGTCCTCTATGGACTTGGCAGATTAAAATAAGGTCATCACATAATGAGCATCTTTACAGATGGATTGCAAGGTATGGGCCACATCATATTCATGAAGAAGAAAATCATGACCAAGATACAATAGTCCATACCATTATCCAAAGACATCTAGAATGGGAATCTTATTTCCATATCAATCCATGCTATCATGCATGTGATGTTAGACCCCAACATTGGCATATTTCAGGTACATTCCAACTAAGATGTCTCTTCCATCTAATCGTGAAGATGATCTGTTAACCAAAGTGAAAGCAATGTTGGACCCACTAAGCCAAACGTCATCTAGCATGTCCAATAGTATATCACTGTAGATAACTTTTGTGTTGTAAATCATGATGAGATAGACATTGCCTTGGCAAAGATTATAGGTAGGACCTCTCGATTGCTATAAATAAGGCCTCTATACTAGAATTAAGCATCAAAGAAAAAACTCTTAGAGATTTTATAAGTGTGCTATTAAGCTAAGCGAATGCTCTTCTCTTTCCCTTTGAGGAACCTGAGTATCATAAAATTAGTTTAAATATTGTAATATTTGAGTGTAAAAACTAGTAGTTAGTAATATTAAAGCCGTATCCATTCAGTCCCTACCTCTTGTCATGGGTTTTTTACTCACTACTAAAGCTTCTATTACTGGTACAAAAGGAACATCTATTGATGTAAAAAGATTGGTCTTAGATATGATAAAGCATAGCCTTAGAGCTATAATGATGTATTTTTGTACTTTGTATCAAAAAATAAGATATATATATATATATATATATATATATATATATATACTATTTTTATATTTGAATATTGATCTTATGTGTTTGTACTATGGTTGTGGTTATGGATGCAAGGATATATTTCTTTCTAGCACATACATTTTGCTTTTATTGTATATGATATAGGAAATATATGTGTTATGTTTTATTTTCTAGCATTATGTAGTACACATGCATGGTTAAAAATAAATAGGTGAAAAGGACTTGGTTAGGTATAAGTAATCAAAAATAAATACACTACATACTATTTTACATTGGGAAATGTGTAATAACAAAATATGACTAAGTATAAGAAACTAAAGAGTGATAAACAAGAGGATAAAAAGATAATTTTTAAACCATGAGAAAGAGTTTGGCACCAAATTAAAACAAGTAAAATCAAACTAAGTCACGTTGGGAAGTATGAAAATAATGTAATAAAATGGAAAGCATGTGAAAGAGCAATGGTATAAAAATAAATCAATTAATTCAATCAATCATACTAAATCATGTTGGTAAGTATAAAAGAGAAACAAAAGTGGAAAAAATAGTCTTAAATTAATCACACTAATTCAAGCTAGGAAGTATGAGAAATTTAAGAAAAGTGGTTGGATTATTACATGTAATTAGAAAATAAGAAGATAAAAGATTAATGAAGTAAGCATAAAACATACTAAATCATGATGGGAAGCATGCTAATGACATGTAACTCACAATCAATCACATCTTATCTCATATTTGATGCATGCAATTTTTGTTGTGACTTGGATAGTGGAAGATTTTGTGAGGAAGGCTAGGTCCTATCCATGGTCTTACACTACAACTCATAAAGGGAATGCTAATGAGGTGGAGTTAATGTGAAGATATGGTAAAAATGGACATTTGGAATGGTAATATGAAAATTTGGTAATTTTTTAGGAAGGCCAGGTCTTATCCATGGTCTTACAATGCAACTCACAAATGGAATCCTTAGTGGAGTGATCAATGAAAAAAATAATATTTCTCAAGGGGAAATATTAGGGTTGTAGGGAGTGAAAAATGGAATTTAATAAGAATAACGTACATGTCTCATGAGAATACCTTAGGATACATGAGGCATGCTAAGGACATGAGAAAACACTAAGTGACTATTGACCATCAATATACAGAGGATATTGTTTGTTATAGACACAAAGCTATGCAAGAAAATAAGTGTCCTACTAAGATCAAATCATGTGGGTTGTTTTAAACAAGAAAATTAAAATGGATCTACCTTCTCATAATGTCTTCCCTGTTCCTCAAGACCCCTTACAGAGCTATCAATCTACTGGGAAGATTGGGTACTTACGTGAGAAAGTAGGTACCACTAAAATATATATTTTTTGGTTCTTATTTTCTAATCTACTGACCTAATACACCCCAATGGACCTCAAATTTATTCTGAGGCCATCTATGGAGTTTAATATTTGATTAGAAAAAGAAGATGTGCTTAGAATAACATCTTTTAGTGTGATTTGACTTTTGAGAATTTTCAATGTTTCATTTTAGATCATTGCCTTTTGTTTAATGATTTGGCTTTTCAATGTTATTATGGATTTTAAGATTCCTCCTCCATATAGAATTAGAATGACCAATAATAAGAGATAGAGTGATACACATAAATGATCTTTAGGCTTTGGTTAAAGGAAGCTAAGTATCCAAAGATAATATGAACTAGAACATTTAGGCTTAATAATGAAATAACATGTTATCTCAAGTCTCAACCATGTGTATGCTTAGTTTGTGAAAGGGAATAAAGGGGAATAAAAGGATATCCAAAGTGGACTGGTAAAAAGAGATTATAATGAGATGAATTATTTTCTAACTGATCACATGGTAAGGAAAGAATGACTAAAGGGAGCAAGGTTTGTATAACCAAGTCACAATAACAATTATCTATGTTTATAGAGATAAGATAGAAAATAGTCATGGAAAAGAAGAGGGGATTCATAAGAAATGAACTCAAGAAGAAAATAATGCAATGATAAAAAACAATCTGTAAAATAAAGTAATGACATCATAATGAATATAAAGTGTGGAACCAAAGTCACCATGTAAGATAGATAAAAATTGGACACAATGTCAAATGATATAAAATAGGTAAATGTAAAGTTGGAGCACATGTCCAATCAAAATAAAATGTAACAACACCATGCATGTGTTCATAAGTAATGATATATTTATCCACACACATTATTCATAAAATATGATAAGTCTCTATAAATTTGAATGCAAAATTGAAGCTAATGTCTCATCGATCTTTAGTAAAAGTTGGGAAAATACTTCATATCGAATCTCTTCAATAGAAAATGTAAGAATGATTAAAGGATTATGCTGATGAGGGATATCATGTAGGGGATGCTCATAAGAATGCATGTGAGTGGTTTAAATGGGATAAAAGGGGTAATTAGTAGGGAAGGTGACACAGGTGAGGGACTCATGAGTGGAAAAGGATCTATAGGCAAGGGAAAGTCTACGAGTGAGGGATTCACCAGTGGAGGAATAGTAGATGGAGAAGGGACCATAGGTGGAGATAGAACCATAGGAGGTGGAACCATGGGGGAAGAAGGGGGAGCCTTATTACAAGAGTGACCTATGGTAAGAATGGTAGAAGGTGTAGGAATGGTTAATAGATGATGCTTAAGATGTTGGTAAAGGTTGAGACAATGATCAGTGTGATGTGTTCCACATTTGTGCCAGAGATAATATACCCATTTGTATTTAGGAATATACTTAGGTAATAATTTTTGGAGAGGTATAGCCTTATCTGAGGACTAAGGAGTAGTGGGGTGTAAGGTGTTGATATATTGTTGTAACTTGTGATAATACATGGATGAATTATTATATGTGTTATTTAAGTAAGATATATACTTGTGAGTAGTCTTGGTAGGAATACTCATATGAGGAGGTGAAAAATAAGTTGAGGGAGCTTGGTAAAGGGAACAATCTCTAGTCTAGTGATTGATAACTTTATGAATGTGATAATAAGTTTGATCAGCCCATTTGGTGGGTGAAGGATCTGTTAGGATAAAATAAAACATATATTTATCCCCAAATTACATACAAGAGAAACTATGAAACAAATCAATCAAATATAGATAAAATAATTATAAACGTGCATAAAATAGGAGACACTAGATTTAATGTGATTCACCTAATATGGGCTACATCCACCAAACTTGTCCATTATATTATTTTCAACAATACAAGGGAGAAACAAATATTTCAACCAAACCTCTTACAGCCCTCTACCTTATCTACCTCCTCTCTATGTACATTCCTCTTCTTTTATCTCAGCGATATCTTACATCACTTTTAGGGTGAAAAAAACCTAAAGATAACCTCTATCATCAGATCTAGAAACCTATAATCAATGGCCCAGATTAACTATGAAATTACAATTTTACAAGGCAAGTTTAATGAAAATTTCCCTTCAAGGACATTACCCATAAACCCCCATTGAGGTATGTAGATACAAATAATGGGATCTAAAACATGGCTAAAAAAATATGTCATAATTTTAACCTCTAACCCTAAAAGGCAATTAGGCTCCACACCCAACAGGATCTAGTTGCAGTAAAGGGAGCAAACCATCAACAAGATAAACTGGGTTTTGTGGAGAGATTGGATAAGGATAGACTAAATGAGAAATAATATTGGAAATAATAAGAGACTCAACTATAGAGGGAGTGGAAATGGAATCCAAAATGGGCTCTACTGAGGGAGGGGTAGGGTCCATAGAAGTCTGAAGGATATTTATACACATCTCAGGGATAATTAAGATAGAGGGGTCATGGTATCTAGAAAAGTGATAGGGAGAATTCATAGCATGATCTATTAGCATACTCCTATGAGATTCTTTATAAACTAGAGGTGTGCACACCATCTCTACCCTTGGTGGGTTGGAAGATGCTGAATATTGTGAAATTTATGTTGAAGTGCCTTGAATGCTACATGCAAGTTCTACCAACTACGTCAACTAGGTTGACCTAGATCTAAAATTAATTATTTTATAAAACCTCTTAAGATGACTATACTACCCTGGTTGACTTGGTTTGTTATCTATAATTTGACTATAATTCTAAGTTGACCTATTTGACCTAGTTTATTGTTCTACAACTGAATAATAGACTAAATTGACCTATTCAAAATAGTATATTATCTGGAAGTGAATAAGAGTATTGTGTCAACCTATTTGATCTAGTAACCTATGTCTAATGAATACCTACATAAAAATAATAGATTCATTTTGAGGTGATTGTGTGTTAAACCTACACATAGAACTTAAAAACTATACTAGCCTTGTCGACCTAGTATTACAAATATAGAAAAATAATAAAATAGAAGAAATAAATAGCATGAAAGAAAACTTGCAAGGGTTAGATTCACATCAGGTTCATTAGAATGTATGAAATCAAAAATTCATCAGATCCACAAATCAATCCTAGTTTAGAGAAGATAGATCTTACTTACACTTTTGATTGGGATACATTAGATAATTAAGAAAATGACCAATACATATCTACTAGACCCAATTAGGGGATATATTACCATAATAAGATCACTATGGAGGGTTATAAAGCCTCCAGTCAATCAAAAGTATGCAATAACCCTAATTAAGTCCTATGTTTTCATATTCACTATACTAATAACAAGTAAAGAAAATAAATATGATTTAGTGCTCACCAAATCTTGTGGTACAAATTGGGGGTAATAAATAAAAAAATCAAACATGTATAAAAGACATATACTCATGTTAATGTATACAAAATTGTAATGCATGGAATAGAAGTACAAATTCATATCTATCTACTCTTATAAAGGAGGAACAAAGTTAAGAATACTTACCATTGAAGACAAACCTACTGAGCCTTAATATCTCCCTTGGACAAGGTGATTTAAAAGATGTTTTTATGTTATGTAAGGATGAAAAGGATAAATCATCTCTAGGATACATAAGCTATCAATGCATCCAAAAGACTTCTCCATAAGACAAGATCCATATCTCTAAAGAAAGTATGAAACCCAAGATTGCTCCTCAAGTAGAATGGTGGATAAGTAGATGCACAATAGCTCTTAATTTTTATTATCTTCTTTAAATAATGGTAAAATTATTGTGTAAATAGAGGAATATTTAACCCTAAGCCCTTATGAGAGTTTTGGCCAGATAGGGTCAACCCAATTGACCTAGTATCATTATTGACAAAAACTCACTAAGTCACAGGCTAGGTCAACCAAGAGCTAACCTAGACCCTAAATGAGTTTTACCAATAAGATTACAAGGTAAAACCAATTAAATTAGTCATTTGAACTATTTAAAGGGGTTTTGTGTTAGGAAAAGGTGTACTGAAGGTGGTAAAAGACTAGAGGAGTGTGTAAGAGAGAAGAACAAGCTTAGGGGAATGGTTTTTAGGAGATATGTGTGTAGATAAAAAGTAAAAAAGGAATAATAATCATGTGAAGAATTAATTATATGACCACCCATTTCTAGGTACACCCCTTAATTCATGCACTTAGAGAGATTGAGACTTGATGCAAGATATAGATAATTAGTAATTGATAAAAGTTTGAAAATATTGTGTATATAGACTCAGTTTCAGGCAAAAAAATTTAAGAGGTGTTTCTTTATATTATAAAGGACAAATAAATAATTTATTTCAAGTATAGGTCCTATAATTCCAAAAAAATCTTTAAAACTTCCATCACTCTCTTGGCAAGTTAGTAAGGGTCAACTTCACATGCTTAGTATAATTAAAGGAGAGAGAGTCATAGCATGAGATTTTATTCATAGGAGGGGGTCATAATGATATTAAAATACATGTAAATATTGGTTATATTGTTTTTACCTCATTTATGAATAATTTCTAAGACTCCAAGGTGGTCTAAAACTACCTCTAAACCCCACAAGGTTAATTTCTCTATTTGAAATGATAACTTAAAACTTGTTGGAGGAATGGTTATAATTAGAGAATATGTATAGGGTAATTTTATACATATCACATGATATTAAATGACACATTTGGCATGTGAGAATCTAATTTGGTAAGAAAACTCTTCTTTTACATAGTTTGCAAGATGACTGTCATGATCTTTTGTTTATTTTAGGGTTTTCAACATTCCAGGAATGTGGATGAAGGTTTTCCATCAAATTTAACTCCTCCAAATGCTATATATATCCATAAATTAATATTAATTTATTCACCTGAATAACATTCTCTCCAAGGAATATACAATATTTTGTCACTTTGACGACTATGTGTAAGCTGCTTGCATAACAAAGTGAGTTGAGAAGGTCTTGTCTTGCATTTTCATAGGTGTATGAGAGTTTTGACCTCATGATATAGGTAAGGAAGTGATGATAAATAATTTGAAGATCAAAGAGATCATGTTTTCATCATGTGAAAGCTTAAACCATGAAAAATGTAGACCTACATACCTGTAGGTATACATTTCATGAGTGAGCACTAAATATTGAGTTTTAAGACCTAAAATGGTAAAAAAAAATATAATATTTAAAAAAATTCATGGTTCAAGATCAGTATAAAAAGTGTGTCTTCAAATTCAATGCCCAAGACACTTCAATGAAAATTATAGGCAAGGCTAAGGTTGTTTGTAATGAATAGTCAAACAAAAAACGTGCCAATAAATTGTAGAGAGATAGGTTGATTTTGAACGAACCCTAATGAAGTTAAAATTTATATAAAGTTCCCAATAATCTATTTAAAAATTCTAGGTTTCAAATTTTAACACTCCAATCACCACTTAAAACTATCTCTTGAGCAAAAATAAGACACATGTATGGTCATTTTGAAGATGCAAGATCATTGAAAAGGTGGTAGAGGTTCAAAAAGAGGATAAATAACTCTAAATATTGTGATAAATACCATTGAAGATCCTAATGAATTTGTAATATATCTCTAAACTTTAAAAGTAGTCAAGACACTTAATACATACCTATAGGTTTACTTAGGTAACTCAAGTTGGTTTTAAAATTGAGAAGAGGGTGTAGTACATAATAGAGAAATTAGAGTTTAGGTGAGAAAAAAAGTGAATAAAATAAATAAAACTAAATATAAATATAAAAGGAATGATCAAAGATACTTATAGGCATAGTTACTTTAAAACCCTGCATTCACAAAGTTAGGTGATCCTATAGGCATACATAGTCTTGAGAAGAAGGGTGACTACTTGGTTTTAGAGACAAGGTCTGTATGAATAATAAATCACATGGTATTTATTTTATAATTTAATTATGACTCCACATGATCCTTAGGGTAAACAAAATTGGTGCAAATGTGGATAGGCTTGTTTAGGCTTGGTAAGCCTAAGGTCACACACACAAGCCTGTGTGTACACTTGTGACAAGAATTATTTTTTGAAGGTGATATGAGAAAATTAATACCTTGAGAATTTGATGAATATTTCAATGATTTTTTTTTGAATTTTTATACCCCTTTAATATATAAGAGATAACTCAAATACAATCACTAGGGTCTTTTATATTATTTTGCTAGAGAACCCTAGGTATGAACTAATGGTGTTGTAAGAAGCTTGTGGAGATAAATATAAAGGAATTACATTTTAAGAGGTCAATAGAGATGATACAAAACTATATAGTTCATTTTTATCTTAAGACAAAATCTAAAATACCACTTGCAGGCCTAAAACTCTTATAGATCTCACAGAATGCATACTCATTCACCCGAGGGACTCTCAAACTTGCTCAAATATCTCAGGATAAGATGCATGGTGGAAATATATATTATGGTTAGATAAAGGGGTATATTAAATATACACTTGGGTAATTAAGTCTTCTATTTAGGTCCTATACTTTATGAATCATCATTAAGATGATAAAACACTCACAGGCTATCTAGAAGACCAAATTTAACTTGACGAGAGAAATTGATCAAGTACTTGAAATTAATTTAAATAACATTTAAAACTCATATAAACCATTACTAAATACAATAATAATATCACCATGACTTTTTATTTCACCTACAACTATACAGATACATTAAATGCCATGATTTTGTAAGGATTTTAACTCAAAATAGGGTATAAAAGATCATGGATATATGAAAACCATTGGGTATAATGGATTGAGGTTTTTTATATCTATTAGTGTCTAAAAATATGTACATTTAACCTTGGAAATGATCCTACAAGTTTGGTTGTTGAAGGTAGTGTGGAAAAGGCTTGAGAAAGGCTAGTTTCTTGGACTATTTCATGGTTCTCATATTTACACAGGGTCTCAAAAGATTAAATTTGGTATGGAGGATGGTCATAGGATAGATAAATTAAATAACAAACTTTATTTATGTCTCATATTTTTGGGAAGTTTGTAGAGAAAAAACTCAACTTATATGCCTAGAAGCCTAATTGAGGCTTAATTGAAGAGAGAGATTAGGTGAATAAGTACACTTCCACTCACTTAAAGGTCATAAAATTTGGCATGGATATATAAGGGAATACTTAGTACTCAAAACTATCTTAATTTTATCAATATAATTTGTACATTATTCTACATAAGGAGGTTTGCATATTTTTAGGGCTACAAGGAATTGAGTGTTAATGAGAGCTTTAGGTACAAGATGAAGTTTTGAAGAGAGTTTAAGGACTCCAAATGAGTTTTTTAAGGTTTGAAATGATATATATCCTTTTCATAAAGATAGGTTTCAATCATAAGTTTGAGATAAAGATTTGACCCTTACAAGCAAGGAGAGGTGTAATAATACCAAGTGGGTTTTAAGACACCTATGAGGTGTAATCATCATTACAATGTCAATTTTAGGAGTTTCCTAAACAAGTTAAAACTTTCAAAGAGTAGATAAATATTATTTCAACATGACTTAATGGTGAATAATTTCATTTGTCATCTCACAAGCCAAGAAAAGGGGAAATTTTGAAGGAGAAGACAAGGTGTCAAGCTAATAGAAAAACTCCTATGACATTTTGGGAGATTAAGCATCATAAAAGAGAGAAACACACATACTTGTAAATATATTAGTATTGTTTCATAACTCTTTCTTGATGGTAAACCCTTATATACACTTTTCACCTATCTCTCCCATGCCCTTCTCTCTTTTCTCTCATTTCTCTATTTAAGCAACCTTGTTTGGCTTGTTATGTATCCTCCACCTAGGTTTGGAAAATCCCTACCCATTTTCAAGCCTTTTATTAATGATAAAATACTAGTTTTACCTCCTCATTTGAATGGTTTTAGTATGTGTGCATGACTAGTTGATCTTGGCAAGTGTTTTTTGCTTTGATTTCCTTGGCATGTTATCCTTTTATAGCATTCATATGTAGTTTGAAACCTTTTTTAAAGGTTATGTGAAGTGTCTAAGTGATATGTGAAGGTTTAGTGAGTTGTCTATTCATTAGTGTCATTATATGACCTCTTGATTTTTCTTCCTAGCCCAAGCATATTTCACAACCTTCTTATGAAATGATGATGTAAAGAAGTAGATTGGGAGTAGTGTTTGTTTCAAGTTAGTCCCATGGTTGATGTGCACATGAAACTAGTTAGTAGTGGTCAATTGTTTTTGTGCATCACCTCCATTAGATTAGTTTTATCTATCTTTTCATAAAAAAATGGTAGATTAGTGAATGAGCCTAAGTGATACATCAATGGGAGATATCCCTATAACCTAGAGATTAAATCCACCTAAAGGTCACTCACATCCTAGGATTGTCTCCATATTACCCTAAATTTGAAAATCTTGAACAATCTTCTAAGGGTACACATTTGGGATATAATAGTTATGACATGCTTGGTGGGATAAAGTTCCAAAGTGGTTGAAGGATTATTGGTGTTTTCCTTCTACATATTAGACTTTAGAGGTATTTAAAACATCAATAGTGACTCTAAACTTAATCAGATGCTTCTAGCAGCCTAGGTACTTGTTCAAAGTAAGTTGTATTTTCAATTTACTATCTTAATGAGGTTATTATGGATGAGTTTGAAGTAGATATCAATTTAATACAAGTTTATGAAGCATCTCAAGCCTATGGTACTCCATATCAGCCTTATAATGAGCCTTATTAGTCCTATAATGAGCTTTACCATTAGTATGATGATTTATATCAGTCCTATGATTTCTCCACTTTCCCCTCATATGACCCCAACTATATGACTTAATAATCATACCAAGACAATACATCTCTTTGGTATTCCTCTTCTCTATTTAATAAGCCTTCTCAAGACCAATCTACCCCTAGTGAATATATCCACATTTCAAATCAGTCTATTTCAAGTTTCAATAAAACTCCCTTGGGATATGAAAGGTATATGATAGGGATTCACACATAAAAAGAGTATGGTTATGATGTCCCTAATTATATCATTAATAATGTGAGATAATCATTTCAACTAATAAATAGAGAATAGACACCTACTTAGAGAGTAAATTGGCAAAGCCTCTCAAGTGATATGATGGATATAAGTGGCCTAATTCAAGGCATAGAAGATAAGCTAAGAATTCATGAAGGATAATAGGTTCAATGCTATCATCCCTATGTTTCTTCATATATACTACCTCAACCCTCTTATGTGCCACCCATTTTTCCCAAAGGACCATTTCAAGTGATATTCAAAGTGTTCCATGTATTTCACATACCCCTCAAACTTTCCCTTCTTAGAAATCAATCCAAGAGAAAATTCAAAAGAAGAAAGTAGTGTTTGTTGAGCAGCCTATTATTGAGACCCAATATAAAGTAAAATGATAGAGCTTGATTACCACTTGGATGGAATCTAGTGAAGTTAACTTGGCACAAAATTATACTCCTCTTCCTCAAGAAACCCAAAAGAAGTATTTCAATATTCCAAGTTGGAGTCAAGTGGTGAAATCATGGAGTAAGCAAAGTAAGACAAGAATATATTGGGGAGTTGAGATCAAAGAATAATATTAACTTATGCAAGCCCTTCCAATCCCTCCTCAAGTTCCCTATTGTATCCCATGTTAGCCTTCTTGTGATCCTTATCCTCATGAAGTCATTGACCATCCTTAAGAAGAGTTATTCGAAGATAACATAGACAAATAAAATGAAGATTTGGAATTGAAAATCATAGAGATTGAATCAAGTCTAGATTTATAAATTGAACCTCAAGAGGATATTCAAAATGAGGATAAGGTGGTTGTTGAGAAAAATGAGGAACTCATAAAATAACTAAATTTTCTCTCTCTCCAAGATATCCTAGAAGATTCCACCATACCTAAGACCTTAAATTTCAAGAATGTTCCATGAGTTCCCAAACCAAATCATAAGCATATTCATCATCCTCCCACCATCTCCCTCTTTGGGAAGGAACCTTTCCTTTAGGAGGAAAATGAAGAGGATCAAGTTATAATTTAATATAATGAAGATACTTCAATTGAATTTGATGATGAAATTTCCATTGATAATCTACTTGGGAAAGAAAAGGGAAACTCAATTTTTACAAATGAGAAAGAATGTGAGTTTGAGGAAATAGTACAAGATAACCAAGCTACTACAAAAAAATAAAAAGATTCTAAAGATTCATTAGAGGTGGTAAAAGTTTGTTTTGAGTTATATGAGCATGATTAAAGAGGGATCAATCAAGAGGAAGGTATTTATTCAATATTGCCACTCCAAGAGATTAATTCATTTGAATATTATCTTGATAACATGGAACCAAAGGGAGACTCAATAGCATTAGAACTTGTTGAGGATGTGCTTCAAGTTATAACTCTTCAAGATGGATGTCAAACAAAGGATGAAGACTTGTGCTAATAATACCTAAATATTTGTAATGAGTTTGAGGATATTTAATGTCCTATAATTCCTATTAGATAGATTGAGGATGTCGTTGAGGTTACTCTCTTTCTTAAAAAATAATGTGGAAATCCCTAAAAGAGAATTTAAGATCAAATGCATCATTTCATAGAGCCTCTAGAAGCTATGGGTAATGTTTCTCCCATAAGATAGGAGGTAGTCATGTTTGAGGTAGGTTAAAACATAAATAAGCATCATGAGAAGGATATTGAGCCACATGATGAGTTCATATTCATAACTGACTAGTTTTTTGTTGTTATTTCACTTGAAAACATGCTAAGAGGATTGGAAATCAACATGAAGATGAATCCAACAAGAAAAAAGTTCAAGAGGTAGATTGAATCATGAAATTTTTAACCTCATAGAGAAAATATCTTATGATATTCCCATTTTATGCATGAGGAAGAAGATATGGTCATGACAGTTGTATATACTAGTTTTTTTGTGTCTTTTTTTTGTAAGTGCTTAGCTAACACATGTGTGTTACCTTGTTTCCTTTGATTTGTGTGGTGTCCTTTTTTTGTGTGTGTTTGGAGGTAAATTTAGTTTTTTTTTATTGGTAAATTTTTGATCAAGTTTAATTTTAAGTCAAGTGACTCCATTACCCAATGGGAGGACAAGGCTATTGGTCTAGTATGCATTGTAGGCATGTTGCCCTTATGAATCACCAATTTGTTGACCATTTTAAACCCCTAGGTTAAAACATCAACCCCTATAACAAAAAACTTGCCTTTACATGTCGTATAACCTTGATAATTATCCCATTTTATGATTTATGAGGTCTTAAATGGTCTTTCTAAGGTTTTATTATCATATTTCAAGGTTAGTTTACAAAGTTTAAGGTAATGGTTTGTCTTTGTATTATACTAGGATAGACATGTCATGGTCTAAAAAGGGTGGGTAAAAGAGGTTTAATATGTTATTATGTGTCTCTCAAAGTCACTTTAACACTTCATCACCTTTTATAAACATGTCACTTTTGTTTTCAAATATTAAGGTTATTTTACAAACTTTAAGGTAAAGTTTTATGCAAAGGAAAGTGATTTTGGTCAAGTGTAACATATGGTAAAACTATTAAAGATTAAGGACCCATAAAAAATACTTTTCAAATATTGAAAATGAGTTTTAAATTTATTGATGTTACGAGTAAGTTAGGGTGGTAGTCTTCATGTTAGAACAAGTCACTTTTACATTCAAAAGGGGAATTTTAAGCACTTGTATAGAACAAGAAGACTCAATTTTAGGTGAAAGAGTTTCATAGTTGTATCTTAAGATTATACAATAAAAATACATGATTTTATTACAATTATGGGACCTTTAAGTCCAAAAACTTCTTAAAAACTTCCATCACTCTCTTGGCAAGCTAGTAAGGGTCAACTTCACATGCTCAGTACCGATAGAGGAGAGAGAGTCATGGTCTAATTTTTTTCCAGAGGATGGCATACTTAAAATACATGTAAATAGTGGTCATATTGGTGACTCATCCTTTATGAACAATAAATAAGACTCTAGGGTGGTCTAAAACTGTCTATAAACTCCACAAGCTCAATTTATCTCTTTGAAATGATAATTTCATACTAGTTAGAGGCATGATATAAATTAAAGAGGATGTATAGGGTATGTGAAGACATATCACATGATATAAGCCACACTTGGAATGTGTGAGTCTAATTTGGTAATAAAGCTCTTATTTTACATAGTTTGTAAGATGAAAATCATGGGTTTTTATTGGTTTTAGGGTTTTCAATAGTCAAGGAATGTGGATGAAGGTTTTACATAAAATTTCACTCCTCCAAATTCACTATATCTCCATAAATTATTATACATTGATTCACTCCAATACCATTCTCTTTAAGCAATATACAATGTTTTCTCACTTTGAAGACTATGTGTGTAAATTGCCTGCATAACAAAGTGAGTTGATAAGCTCTTGTATTGCATTGTCAAAGGTGTATGAGGTTTTTAACCTCATGAGAAATTTAAGGAAGCAATGAAAAATAATTTCAATCTCAAAGAGATCATGTTTCCATCATGTGAAGGCCTAAAACATGAAAAATATAGACTTGTAGGTCTGCATTTCATGAGAAATGTTCTGTATTGAGCACTAAATCTTGAGTTTGAAGACCTAAAATGGTGAAAAAAATATAATATTTCAACACTTGGGTTGTTTAAGACCATTAAATAAAGTGTGTCTTCAAATTCAATGCCCAAGACACTTCAATGAAAATTATAGGCAAGACTAAGGTTATTTGTCATGAACAGTCAAATAAAGGAAAATGCCAATAAACTGATGAGAGATAGGTTGATTATGAAGTAACCATCATGAATTTAAAAAATGTATCAATGTATCAATAATATAATTGAAAAATTCTATGTTTCAAAGCTTAACACTCCAATCACCTAATCACCACCTACAACTATCTCTTGAATAGGCATACGACACATGTATGGTCATTTTGAAGATGTAAGATCATTGAAAAGGTTGTAGAGGTTCAAAAAGAGGATAACTAACTCTAAATATTGTGATAAAGACCTTTGAATCTCCTAGTGAATTTTTAAGAGATCTCTAAACTTTAAAAGCAGTCAAGACACCCAATACATACCTATAAGTTTACTTAGGTAACGCGGGTTGGTATTAAACTTGAGAAGAGGGTGTAATGCATAATAAAGGTTAGATTATAGGTGAGAAATAAAGTGAATGAAACCACTAAAATTAAAGAGACATATAAAAGTATTGATCAAACATACCTACAGGTAGAGTTACTTTAAATCCATGTATTCACAAAGTCGGGTACTCATATAGGCCTGTATACTCTTGAGAAGAAGGGTTCCTACTTGGTTTGAAATATGAGGCCTATAGGAAGAATAAATCACATGGGAATTATTTTATAATGTCATTCTAAATCCACATGAGATTCAAAATAAACAAAAGTGGTGCAAATGTGGATAAGCATGTTTAGGCTTGGTAAGCCTAAGGTCACACACATAGGTTTGTGTGTAAAATTGTGATAAGAATTATTTTTTGACAGTTGGATGAGAACATGAAGACCATAATAAGGTGATGAATATTTAATTTTTGAATTTTTAGACCCCTTACACAAAGAAGAGATAAATCAAATATACTCACCAGGGTCTTTTATATTATTTTGTTAGAGAACCCTAAGTGTGAACTAATGGGTGTTGTAAGAATCCTATGGAGATAAATGGAAAGGAATACCATTTAAATATGTTAAGGGGGATTATAAAGACCTATAAATGTCATTTTTATCTTAAAATAAAATCCAACATACCACCTGTAGGCCTAAAACTCTTCTAGACCTCACAAAATACATACTCATCCACCTGAGAGACTCTCAAACTTGATCATATATCCCAAGAGAATATGCATGGTGGAAAGAGATATTATGGGGAGATATAAGATTATATTCACTATAAACTTGGGGCCCTAAGTCTTCCATCTAGGGCTTGTACTTTATGAATCATTGTTAAGATGATAAAGCACTCATAGGATGCCTAGAGGATTAGATTTGACTCAATTAGATAAATTGATATCTTAATTAATTTAAATGATTTTAAATTAAATTTATTGGAAACCATTCCTCACTCTAATAATAATATCACCATGACTTTTTATTGTACCTTTAACTGTATAGATGCATTAAATGCCATGATTTTACAAGGATTTGAGCTCAAAATAGGGTATAGAATATCATGGATATATGAAAACCATTTGTTAGGATGTATTTAGGTGTATTATATCTCTTCAAGTCCAAAAATATATAAATTTCACCCTAGAAGTTCTCCTATAGGTCTAGTTGTTGAAGGTAGTGTGGAAAAGGCTTGAGAAAGGCTAGTTTCTTGGACCATTTCATGGTTCTCATATCTACACAGGGTCTTAAAATCTCAAATTTGGTATGAAGTATGTTTATAGGTTGGGGAAAGTTAATCATACAATTTATAGAGGTATCACACATTTGGGAAGTTTTTAGATCAATAACTCAACTTCTAGGTCTATAGGCCTAATTAGAGAGAGAGATCAGGTGAATAAGTACACTTCCACTCACTTTCAGGTCATGAAATTTGGCATGGAGTTGTAAGGGAAGATTGGGTACTAAAAAATATCTTTAATTTATAAATATCATTCATACATTATTATACACAAGGAGGTTTTCATGATTTTAGGGTTATAAGGAATTGAGTGCTAGTAAGAGCTTTAGGTACAAGATGAAGTTTTGGAGAGAGTTTAAGGACTAAAAATGAATTGTTTAAGGTTTGATATGATATAGAGATCCTTTTAATGAATATATGTTTCAATAATAAAATTTATATCAATATTTGACACTTCTAAGCAAGGAGAGGTGTAGTAAGGCCTAGTGGGTTTCAAGACACATAAAAGGTGTAATAGTAATTGCAATGTTAGTTTTAGTAGTTTTATAAACAAGTGAAAAGTGTCAAAGAGCATAAAAATATCATTTCAACATGAATTGATGTGAAGAGTGCCATTTGTCACCTCACAAGCCAAGAGAAGGGGCAGTTTTGAAGGAGAAGACAAGGTGTCAAGTTAATAGACAAACTCCTATGCCATTTGGGAGATGAAGCACCATAAAGAAAAACACAATTTCTTGTAAATATATTTGGATTGTTTCATAACTCTTTTTTTATTGTAACCCCTTCTAGACACTTGTCACCTCTCTCTCCTATGCCCTTCTCTCTTCTTCTCTCTCATTTCTCTATTTAAACAACCTTATTTGGATTGTTATGTATCCTCAACTTAGATATGGAAAAGCCCTACCCATTTTCAAGCCTTTGATTAATGAGAAACTACTAGTTTTACCTCCTCCTTTGATTGGTTTTATTATGTGTGCATTCCTAGATGATCTTGTCAAGTGTTTTTTTATTTGCTTTCCTTGGCATGTTATCCTTTTATAGCATTCATATGTAGTTTGAAACCTTCTTTTCATGTTATGTGAAGTGTCTAAGTGATATGTGAAGGTTTAGTGGGTTGCCTATTCATTATTTTCATTATATTATCTATTGATTAGTCCTCCTATCCCAATTTTTTTTCACAACCTTTATATAAAATGATGATGTAAAGAGGTAGATTAGGAGTAGTGTTTGTTTCAGGTTAGTCTCATGGTTGATGTGCATATGCAACTAGTTGGTAATGGCCATATGTTTTGGTGCATCACCTCCATTATATTAGGTTTCTCTCTCTTTTCCTAATAAATTTGGTAGATTAGTGAATGAGTCCATGTGATAAATAAAGTTGAGCTATCCCTATAACCTCGATATTTAATCCACCTAAAGATCACCCACAACCTAGGATTGTCTCCATGTTACCCCAAATTTAGAAGTCTTGAAAAATCTTTTAAGGGTGAAAATTTGGACTATAGTAGTAGTTATTTGGTATTTATAGCACTAACTTGTAATAAAATATATGTAGCATATAAGAGTTGAATTTTAATAGTGAAGTGTATCACGAGGTTACAAAGCAGAGTAAAAATTTTAATATCATAATAAAGAGTGGAATTTGAGTAAATATTATGGTGGTATAGAATAGAGTTATCTTTGGAATGTATGATTGGCTATTATTATTATATTAATATAAATAGAGTATAGAGTGGGAATTATTATATACTATTTACTGATTACTATGAATGAGCACACCTACTTTTTTATTTATGAATGCATAAGATAATTGATTCTATCTAATACTACCCTCTGCATCATATTATTATAACTTAAGTTAACTTAGAACAATAGAAAACATATGCAACTAAAGCTTTAGATTTTATGTCTACATATTTAATTCATTATGGACTACAAAACTTGTGATAGGTTATTATTATATTGATATAAATAAATAGAATTTAAGAGTATGAAATACTATGTAATGTGTACTAATTAATTTGAATGAGAACATCTACTTTTTTTATGAATGCATAAGATAACTGATTATATCTAGTACTTACCTCTACAACACATCAGTTAGAACTAAAATTAACTTAAAATAACATAAAACATTTGTAACCAAAGCTTCATATTTATATATACCTATTAAATGCATTATGGATTATGTCAATGATTAAGTTATTTTGATATCTACCATTTCATTGAATAATTCAAGCCTAAAATGCTTTAACTTTCTAATTACTTTGTCAAGATTTTGATTTTTAGTATCTTTTTATATCCTTTTTACTTCTTTCTTTTATATATATTAGAATATACATTGTCAAATCACTAATGAAATGGTTTTAGTTACAAATGAATTGAATAATTTCAATTAAATTTTAAATGATTTTCCTCTTAATACTTAATTATTATGCATCACACAAATACAATAAAATATAAATAGTATTCAACATATTATATTAATTGTTACAAAGAATTGATTTTTTATCTATTTACATAGAATAGTGTTTGTGTCTTCCTCTTATCAAGACTAGATTTTGTTAAAAAGTTGTGTTATGTGTCTACAAGTCATGATTTTACATTTATTATTTGAAAAATTGGTATGAGTTCATCGAAAAAACATTTTTGATTTTCAAATGGTAACTTTACGTAGCTACATATGTTTATTATAGAGTATGCTTGATGTCTACATCAAAGTTGTACTTATTATAAAATATATTATTCTATAAAACCTTGTAGCTCTATAAGATGTATTTTTTCAAATTACTTTATATTTTCCATTATTATGTTACAATGTCATGATTATTGAATAGCATAGGCAATATAATAAGATAAATATTTTGATTTATGGTTGTCACAAATTTACTATAGCAATTTTGTGCAGATTTTTTTGTTACTTGGGTAAAAATCTAGTGATTTCTCTAGAGAATAAACAAAATAAAAATTGTAACTAGTATGATATGAATAAGATGCCATGAACTTGGTATTCTAAAAACTATAATGTCATGCTTTGTAATTTCCCTTGCTCTTTTGCACATGTTTTAAAGATTGATTTTATTATAGTGTATTCCATTTGTCTTGAAGTAAACAATTTTATCTTACTACATTTGGTCATTGCATAAAAAGTTAATTGAAACATAACACAAAAAAACTAAACTATTGAACATATCATAAAACACATCAATTACTTGTAAACATTAAAATCTCTACATTATTATTCCACATTGACATCCTTTTATAATTAGTATAATTTAAATTCAATACTACAATTACTTCTCTTTCAATATGATATTTTGTTTATGATATATCATAGTGCATTTCATCTATTTTGAATCACTCAATATTGTCTTGTTGTGTTTATCTATGCCAAAATAAAGAAAAAATGTTAGTTCCTTGATTTTATGCTCATTGTCTTTAGATTGTTCCTTTTCATGAATACAATATTTGTAGAAAAATTATTAATTATAAATTTTTCCTTACTTTCCAATTACAAATCAAATAATATCTATCTTTTTCTAAATGATTAATAAATTTCATGAATAATTTATGTTGTGTTCTTGATTTTTGTCAAATTATATACTGACATATGTTCATATCATGTCAACATGACCCTTATGGGTGTTCATTGATATTAAGACATTTATTTTCTCTTGTATTTTAGATATTAGTTAGAAAAAAGGGGCAATAAATGTAATCTAATAATATCTACTCATAGACCTTGTCCTTATAAGACTTCAACTCAAAAAAATTAGAACTTAGAAAGAGAAATTCTACATTACTAGTCTATTTATCACTTTTTAATCCATGATTATGATTTGATTTCTTTCCCTATCACCTAATTTATAGAATTAAGATAACTTATTTCATGCATAGATAAATAACATAAAATTAAATCATTGACCTTTATTATTTTTCCAAAATAGGAGGCTAGTACTACTAGATTCCATATCCCATAATAAACACAAATGTTGTGGAAAAGTTGATCTTAGAAACATTCACCATACCAAAAATAACTCAATTCTAATTTTCATTAGTACAATTTCTATAATTTGTGTTTTAAGATTGGAATAATACATAATAAGAAACAACAAACAACTATATATTAGACATTTCTAGATTGGGATTATCAAATCATCTCTAAAAGATGAATAATTAAAAATAGCTACATGTAGATGTACTGTAAACTTGAAAACATTCTTTAAATCTAGTTGAAAAAAAGCTCAAATGCAATATAATATCTTTTATCAATGTTGAAATATATAACCCTTAGTTACATAACCTATTTTTAAATATAAAGTTTTATATAGACTCATTTTAACATGCAAATCCAACATGCTATGTTTATTTAGGAAAAAAATTATGAATTATTTGGCTTAGGCATTTGCCTCTTAAATAAAATGCAAAATGATATTAGAAAACAACTATTTATAATCAGCCAATATAATTTTTCTCATGCTCTTGTATAAAATTTTATTGATTTTCTCTACCCTTTTAAAAACCCCTACATGTAAAACCATATCTCCATACATATAATACATGGCACACCAAAAGTCACACATAAATTAACAGGTAATGTATAGTGCACTAGACATAATAATTAATTAACACCATGACCTAGCATACTTATTAGTAATTAGTATGACATTTTTTTAATTAATTATTAAAAAATGATGGTGAAATAATACACCCAAATTATTTTTTGTTTGGATATAATAAACACAGTGTTGTATTAACAAACATTAATGACATTGATAATAAGAATAAATAAATAAATTCAAAAAAATAAAAAATATAATGCAATTAACATTTGGGTAGCATATTTTTAGTGTTTTATTGTTCCTTATCTTTGAAAAATGGTGACATCATTGGATGGTGTGGTAAAATAAGTGCATTCATAGCATAGGTAGAACAATTGATCAATAGAGGCCAATGAATAAGGATGGAATAAAATAACATCATGAGTGTGAGGAGATGCACAAGGAGTTAAAATGGGAACAAAGTTGATGTGAAGGAGAGGAATGAGAAGAGATGAAGGAAGATAAATTTGAAGGTAGGATGTTAGATTAAACATTATTGGGGTATTTTATTATCATTCTAGAAGTTAGTGGTGTGGTAGCATGTTATGACAATCTCAAGAGTATTTCAAGCCTTCTCTGCACTTTGGCATTTTATGAAATTATTCTTTGGTCATTAGCCCTAGCCCTGAACTTGTCCTCGATGGAATGGAGTTAGATGTGAGTATTTGGAATCTATACTAGAGAGGCATCTTAAGTAAGGTGACATGTAAGTCATTGGATATTATTTAAATTTAAGCTTGGGTAGTGAGAAGTGGGGTGTTGATATTTCTATAAAGTATTTACCAAGAGGGTTAATTTTGGTCTCTTGTGGGGATGGGGTTAAAATAGATGAGATACTTTATTGAAGTCCTTGGATAGTGGATGGAGATGGAATTTACACATAGGCCTAGTGACCTAATTTTTACTTGTATGTCTGAGTGAAAAATAAGATCTCAGTGTGGATTCATCTTTATGCATTACCGATTGAATACTAGGGAGAAGAAAGTATCAAAGAAATCGATAATTTGGTGAGGTATTTCATTGCCATTGATCCAATTATGATGGATGGAACTCTAACAACATATGCAAAAATATATGTTCAAGTAGATATTTAAGCCAAAAATTTTGAAGCCATCATTCTTAAATCCTTTGGTAGAGAACGGGTTCATAAGATGGACATTGAGAAGCTTCCTTTTAATTTCTTTAGATGTCACAAAGTATGGAAAATAAATAAACATTTCCCTAAAAAATCCCATCTTTATATTATTATAATGATGAAGAAAGTTTGGAAAGAAAAATCTCCTCCTCTTCTTGAGTTGTTCTTGAGTATAAATAAAAGCAATTAGTTCAATAGTTTGCATGAAATCCTACCATTCAAGTTCGATCAAGGTGTTCTACTCTGAATGATGGGGATCTATCCTATTTTCAATATATGTTGATTACTTCAAAAAAAATTGTTTTTCTAGTCTTCAAAAATTATGCATGTTTTAAGCTCATTCAAAAATTGTGATGAGACCATGAGATTTATTAAAGGCAAAGTTTGATATTCAGAAGGATTAATAGCTGCCATTTTGGAGGTAGGGGAAGGAAATGAACATGACTTGGATGAGTTAGGGGGTTAATTTATAGAGAGTGATTCAGATGAGGATTTTTGATAAAAGGATATCTTAACAATTTCCCAAAATGATTTCCATATCTCTGAACCAACTGTGGAAAGGCAATTAAAAGAGGGCACAAATCATTTTTTTATGAAATTAAGTGACCTTAGTTTGTTAGAGAATCAAAATTATATCACTAAATTATTTTGTGTAGTGCAAGATTTGGAAATCCCCTTGATAGAATCATGAAGCTTATATCCTATAATATTAGGGTCCTCAATTCCCCTAGCTTGGTAAGTGTCATCAGGTACTTATTCATCTAGATATTATTGTCTTCCAAGAAGCTAAACTTAACAATAAGGTGGAAAATGGGTATTAGTGGCCTAACTATAAGTGTTGGTTTTTTGATTTGGTGGGAGCATTGGGGGGTTTGGATTTATTTTTGAATCCATTCAAAGTGTAATTGACTTCCTTAGGTAGTGGGGTGAATTGGCAATGGTGTAAGATCAAATATTTATCCTTAGATCTATCTTTTTATTTTTTCAATATCTATGGCCCTAACAACACTTAGCTCATAAGGAAATGTTGGGACAAGATTTCTCATATCTTTTCTCTCCACCATAATGATACGTTTTCCTTGGGTGAATATTTTAATTCCATCCTTTGCGTTACTAATAAAATAGGTAGTTTAGAGAGACCTCTCTCTTCCAAGTTGGATTTGTTTTCCTTTATGTCTAATTATGGGCTAATTGATGTGATTCTAAAGAAGGGGATATATACTTGGATTAATAGAATAAAAGGGCTCAAAAACATTTTTTAACTCTTGGATAGGTTCTTGATAGAACCATCCTAGTTGAATTTTAATTATTTTTTGAAAAGTAGAATTATTTTGATGTCTAGCTTTGATCATGCTCTAGTGGATTGGGAGATAGTTCATGATCAAGATCCTCCTATGTGTCTATTTAAGTTTGAGATTATGTGGTTAAGAAACCCTTCCTTATTTGATCTAATAAATTTTGGTGAAATAAATACCCTCCTCTCAAAGATAATTGTATCTTTTCATTTGATAAAAATCTTATCTTCATCACGAATTGTATCAAACATCGTAATAAATCTCATTTTAAGAATATTTTTGAGGAAATAAAGAGAGTGGAAGCTGAATTACAAGATCTAAATGAGGTTGTTTTTAAGTTTGGGATGAATGTGAACATGTA
Source organism: Torreya grandis (assembly GCA_037957365.1). Lineage (NCBI taxonomy): Eukaryota > Viridiplantae > Streptophyta > Pinopsida > Cupressales > Taxaceae > Torreya > Torreya grandis. Next base: position 4,096,416 of record JARHVA010000709.1, on the reverse strand, counting down.
TGAGAGTGAACACTATCTATTGTTATAGCTTGAATAGTTACATCTTAGGGAATAAATTCATTAGAAATAGAAATCAAGGGAGTGTTGTCTCAAGGAAGGAGATCATAACACTAATTTTTTTCATAATTTTACTCAGGATAAAAGGAGCTATAATAAATCTCTAGAATTATAGATATGTAAGGTAATGAGTTGAAGAATATTTCTTAGATAAGGGATAAAGTGGTCAATTTTTCAAATATCTCTTATAATGCTCCAGTGTTTCAAATCTTAGGTCTTAAAATGATCTTCTTAGTGTCATTCCTCACTTGGTTTCATGACAACAAAATGACATGCTCCTAGCTCTATTTTATCAAGAATAAATAAGGAAGGTGTTATTTGAAATGAAAAAATATTAAGATTTAGGTCTTGATGTTTTTTTTAGTAGATTTATATCAATCCTTTTCATTGATCATTGGGGAGGAGATCATAATTATGGTAGTTTTTTCTAGATAGAATAAAAAGGTTAGTAATGATATCAATTACAAATTTCTCTCCTTGATTCCTAAAAGAGCATGTCAATACACCTTTGGTGAATTTAAATTAATAAATTTGTATAATAAAATTTATAATATCATATCTAAATCAACTTTTTTTAGGTTGAAATATTTCATCTCTCAGTTAATCTTGCATGAGCAAGGGCGTTTGTCCTAGGAAATCATATTCAAGATGGTCTCATAGTCATCCATGAATTGCTTCACTCTTTGCAATCTCCTAAGAAAAAAAGCATGCTCATAAAACTCGATATTAGTAAGTCCTATGAAAGAGTTAATTATATATTTGTCATGAAAGTGTTCAAAAGGTTTGGATTTAATAAGAACTAGTGAAAGTGGATTTATAGTTGCATCTCTAGTCCAAAATTCTCTATTTTACTCATGGTAGTCCTACGGGGTTCTTTGAATATTCTCAGGGTCTTTGACAAGGGGATCCACTTTATCCTTTTTTTTTCATCCTAATGGTTTAAGTTCTTAACAAAGAAATTTAGGATGTAAAGGGAAAATTTTTGATTGAGGGCTTTAGTTTACAATTAGACTGGAAATCTTTATCACCAAAAAATTGTGGATGATACAATTTTATTTGGAAAGCCATACTTAAGGGAAACTCTTATCTTCAAGAAAGTGTTAGATAATTACTCATTGGCATCCCTGTAGGTGATGAATGGTTATAATTTATAATATATTTCATTAACATTCTAAGAGGATCAACCAAGATTATCTATTTGAATGATTTCAAAATAAGCAAGTTGCATAAAAAATATTTGGGGGTGCCTCTCTTTGTTAGAAATGGTAAAGTTGATTTATGGGATAATTTATTAGGATATTTAAAATATATGTTAAATTCATGGAAAATAAAATTATTGTCTATGGTGCGTAGTTTTATCCTCATTAAATATATTATTAGTGTTATGGCTATTTATCTCATGTCAGTTTTGCATCCTCATGATAAGGTGGTAAAATACATCAATCAAATTTGTAAAAACCTCATTTGAAAAGGTAGTGAACTAGAAAATTGGTTGATTCTCATGAGATGGAATTAGGTGTGTAAGGCTAAATAACTAGGTTGAGATGTCATCATGAATACATCTTTGTAGAATATGGCCCTAAGGGCTAAGTTATTATAGGGTGTGTTTTCAAACCCCTTAGCCTTTTAGAGAAAAATTCTTTAGCTAAAGTATTTGGGTTATATGGATCCTTTGGGTATCTTATTATTTGTTTCTCTACCAAAAGGGTCTAATATGTGGAATTTTCTCTTTCACTAAAAAACACTCATCACCAAGCATATCTCTTGGGTTATTAATAATGGAAGAATTAAAAACTTTTGGGATGATTATTAGAATGGGCACAAGCATATTCAAGACTGCAGGGATATAAATGAAGCAAAGACACTTTTATCCATTTATTAGGGTAACAAATTAATTGATTATTTAAATAAGGGTGGGTGATTTTATATTGATATTTGGCACTTGAAGCCCCTTGAGATAGCTCCCATACTTCATGATCAAAATGTTTTTCTCATAGCCATCTTGGCCAAACATAAGGTGTTATTGAATAGTAAGGAGGATTCAATTTGTTAGGAAGGTTATAAAACACATGGGTATAAGGTCAATTTGGTATATCAATTGGTTGATTTTGAGGATTAGTGTTGCCCTCGAGTCAAGCTACTATGTTGGAGTAGTAAAGGGTTGGATAAGGCTAGGGATTTTGCTTGGTTAGAAACTCAATAATTTTTTTTACTCAAGATAAATTCAAGAATATGGAATGGTTTGGGCCATAAAAATGATGTATGTGTAGGTATGAGGATGAAAGTGTGGATCACTTATTTTATTTCTACCATTTTATAGCTTCTTATTGGGATTGGATCAACAATAAGCTAAGTTGGCATTAGGCCTGTGCTCTTTTGTTTTAGGCTTTTTACTCCTAACACCTAGGCTATGAGGGAGATTTATTTATATATCTTTGGATATCTAGTCTTATAATTCTGATTTAGATGATATCAAAGGAAAGGAACAAGCATATCTTTTGTGTTCAAATGTTGAACTTGCCTGATTATTTGATAGAACTTGAAATAACCATTTATGAGGTTGTATCCTCTCATGAAAATAGGAAGGTTAGTAACCTTTCTTCATTTGACCTATTGATTAGGATACATTATATGTTTTTAACCATTTCCCTTTTTAATGGGTTAAGAGTAAGAAAGAATTATTTTTTATATTGTAATATCGCTACCTAGATTCCCTCATGCAGGGTTTTTTAAGTTGAATTTTGATATCACAACAAGAGGTAATCTGAGTGCATCAAGATCTAGTTGGTGTCTTAGATATTTCTTAGGATCTTTGATAAAGTCCATTGTATAAAAACTTCAATATGGTATGAATAATGAGGTTGAAGCTCAATCAGTGATATTGGGAGTTCAATTGGAAAATCAGTGTAGCATTAATCATATTATAATTTAAAGGGATTCTAAGATCATTGTGGAAGCACTTCATAAATGAATATCTAAGGCATATAGGCTAAACAATATTCTAGTGAATGCATGGTCATTATTAGATGAGTTTTCATCATGGATGATTGGGTGTTGCTTTAAGGAAGCTAATAAATAGGTAAATTTCCTATCAATTTAGGTAGTCAACCATAGGAGTGATAAAATGATTGATAATAATTGGGATAGTTATACATGATTAGAGTTGATTGATAAAATCTAAGCTCATTCAATTCTATTGGGGAATGTCAAATATTCCATTTATATACTTGGAAAATCTCTCACAAACATGATGTGCATTCATTGTGGCTTTGTGTGGGAGGTGATGCACATTCATTGATTAATTAGGTTGGTCCTTTTTATATATGGTTGGGAAATTAGTGGGATTTTTTTAGGTAGTGACCATGAATTCTACATTGGATAACATGGTTGTGACTAAGCCTTTGCTCTCCATTAATTAGGGATAAAAATGTGAAATATATTTTAGAGAATATGTCTTGGTTCACATGATATGTCTAATATTTTGGTATCTAGATGAAGGATTTTTGAATGCAATTAAGGTTATACTTAGCTATAACTACATGCATTCATTATGGTAGAATAAGATCAATTCTGACGTAGATTATACTTTCATAATAAATTTGATTTGCATTGTAAATAATGGGAATTTAAATAGAAGGGTGGTGGAAATGTTGGTGTGGCCTAGTCTTTAGAGAAATTATGTGCTTGGTTGAGTAGGCTTAATGAGGGCGTAGGTCAATTTCTTTCATTCTCTGGTTTAAATTACTTAAGGTTGAACCCACTCCCATTTTTATAGGAATTAGAGGAACGATTTCTAAAAACTCGTGATCTTATAGTTCATGTTTTAGAGAGGCCTACATGGGGAAGGGGGGTTATTATATTTTTCTATGGAATATCTCTTGGCACCCTTTCTCACCTTGGATAAAATCTTGGGTTAGTTTTATTCCAAAAGGATGGTATTGATATCCCATCATTTTGCTTACTTTTGTGAATACATAGAGTCTTGGATATAATGGAAGGATTGGATGGCAAGAGGGATGAGTTGGTGTACCTATATTCTAAACCAGTCACTCACAAAATTGTTCTTATACATATGAATTAGAGGCTGAAATCAAAGGTAGACACAGTTAGATTGGGAGTGGTATTCTCTCTTGAAAAGTGCATTTTAGAAGAGGGCATTTATGATGCAGGGGTGATAATCATGTTTAAATATTTAATTTAAAAGGGTCCTTGACACATTCTCCAATCTTTGATGATGGCCTTGGAGATAATAGTGAGTTGGGAGGGTGATTATAATTTTAATTTATGTAGGGGTCAAATGCACTGAAGTAGTTGTTGAAATGATAGTGAATGATTGAATTTTCATATGGTGTACTTTTGTTTTGATGTCAAGCTATCTTTTTGGGTGATTTTTTTTTTGTCTTTGAGTTTTTTCCTAACCTTGGGGATGTATGTTTATTTCTAGGCTATTTTTGGATCAGGTTTTATCCCCTAATTTATTTTGGGCCACCCCTTCTTTGGGTTTTAGTTATTTTGATGGGAAAGGTTTAGTGATTACTAATAACCTCTTCCTTTCTCTTTATTTATTTTTCTTGATCTTTGTATGGCTGAGGACCCTTTTTAACCCTCAAAATATATTAAAAAAAATATCTAGGTAGCATACATTAAATAAAGACCAAAAAATTTACAATAAAATATAGGGAAAACCAAAATATATTAAATATTCCTCAATAAAATTCTAATGAATATTAAAAATATATAGTTATGAAACTATATAAAATCCAAAATGAAATATTATATAAAATGCATCTAATTGACCATAACCAAAAAAATTATAGATATTGCAATTGACATCCCATCTATATTATAAATACCATTAATTTTTTGCTAACATAACACCATTTCTTGACATCAAAGTTATTTCTTGTTATTTTTAGCAAATATTTATTTGAGATGCAATAATTGAAAATCCTTTCTATGAAGAGATATTTTATTGGATAATTATTTTTATTTAAACAACATGCTTGCAATTCCTTTCAATACATTCAACTCTCTAAACCATGCAAAAATAATCTAGATTCAATCTTGTAATTTAAACCCTCTTGTTATCCTTGTTGGCTTGATCTTTACACGTTGATCATGGTAAAGGTTTGCTTATAATTTTACCCATATGTGGTGAATTTGTTTAACATGATTAAAATAATAAATAATAATAATTATAAACCCTAGTTTTTGTATAATTTTAATATTTCTATAATAATATTGAAATAAAAGCAACATAATAGACCTTTAGTACATGTGCATGGATAGTGTCATTTATGGATTGTAAATACCAATTATAAATGATTGGGCAATAAATATCAAGTGATGATATGTTAATCAAAGTAAAAAAATAACATTCAAAATTTTCTTTCTTTTCTCTAATCTCTTAAAAACACCTTGATGCAAAATTAAATCACTGTGAATATAATGCATGGCCCAATGTATTTAATAAATAAACATACACACAATGGATCATGAAACAAACACAACTATGAAATAAAAATAGAGAAAATAAATTACAAGCATAATGTTAAGATAAAAATAACCTATTTTTCCATGAACAAAAAGTGAAATTTCCAATCTTGCACTCAAATCAATATGCATTGATGTAATACAAAATTGGATTTTTATTCTTACCCAATGACATATGTTTCCAGCATTAATTTTTTAACACTACATTCTAATTTTTTTTTCATAAAATAACTTCTTATTAGTGCCTTTGATCATTGTATATACATCCATTTAAAACATAACACAATAAAGGCAAGCAATTTTGTCTATCATATTTTCCCTTTCACAGTGCTATATTTTTTATTCCTAATCAACTTTAAATTCAATAATGCAATTTTTTCTTACACTATTGTTTAGTTCACAATATCTCATATTAAATTCCATTTTTTTTTAAGTGATAAGTGTGGTAACATTTTCTTTATCCATTTGAAAATAAAACATAAGTTAGTGCCTTACTTTTATGTTTTTTTCCTTTGCCTTCCTTATTTCAATAACTTTAATTTTTATAATATCATTGTTACATGTATTCATTTATTTGATCACATTTATTTTCTCATGCTTTAAAATAACACTCAAAAAATAAATAATAACAAATGAATTTGAATAATAACTACTCATATGCCTTATCCTCACATTAATTAAACTGCACATAAAAATCAATACTACAATACTAGTTTGTTTTCTACTTTATTTTATCCATATTTCTCCTTTAATTCCTTGGCCTACCAAGTTGTATTGCAAAACCAATAAAAATTACATTATAAAATAGATGATAGCTATGAATTGAATAGTTTTTCCTTAAGACTATGAAATAATTATCAATTGATGAATAACAAGCATGGTAAAATCAGCTACATACATTTATGCTACAAAACTAAGAAAGAAAACATGTGTTAATTCATAGCCATAAATAGTACATGATCCATTGCATGCCAATTTATGTATGGAATATACTCAGTCATGCATTGAATTCATAGTAATCTAATTTTACATGAACATGTTTTAAATATAATACATAAGAATAAGAAAAATTTGTTCATTTTTAAAATATTCTATTTTTCATTTTATACAATTTAATATTTATATTATTAAGAATGTTCCTCAACACATTATTTAACCTACCATATCAAGCATTAGGTCAGTTGATCCAAAGTCACATTTACTTTATGTTTTTATTAGTATATTTTAATGGTAGTAAATAAATAAATTTAGTTTGGTGGTTAAACCCATTGGGGTGTCCCATAAAGTAACCACCTTGAGAAAATATTATTTAAATCTTTCTTTCCTTTGTAAATAAATAATCCAGTATAGTAAATTTTTACCTTTGTGTTAAAAACTGTCAAATGCAATGTAGATTTTAATTTTACCTTGTGTGCATGGTCCTATCAATGGTATCAAATATGTGGTAAAGGATAGAGTAAGAGACAAAGAATGTGGAAGAAAGAAACATCGTTTGAAGACTGTATACACCTAAATTCACTCACCCTAACTATTCCATTAACCCTGTTATTTATATTACTTATTCCCATAACCATATTCCTAATTAAATTATTAAATCCCATCCCCCATCATATATTCCATAAATTAAGCTAACCTTTATACACCACCCCATGATATATTAATCCCATGATCATCTTACTAATACCCTATTAAACTAATAATCCTACCTCATTTACTAACCACTTGCCCACTTGCCAATTTAAAATTAAAATATATTATACCTACCCCCCAAGCCAACATATCCCTAGCCTTTCCTACACACCTATAATTTTAAACCTCCCTAAACCCCTAACTAATCCATATTAACTCCTAATCAAATCTATAAGCCTTCTAAAATCTAGAGCCTTCCCTAACTTTCTAGAATTCTCTAAACTAGAGAGTTCTAATGAATTTAAAATTCATTTTAATTATCCTCTATCACCATATAAATAACCAAGCATGGAGCTTGGATAGACTAATTATAAAACTTGAAATCCCAATTATCCTTGCATCCAAGAAGCTATTAACCCACTTATCTTGAATCCAACCTTATCAAGCAATCCAAAAAACAAGTCAAGAATCATTGGAAAATCCATTTGAAGATATTAGAGGGAAGACAAGAGGAGTAAGGTGATGGTAAGAATCCATTTATAATTGTTGATTGATTCTATATTCTCTACATTTGATGTTTTTTTTAAGTTTTGGGTTAAGTTACTATTTATAGTATATTGAATCCATAACTCAAAATTACAAGCATACATTGGTGACCATAATGGGATCCCTCCTTTAATTAACCCTTGTGTGTGTAAGACATGTTAAATTAGACTAAGGATAGGTTAGAGCAAAATTGGGCTCTAAAATCTTAAAATTTTCACATTCTAAAGGAAGTGTGGTATTGCCCTATAAATTACAGTTTTGTACAAGCATTTTTATAGATCCTAGCTATGGTATTGACTGTCTGCATGGATTAACCATTAAAAATTATCTATTTGGCATTTTTATTGCTTTTTGAAAAATTTATTCTCAATAAATGTGATTTTGAAAGACATCTACAGTTTTGATAGTATAGTTGTGGTTTTGACTATATATTGTATTAAGGTCAAACATTAAGTATTTTGACTTCTTATTGGTTTTTTATTTTGATTTGACATGGTTATCTAATAGGAACATAATTAAAGTTTATATCATTGTTATAATAATTAGGTTTTTCACATTTCTCATAACCGTTTCTACCTAATTGTGATATTGATTTCCATCATCAATTTTGCATTTGTAAATCATAGTTTTGATTTTGGTATAAGTTTACTAACTAAAAACTTGTCATTTTTTCTCTTTAAAGATTTTGTTATCTCTATGTGGTTGTGATTTAATTACAAGGAAGGGGATATTTTGTTTATAAAAAATCAAATACCCATAAAATAACCCTTTTGATAATATTCAGTAATACTACCTATCTTTAGAGGTGATTTTGAATCCTATTTATAGTTTTGATAGTAGTTATATAATAGTTGCTGATATTCTAGTTTTTCATCTTTAAATTATAGATATTTAGATTTATATGGATAGGTAGGTTTTATTCTCATAAAAAATCTTAAGTATATCTCTATACCTTCTGTATATATTGTAAAGTTTAATTTGTGCAAAACTACTTCTCAATAAAAGTGACCTTGATTCTCATAGGCATTTTTGAAGCTAGATAGGTGATTTTGAATACAATTGAAACACAGGTGTTATTATTCATCTTTCATAATCTATCCATTTTAGTAGTCTAGTTATGAATTTAAAATATAGTTTAAATCTTTAGACATTATCTATATTAGGCAATTTTAACATTTAAATTAATTTGTATATATTTATTTTAATCTACTTGGAAGTAAAATCAAATCTCTAAAGAAGTGATATTGACTCCCAAAGGTAGTTTTGAAGACCCACATGTAGTTTTGACTTAGGGTAGTTTTTATAAAACATTTACCTAATAGTATCTGATAGAAACCTATTATAAACAAAACAATATCTCTTTTGGTATTGTAAATATCTTATTATGTAATCTATTTTTAAAATTTTTGTTTTTCTTATAGGTTACAAAAGTACCTCTCGATATCTATGGTATTGATTCCCAGTAGTGATTTTTCACTAACCACAAATAGTTTTCCTTGACTACATGGTTACTATTAGTTAACTATTTAAAAAACTATAAATCTCTCAATTATACTTTTGACCATTGAGTTATAGTATTGCCTCTCTAGAATCAATTTTGAAATTCTAACTATGTAAATGGAATTTCACAGTTGTCAAAGATGATTTTGACTAATTAAACTCTAAAAATAGTTTTTGTATAGTACACCTAAGCAAGAAACCCTATATTAGTTTGTTTACTTATTTATTTGTAGGATTAGGATTTTGTTTAAAATTTAAACTTGATTTTATTATATATATCTTTTTTATTACTTGTTTTTTATCTCACATAGTTAAATAGTCGGTTAAATAAAAATTTTCTTGCCTATTTATCACCCTAAATTTTGATTTTATAAGGTGAAACATGATGTGGAATTCATCCCCATGCACTTTCCTATTCATTAAGGATTAGTGACATGAATTTCATCACCATGCATTTGAACACACTCTGTGTTTTAGTAGATTTTAAATATTAGGGATAGTTATCATTAGGTCAAGCAGATGACCCCATACAGATGAAAGGGAATAGTTAATTTTTTGAACCAATCATTAGACATCACCCTATAGGGATTTAGGCCCCATGTACCTTGCCTATATTAGGGAAACCCCTATAAACCTTGTGTAAACATAGTATAGGACATTTTGACTATAATAGGTGACTTATTATCAAAGTTAGTATCAACTCACAAGTGAATTTTAAGTACAAATGGGGTTAAGAGGGTTAAAAGATTCTAAAATGGATTATTGGCCTACAATCTCACCCTTGAAGCTATTAGATGATGGATTCATCAAGTTACACACCCTTTGGTTTACTAATATTAGGGTTTGTGATTGGTGTGTTTATGTGTGTGTCATGTTAGACCTATAGTATTTATGATCTAATTCACCCTTATCCCTTTAACATAAAAGACCTAGTGAACTCATAAGACACATCTCCATCTTAGGGATAAAACTAAATCATTTTCATTTTCATCCCATCCACCACAATCTTGAGTACTATATTTTGTCTTGAAAACTAAACTATAGTGGTCACCCATCACTTTTAATCGTATTCATCACTTTGTATATCCAAAAAATACATCACCTTGATTAAGTATTACCAAATTATATAACTCTTAGGTTTTATCTAGCACCCTATCATCTTATCATCCTACCTATTCATAAATTTTACCCATTCAATCATCATCCTGCTAGTGTGAAAAGGCATCTAGTCATCTTATCATTTAGTCCCCTTGCTAGATTAAACCTTTATAGGGTTTATACATTGGCAATATTTAATCATTATAGTACTTAATCTCCAAATCTAATCTTATCACATCCATTACACATCTTGACCACTCTAGTCTAAAACTCAATACAAGCCATACTCTTTTCTATCTTCTATCACAAGCAAATCTAACCATATTTATATCACCCTAAATTATCCATCATGCCAATCAAGACCCATGGCCAAGTCCTAAGGTTGGGATAAGGATCAAACTAGGAAAATGGTGTCCTTAGGACATTAGGTAAATAGAGTAGGTATAATGAATAAACTCAAAGTGACATGCACACTCTTGTAGGAGATGAAAGACTCACTAATGACTTCTTCAATAGTGATGAAGTTATAACATAATTTGACCAATATATATATGAAAATCATGACCAAATATTAGCCCAAGTTATTGGAATCAAGGGAAATTACCTCCTAAATTTAACCCTAGTCTCATACATCTCATTTTTCCACCATCTAGACTTAACACTCCTCTTCGTACACATTTCACTAACCAAGAATAGGGGGACCTCAAGCTTGTAGATCATGAACAAGAGCTAGAAGAAGGATATGATGCCCCTCAAAACATTTGCATTGAGGTTGATAGAAGGAGATATGCTTTGGAGGATTGCCTAGACCATCTTAACCAAAAAATTAACTCCCTTACTTCCCAAATCCATTTCAAAAACCAAAAACCTACATCACCTAGAATAACTAATAGAAACACTAATCTTGACCTATTAAAAACAAAAAACAAGTCAAACTCCCAATTTCAATCCCTTAATGGATCCCTCATTTTCCCAAGAGTGTAATATGATTAAGTAAACTCTTCAGAAGATTGACCCTTTCACTCAAGCAATGAGATATAGATATGAAGACTTTTGTACATCCCCATTAGATATGAGCATTCTATAGATACCCTTCTTGACACACTTTGAGGTTCCAAAATTTGACAAATATAATGAAAGAGGGGACCCACATGACCATGCTCAATATTTTAATGTAGCATGTTATGAGGTTGCATATAATGATGCTTATCTACTATTACTCTCTCTAAAAAGTCTCACAAGACTTGCTCTTGATTGTTCATGCATCTACCAAAGGGATCCATTACTAATTTTGAGGAACTAATGGAAAAATTTGTGATACATTTCTTATTTAATATCAAACATGGCATTTCCATAATTTATATATACAACACTAAAAAAATAATGGGGAGGAGTCTAGCTAGTCACTTCTAATGTATGATCCTTGAAAATAAAATGGCTAAGATCTTCATTGCTAATGTAAATGCAAAGTTGAAATATCTATTGAAATTAAATTATACTAAATCATTTGATAATATTATAGAAAAAGGTATCTAGGTAAAATATGCACTTATTGAAAGGGGAACAATCAAATTATATACCTAAAATGAACAAAGTCAAAGTCAAGATAATGATTTTTTTGGGTAAACCAAAAGTCTTGAATAAGAACAAAAATGTAGTAGGAGATGGTGTTACAGATTCAAAACATGTATAGATAGTACAAAAATCTCCCCCCACTACCAAAAATCAAAATATCTCTAGTATTACTATGTTAAGACAAAAGCCAAGGCCTAAAGTAGGGAAATATCATTTTACTAGTCTTGGTGTACCTATTGAAATATTCCTAAAATAATTAATTACAACCAACATGATAACTCTCCCAAAAATTTGATCCTTGGATGATAATAAGCCACACCCTATCTAGTACTATAAATTTGAGTTTTTCCACTACCATCAATTCAAAGAGCATGATATAGAAAAATGCATGTAATTAAGACATTTAATCTAGGACTTAATAGAAAAGGGGAGATAGAAGTTGAAGGGGAAAGTAAAAAAAATCAATCTAAAAATTAGAAATTGGGAATATATCATGATTCTCTACTAAAGCATGACTAGAAGCAAAAGAAGCCACTAAGGGATCAGGGTCAAGACTCCAACTCCAAAAAAATTTATTACCATTCCATTCCATACTTCTATATTAACACCATCAAAATAAAAGGCCCTAAAGGATCTGCAAATCTATCATCCCCTATCCTTAAAATTAATAGGGCCACTACTGACTATGTAATCATTACTAGATGTGGTAAATAATAGTTATTGGAGCACCTCCAAAGGATCCATCTACTTCATCTCAAAGGGTCACCATCCCTAAGAAAGTCTAAAAATATTTTGATAATACATATGATATTATTCCATAGTTCAAGAAGACCCCATCTCAAATCTACCTTATGGATATTCTCAAAACTTTGTCTGTACATCAAGAGATATTAAATTATGTCTTGAATGAATTAAAAGTTCCTAGAGATATTGACATGAGTTAATTTCAAGCCTTGGTGGATCACTTATCTCCATCGTAAAAGATCACCTTTAGCACCTAGGACATGCCACCAATAGGCCCTTATCATAATTACCCTTTATTTATTGAAATATTTATTTCCAATCACAAAATCCTATGAGTTATTATAGATGGATAATATTTCATAAGAAGTTGGTGTATTCAAAATCTTCACTAGGGCTTACTTTAATAATGATCAAGGCTTATGATGATAATGAGAGGCCATCCACTAGACTAATATATCTTCCCATAGCTATGGGGCCTATACCCCACCAAACATTGATCCATGTATTGGATGTAGGTCTCCCCTAAACTAGTCTTTTGGGATGCCCTTGCATTCATGAGATGAGAGTGGTACCCTCCACCCTTCATAAATGTCTCAAATTCCCACATTTAATAATAGAGGTCACCATCCCAGGTGAAATCAATCATTTTTTTAGCTATCAAATGGAATAATCAAATCCCAATTTTTATTCCCCATACCCAAAGCTCATATTATAATCCAAAAGATATGAAATATGTCCACCCTAATAGTATATCGCCTACCTCATCTGAGTCATCATAAATCAATCATCTAAAAATTATTTTCAAGGGTTGTGTGGAATGTGAATATAAGACTCTTTATGTAGAAGACCTTCTATTATCCCCATGTAGCTATGTGTCCCCATCCATGAGGCGAGATAAACCTATTGTCTATCAGTTTGGGTCAATTGCCTTCACAAGTGCATGGATGTTATTAGAAAAATATTTTGAGGATCTTAATGAATTTTGGATTATTCAAGAAGATGTGGCCATATAATTTCATAGGAAAAAATATGCCCAACTATAAAAATACTTTATAACATGAATTATAAGGGTAAGGGACTAGGTAGAGCAAAAAAAGGTAGGCTAAAACCTATTGGTGTGAAAGAACATCTGAGATTACTTGGCCTAACATATAAACCACTAGGAGTTTACCTCAACTATATTTCCATAAATAATTCTTTGGTTCCTAAAGAGTTTACTTCTGATGAATAATTCAAGACAAGTTTTGTTTATATCTAATATAAAGACCTATCTACCATGAACTTATTCTCTAACACCACCATTTCCACCATCAACATTTCCCTTTACTACCCTCAACTAAAATACTAGGATTAGAGGAAAGAGCCATCCTTTAATGTGTTTCAAAATTATGAGGCTATTATTGAGCACCTATGAGGCTGTGATTTTATGCCATCAGGGGATCATAAAAAAGGATTCACTACCAATTTAAACGAGTTTTCCTATTTTGGAGATCAATAAGAGTTATTAAATTTAATAGAAGAGGAAGAATATGATGAAGTTGATCCCTCTCTAGATATAGAAGAGAAATAACTAAACCCTAATAAACAAGAGCTTTATCAATATCTAGGTGCAAAGTTTCCATATGAGTTTGCTTCAAGAGAAGAGATACCACCACCCTTAACATATATTCAAGATATGTCAGCTTCCCTAATTTATGAGGTCAATGGAATTTAATATTGGAATAGATGAAAATACTAAATTAGTCAAACTGAGGGCAATTCTCACTTATGAGGAACATCAAATTCTTATTAAACTTCTTAAATAATTTATTGACATATTAACATGGAGTTATTCCAACATGTCTAGGTTAGATCCTAATTTTGTGGTACATCACTCAGTAATGCATCCAAATGTTAAACCCATTAAATAGAAGATCTAAAATATTTACCCTAAGGTAGAATTACTAGTCAAGGAAGAACTAAAAAAGTTATTGGAATCAAGATTAATTCAACCAATTAATTATTGTGATTAGATCTCTAATATCATCCCTATTGCACAACCACAAGGAGGGATACAGATTCATACCAAATTTAAAGATATAAATAAGACATGTCCTAAAGATGACTTTACTTTACTAAATATCAACATGATTTAGGACTCTATAGTGGGATATGAAATGCTTTCTCTCATGGATGGTTTTTTTGGTTATAATCAAATCAGAATATTTCTTGAAGATCAATATAAAACTACATTCATTACTCCATATGGGAATTTATGTTATCAAGTGATGCCCTTTGGATATAAAAATTCTAGAGATGCCTACCAAATGGCCATAAAAGTAATCTTCCATAACATGATGCATGATATTATAGAATATTATGTAGATGAAATCTTAGGAAAGTCCAAGCTCAGATTAAAACATCTAGTGGTTCTCAAATGAATTTTTAAGAGGATCAGAGAATATAAAGTCAGATTGAACCCAAATAAATGTGTGTTCAAGGTCACTTTAGGTAAACTATTTGGACTCATAGTATTTTGGTGAGGAATCAAGGTATATCTTGCTAAAGTACAATCCATTATTGAAATTCCTCCACCTAAAAACTTAAAGTAGCTATGAAGCCTTCAAGGAAAATTATAGTCCATTCATCGATTCATATCTTAGTTAGTAAATAAATGTCATCAATTTACTCATACCTTAAATAAATGAGCTTAGTTTGATTAGAATATGGAATGCCAAAATGCATTTGATAATTTGAAGTCGTATCTATTAAAGCCTCTAGTCCTCTCACCACCAATATCGAGAAGGCCATTATTTTTGTATATATCTACTAAGCCATGTGCTATAGGGGATCTCTTAGCTCAAAATGATGACACAAGAAAGAAATGAGATATACATATTACCTAAGTAGAACACTTATCTCATATGAGCTCAATTACAACCCTATAGAGAAGTCATGCTTAGTTGTGGTCTTTGCTTCACAAAAAATTAGACATTATATGTTAAATAACCAGGTTAAGCTAATAGAAAAAGTTGATGCCCTTAATTTCATTTTATCAAAGTCTAACCTAACAAGAATGGCCAAATGGATCATGTTTTAAGTGAATTTGATATCGATTATGTGATTCAAAAATCTATCAAGGGGAAAATTATCATGGATCAACTAGTAGCAACACCCATAACAAATACAAATCCATTAAAAATAACCTTCCTTGATGAGTCTATAATAGTAACTAAAGAATCACCAAGCTGGAAATTATATTTTGATGGATATTTTACCATGCATGGGTTAGGAGAAGGAATAATTTTGGTCACACCACAAGGATACCTAATCTTTAAATCCTTCCACATATATTTTCCATACACCAATAACATTATTGAATATGAAGAATTGATTACCAAGTTATAACTTGCCATCCATTGTAATATTTAAAATCTTCAAGTCTTTGAGGATTCTTAGTTGATTATCAAATAAGTCAAGGAAGAGTTATAAATTAAGGATGAGAATTTACTTACCTACAAATAAATGGTTGATTAGTTAAAGTAAACTTTTCAATTTATAACTTTTGAGCAAGTGCCCAAAGGAAGTAACAAAATTGTAGATGTAATGGCCACTATTGGGTCTTTAATAGATCTCCTAGAAGACATCCTTGAAATAATTTTTTTGGTTAAATACTCATTATTGCCTACCCATCAAGTGTTATCTCATTATCAAGTTTGTGTAATCCCTGATCCCAATCAACCTTGGTACCATGACATTTATGTCTACCTCCAGATAATATCCTACCACTAGACCTCAATTATCACCAACACAAAACATTCATCCAACATACATCTCATTACACCATCCTTGCTAACACACTCTATTAATGAGGTTATGATGGGACTCTATTAAGATGCCTAATCTTAGAGGAGGCTATTATCACAATCAAAGAGGTCCATGGTAATATTTATGAAGGCAATGTCAATGGAATACACTTGACCAAGAAGTTACTTTGAATTGGATATTATTGACGTGTTGGGTGAATATTTTGTTGATTAGCTAACTGATGAGAAAAATAGGTCTCTTCAACCATAGCATAGGGAAATTAGTCAGCCAGATGTGTAGGTTTACTACATCAAAAGGGGACAAATCTCTCCTCTCATCAAGGGGAGGTTCCCTGTAGATATGCAGGAACTATATACTATATATATAAATAGGAAATAACACTCAAGGGTAGGATAAACCATCCATCTCTCTTTTATCAGAGATGATGTTCACAAATCAAAGGAGAAATCTTGATGAAATGATAAAAGACACTACTCTTCTTTTAGAAGTGTTGTTCAACAGACAAAAAGAATCTTTCAGGTGATGATAAGTAACTATAACAGGGTGTAGTAACACAACAAGATGAAATGAGGCACAAAGTCTCCACCTCAACTACCAAAGAGTGAATTATGAAAGAAAATGAGGGCACAAAGTCATCTCAAGGCCTTTTACATAGAAACAAAATACAAAGGATAATGACGGCACAAAATCATCCCAAGATCCTTTACACAAGAATAGAAAAATAGACAAACTAAAGATAATTGTGGTAGCACAAAGTCTCTCCACAACCAGATTTAGGACACCTTCCTGATCACTTTCACTAATTCTACTTATTTAATCAATAGAAAAAAATGTATTAAAGAAATAGACATAAGAAAAATTTCCCCAACAACCAAGCTATTCCAACACAAAGTCTAAAAAGTCACTTATTTTCTTATTCAAATAATGAAATATGATCAACAATCTAAGATCAAAGTCTCAGTAATGTCTTTTAATTTGGGAAAAGTTTCATTTCTGATTATAGACTGAGATCTATATATCCAAAATAATAAGAGAGAGTCTAATATATAGTGTTCCAAGAAAGACTTGAGCATATTGTTTTGTAAAAATGTGTTATAATGCATTCAATGCTTTTGATACATTTTAAATTATGTCCATAGGATATGCTAGAATTGAGAATTAGTTTTTAATATGGGCTTCTTGATGTGTTTCCTTATATGTCCACAACTGTTCACTC
Organism: Torreya grandis; assembly: GCA_037957365.1. NCBI lineage: Eukaryota > Viridiplantae > Streptophyta > Pinopsida > Cupressales > Taxaceae > Torreya > Torreya grandis. The sequence continues at coordinate 4,078,751 of JARHVA010000709.1, read as the reverse complement.
TACTCAATGTAGGAAAATAGGCTACACCATTAAATATTTGCATTCTCTGATGTCCACTTGGTGGACTACTTCACCTTCTATAAACATATCCCATGCATGGATATTTTTTATCCTTCTTCATCATTCCTCCTTTCCTAGTTGTATTTCACCCTTATTTGTGTGATTTGATCTCTCAAGCTATCTCTTTGGCTGGTTGCTAAATTTATTTACAAGATCTATGCTTAACCCTGAAAGGATCAACAATTATTTCATTGTCACAAATTTGACATGTTCAGGTCCATCATCATTTGAAATCCAACAGCTACATGGTTTCCCTAATTTTGATGGATGTGGGTCCATCATCCTTCTTATCACTTCCTTTGTGTCTTTCCTATTTGTTTTGGCCACTTTTTGCTCTTCTTAACAAGTGACACATGGCGCATTTTGCTATGAAATAGGTGAAGACATGTGGCAACATCTGCTTAACTTATAGAGGCTTTGGGGGCCTTTTGAGAGTCCTATAGAAGGTGACACATGGTGGCTTCTATTGAGATCATAAAAACACTGTAAAAACATTTGGGACTCTTTTGGATTCACAAGGATGATGACATGTGGCATATTTTACTTGAGTTTAGCCACTCACATGGGACTCACCACAGTCTTTACTCAATAAAAGGAAGAAGCTATAGATGTTGCCACTTGGCAACCTCTACCAAGCTTTGTAGATGACACATGGCACATTCTACTGCTTTAAGAGTTACTAGAAATTGTGTCCCGATAGACAATACTTGGCAGATTCCACTTTGACTTTATCTAGGACACATGGCGTGTTCCACTACAACTTGAGGTTTGATCTTTCCCAGAGGGAACTTGCCCTTTGGGGTATTGAGAAATGGTCCACTTTCCTTGATGAGAGCCTCCTGCAAGGGTATCTACCCTTCGAGATATTTTGGGTGGCCTTCAAGCTTTTATTTCCTTGGCATGTTTTCTATTTTTTGGCAGACTTTTACTTTAGACAAAAAGTCTAAAGGAATTCTTTCAGACAATTTGTCTGAAGGAAATCTTCCTTTGCTTTGCCTCTACTTTCCATTGAGTTTTTTGTCAGGCTTTCTTCCTAGGTGAATTCCTTTAGAAAAAAAGTTTGAAGGATTCTTGCCTTAACCATTTTGCCACGTTCTTTTCTTGAAAGAGAAATGTGCCCTCTGCAAGGACTGTTCAAGCCCAAAAATATCCTTCAGACTTTTGAAACAGTCTATTTTCTCCTTGCCTGCCCTCCACAAGGGATATTTGTCTTTGGTTCACTTTTTCAAAGGAATTCTCTTTGTTCTTTTTCGCTCATTGCCCTTCGCAAGGGCACTTGGCTTGGTTCACTGCCCTTCACAAGGGTTGTCAGCTTGGTTCAATGCCTTCCACAAAGGCTCTTTTTCCTTTGGCTTTGGGGTAGCCCTTTGAACTTGTTGATTGAACTGACCGATTGAACCAACTTTGGCTTAATGGTTCAATTGGTTCAATCTCTTGTATTCCATTCATTCACTTGACCGCTTGAACCAAATTCTTTGAGCCAAACTATGTTGAACCATAGGGCCGTTAAACCTATTGAACCTTTGAACCCATTGAACCTTTGAACCAAAGTGGTTTAATGGTTCAAGCCTTATTCTCTTTGATAAGTGTTTTGAAGCCATTGAACCTTAAAGGAGTTAAACTTTGAACCTTGACAAATGTGCTTAACTCTGGTTGATGACGTTGAACCTTTGAACCCATTGAACCTGTTGAACCAAAATGGTTCAAGGTTCAATGGTTCAATGGTTCAAACACTACATAAAAGCTTGTTGATGAAATCTTTTGGTTGAACCAAGGCATTGAACCAATCCTAAAAATGACTAAGTGTTGGAATCTTGTTCTTTTGATTGAACTCACCTATAAAAGCCTTTGAACCTATTGAACCTACTAATTTCAAGCATGTTGATTCCATAGAAACATATCTACATAGTTCATAGATTTAAACCTATAGAGTCTGTATAAATGAGTCTGTAGAACTGGCAAAGTCCATAGAAATGAGTCTGTCGATTCCATTCTATGAAGTCTGTAGAACAGAGTCCGTAGATTCAAGCCTATAGAGTCCGTAGAAATCTAAAAAATCTTGAATGATGAAGAATTTGAATGCCCAAAACAATTTTTGAGAAGGGGAGAGAGGATTTTGGTCTGTTGGACCAAAATAGTTTAAATGTTGTCCCAAAAAATGACTGATATTTTTGGGGGACAACAGTTGGCTTCAGTTGGGGAACTTCCTTTAGTTAAAAACTTGGAACAGCTGAGGGGAGTAGAAACCAGAATCTTTAGTGCCTTGAAGTGTGCCATTAGGCTATGGAGTCATGCTATCCAAAAAGAAAGGTGACAAAAACAAAAAAGGCACAAAAATAGGACTAAATACTATACAAAAATACATATTATACAAGCTGATCTTATCTAATACTTCACAGATTGAAGTGTTTCAGATGTTGCCCATTGTGAGGCAATGAAAAGGGTGTACCATCTTGATATTTTAGCAAGAAACTATTTTCACCATTGAGCTAATGAATAGTAAATGGGCCCCTCCAAAGGGAGTCAAACTTCCCATGCATTCCCTTTGGTTCTCTTCTCTTGTCCCACAGCAGGACTTGATCTCCAACCTGGAAATCATGGTTTTTTGCCTTTCGATTGAAGAGTCTTCACCAAATTTTGATGGGCAGCGATTCAGTCCACCACCATAGTTCTCTACTCATCTAGCTTAGTCAAGTACATGATCCTCTTATCAAGGGGGCTTTCATATGTTTGATCTTTAATTGCCTTAGCCAATTTTAATGCTAGTAATTCCAAGGTGATTAGTATCTCAACATTGATACCATAAATAAGTTGGAAAAGAGACATACTAACTACCCTCTTTGGTGTGATCCTATCTACACATAGATCATGCTTTATGCCATGTCCTTTGGTTGTCATCCACCAGCTTCTTGATGATAGTCACTGGTTCTTATTGCTTGATTCAGCTTGTCCATTCCCTTGTGGAAAGTAATCAGAAGAGTGGGAGAGAGTAATCCCATAGTAGAAATTGAATTGTGTAATCTCCTAGGAAGTGAAACAAGCTATAATATTAGTAACAATCTTGGTTGGGACCCCAAACCTATAAATAATATTCTCCTTGAGGAAATTGCACACTACTTCTGAAGTAGCATGCTTGGTTGGGTTAGCTTCCACCCACTTGGTGAAAGTTAGTTCCTATAAGGACATAATCATGTCCAACACTTGAATATGGGTTTATAGCTCCAATAAAATCAATTCCCCATTGCTAGAATGGTTCCTCTATGACCATTGGCTTGAGAGATATGGTAAATAACTTGGGTCTCCCAACAAACTGCTAGTATAGTTCACATTTCCTTACCCACTTATATACATCTTGGAAAAGAGTTGGCTAATAATACCTGGCTCACAAAAATTTTATAGGCAGTCACATGAGTAGAAAAATGTCCTCCATAGATTATATTGTGGAAGGATTTTAAAAGTTAGCTTTGCTGCTCCTTGTCCACATAGTGAAGGAACACTCCATCAAGCTCCTCTTGTACAGGCCGTTGTCCCAAAGGACAAAATTGGCAGATTTCAACTTTATAGTCCTCCTTTCTTTGTAAGATAGGTGAGAAGGACACTCACCATAAGTAAGAAAATGAGAAATACCTAAATACCACTCATTCATGGTAGAGACAAAGAGGAATATCGGTGTGTCTTCCACCTCTACTTCTTTATGCTCTATTTTTTCTAGTTTGTTATCAGTAATTAATTGACATAGGCCTTTTCCGCATACCAACTTTGTTGGCTTGATGATTAGATCAAAATCCTAGATCTTTACAATCTAATTACCTCTTTTCATCCCAAAATCCTATTGAGTCAGTATAGATTTGACCATGGTATCAGGAACCAAGGTAGTAGTGTGAAAATTGAAGATGTAGAAGCAAAAATGCTTGATTGCCTTCACCACCACATAAACATGCTTCTCCATTTTTGAATACTTTAGCTCATGAGATTTGAGAGGGTAGCTCATGAAATAAATGGGGGATTTCATACCTTCTTTATCCTATTGAACCAGAATTGCTGAAAGCATGTGTTCAGAAGCATAATTGTATATGATGAACTCTTTGTTGTAGTTTGGACAAACCAAAATTAGGGCGTGGGCAATGATAGTCTTGATATCCTCAAATGCTGACTTGCCTTCTTTAGTCTAGCTAAAGGTGGTCTTTCCCTTCATCATGTTCACAATGTGTCGAGTCTTCTCAATAAACTCAAGGATGAAACTTCGTAAGAAATTCACCTTTTCGAAGAAAGAGTGAACAACAATCTTACTTTTAGGCAAGGTAAGCTCTTGGATAGACTTGACTCTATCTGACTCAATCTTTATGCCTTATTTGGACACAATGTGTCTGAGAATTTTCCCCTCTGTTACTCCAAGAATAGATATATTAGGATTCAAGGAAATGCCATTTTGGTGATAGTGCTCCAACACTTTTTGCAAGTCGCATATATGATCCAAGTGATGCTTAGAAAAAATGGTCAAGTCATCAAGATAAACTACAATGAACTTACCCATCTCATCCTTGAAATCAAGGTATATTTCGCTCTGAAAGGTGGCACCAACATTTATCAAGCTAAAAGGCATTCTTCTATATGCAAACATGCCCTAAGGAGTGGTGAAGGCATTATTGTGTTGGTCTGCTTCACTAACTTCAACTTGATTGTATCCTAAGAAACCATCTAACATTGATAACATATTTGAGCCTATCACTGTCTGAAGCACTTGATCCATGATGGGTAAAGGGTAGTTATCCTTTAAAGATGACTGATTTAGATTCTTGAAATCCACATAGATGTGAATTTTTCCACTCTTCTTCCTTACAGGGACTATGTTGGCAATCCATGTGGAATGATGGATTGGGAAAATTATCCTAGCATTCAACATTTTCTATATCTCAGATAGAGTGTACCTGATATCTTTGGATTATACTACTTAGATTTTTACTTGTAATGTACTGAGTCAGCCTTGAGAGGAATGCCATGGTAGATTTCATCAGGCTTGAGAGACTTCAGATCATCATAGTAGTATGCTAAGACATCCATGTATTGGCTGAGCAAAGTAGTAAATTTGAACCTCTCTTCAGGAGTGCAACATTTACCAATGTTAATCATCTTGGGATCTTCCTTGGTACCCAAATTTATCTAATCAAACCCCTGGGAGGAGCTTGAATCCATTTGTTACTATTTGATGAATCTGTCATGTTTGTCAAACAAATTTTTGAGGGAAACTAGACCTTTAGAAATTTTATTCCCTTTGGGTTGCAAGAATTCTTCATCTGCATCTGAGTTCATTTTAGGAGCTGATTCAAGCTTTTGAGGATTACTACCTTCAAAGTGTAACTATTCGAAGCTGTCTCTTTGTTATAGAAAAGCAATGATTTGGTTGTCATTGTTAAACACTTGCCAATGGTTGGCATTATCAGGTACACTAAATCAAAAGACCAGATCGATGGTGTATTTTCCTCCTGTGAAGTCTAGGTGAGGGACTAAGAGAGTTGCTAAAATAGCTAGTGCATCATCTCAGTCATTAAATTCCTTGGGTATGGAAGAGATGTTGAAAGCATCAAAGCTTTCAATTTGATCCCTAGACTAGGTTGCGGTAGTGGTGTAATCTCTCATTTTTGGTTTGGTATAGGTTTCTCACCTGACAAACCACCAACTCAACATCTCCTTTGGCATGAAAGAGTTTGACACCCTTGTCTTTAGCGGCTTTCAATCCAAGCAGAAGGGATTCATATTCAATAGTATTGTTAGTATTGTTGAACTATAGTTTGTATGAAGAGGGAAAAATATCTCCTTAAGGAGATATCAACATAATCCCAGCTCTTGAGCTGATAGAAGAATTACTACCATCAAATTCTAGGATCCAAACATCATAAAAAATTGATATTTTCTTAGATTTCTCCTTGCCTAAAAGGGGAAATTCTTCTATGTTTGCACTGTGTTCTCTCACATATTTTGCTATTCTATCTGAACCAATTTTTAGACTATTATTTTTAGAGGTTTCATCAGCTAAAATATGAATATCCTATGTGGTTAAGAATTAATTACCCATGCCTGAAGATTCAAATAGAATTTGAGCTTCAGGGGCTGATGTCTGAGTGACAACATATTTTGATTCCTTTTTAGGAAGCAACCTCTACATGATGCCTTTGATAGGGATACTCATTTTAGATAGGTCCATGCTCAATTCTTCACCAACATTCTTGTAAAAATTTCTCCCCAGAAGAATTCCATATGAGGCTGAAACATTAGCCACCAGGATTGTCATCTTGATTCTTTTGTCTAAAAATGCTGCAAATGCAAATTGGGCATCTTTGATTTGTCCCAGTAGAGGTACTTGTTTGTTATCCATGGAGAAACATCTCCCAAAAGTTTTGGTTAGTGTGAGTCCAAGAGATTCTTTCACCTTGGTAGGCATGACATTGTCAGATGCACCTAAGTCTATGATGTAATTGCTTAGTTTATAACTATTTATCAATAGGAAAACATAGAAAGGCTCTATTTTTCTAGGGGTAGTAGGAGGAGTAATGACAAGATTGTTTAGGATGGGCATGTTCTTTGGGGAATCATGAGTTACCTTTTTAACATCTTGTGCTATAGGGATGGCTTTATTCTTCACACACTAAACTAACCTATCTAAATGCTTAGGATTGGATTGCAAGAATTAAAATTTAGACATTTGAATGTTGGTCTTCTTGACATGGTCGATTATGTCAAATGATTGAAATGGATTAGGAACAGAGGAAGGTAGTTCATCTTTCTAGTTTTTAGGAGGGGAGGACTAGTCTATAGAATTAAAGTTGGAGATAGAGGAATGCTTGATGTACTTACCTTTTTATTACTCATGGGGTCATTTGGTTGGAAAGGTAGAGAAGTTCCTCATTTGGCAATTAAGATTACAGGTTGAGAACTTTCCCCTATTTTTTTTTTATCAACTTGTTAGGCTGACTGGTTCTGGGACCAAGTGAATATAGCATATGATCCATCAACTGCTTCACTTTTAACTCTAGGTTCATCCTGGTAATTTAGTAAATTGATGTTGGAGTCACCAACTAATTCTTTTTGGCCTTCTACAAGGAGATCAACATCATTTTCTTGATTCAATTTAAGTTGGAAAGACAAATCAGATTTTGTTTTGAGATATCCAACTATTGAATTGGTTGGGGGTGCTTTAATGGAAAGTTTCCCTTGTGGGAGAGGAAGACAATTTGGCTATCCTTGATTTTTGGCAGTTTTGCCTTGGTATGATTGATTGGGGAATGTCCTTCTTGGCATATCTCTATATGAAGGAGCTGAAGATATCCCATGTGCCATTTGCTTCCTTAGATCTAGCAACTCATTTGATAGCTTCTACACCATTGGATCAGTGGTACCCATAGATGGATATTCAAAAGATGAAGAGGATTTACCTCTATTTATATCTCTCCTTATCTTTCCTACCAAGATAAGGTCATCTTCCACCTCAATGGCCAAATATTGAGCTGCAACAAGGTCTATTTGGCTAGCATGTCTTAGTAGAAAACTTACTTTAGGCAGATGAGAGTTAATGAAGAAACATTTGAGATTCTCAGGTGTTGGATAAGCAATAGTAGGAATCATATTCCTCAATTTGTTGAAATTAGCTATGAAATCTCTCATTTTTTCATAAGGATCCTTCTTTATTTGTGTTAGTTGAGCCAACAGGGCATGCACATCTTTTGCAAGTTTGAATCTGGCTTCAAACTTAGCTTTGAGGGTGTTTTAGTCAGTCACAGTCTGGGCCTATAGATGATATAACCAATCTATAGCAACACCTTGTAAAGTTTTCATGAATAGCCTGACTACTACGTCCTCATATTCCACACTTATTATGCCACAGGCTATGCTGAAGGCTGCAATATGTTCATCAAGATGAGCTTTCTCATCACCATAGAATTTGGGGAAATTTTTCCTTAAACTGCATGGTAGCTCATGTAGAGGTAGAGTTAAATTGAGTGGGCCAAAAGAGTTACCCCAAGGGCCTTGAATTGCCATAGTATGACTATGAAAAGGTGGGATAACAAATCTTAGAGGGGTAAGTATTGATAAAACTTTATTGATAGCAGAAATAGAGGCTTTGCTCGGTAATGGAGACTTGAATTTAGTAGGAGGAAAGATCCTGGTTCATTAGAGGTGAGATGGTGAAGGAAATAGATAAAAATTACTTTGTTGTACCAACTTGAATATAGGTTTGACAACACCTTTAACCCTTTGGCTTCACGTATAGCATGGAGCTGCCAAATTGTAAAACAAAAATGGGAAAGAATAGGCCTTGCTTCAGCTTGAAGCTTGAGGCTTCAAACTGTGTGTTCTATCCTAGATGGCATGGAGGTGGAGGGAGATGGTAAGGATATAATGATAATGGGTAAGATATAGAATGGAGTCACTATAGTCTATAATGGATAAGGCTAGGGACTGCTTCAATCTAAAACTTGAGGCTTTAGATTGCATGTTCATCCCCAGTGGAGTCGTCAAAAACTGTTGGGTGAATATTTTGTCGATCAGATAACTGATGAGAAAAATAGGTCTCTTCAACCACAACATAGGGAAATTAGTTGGCCAGATGTGCAGGTTTACTACATCAAAAGGGGACAAATCTCTCCTCTCATCAAGGGGAGGTTCCCTGTAGATATGCAAGAACTATATACTATATATATAAATAGAAAATAAAACTCAAGGGTAAGATAAACCATCCATCTCTCTTTTTTTAGAGATGATGTTCATAAATCAAAGGAGAAATCCTGATGAAATGATAAAAGACACTCCTCTTCTTTCAGAAGTGTTGTTGAGTAGACAAAAGGAATCTTTTAGGTGATGATAAGTAACTGTAACAGGATGTAGTAACACAACAAGATGAAATGAGGCACAAAGTCTCAACCTCAACTGCCAAAGAGTGAAATATGAAATACAATGAGGGAACAAAGTCATCCCAAGGTCTTTTACATAGAAACTAAATACGAAGGATAATGAGGGCACAAAGTCATCTCAAGATCCTTTACATAGGAATAGAAAAATAGACAAACTAAAGATAATTGTGGCAACACAAAGTCTCTCCACAATCAGCTTCAAGACACCTTCCTGATCACTTTCACTAATTCTACTTATTTAATCAAATGGAAAAAAATGTATTAAGAAAATAGACATAAGAATAATTTCCCCAACAACCAAGCTGTTCCAACACAAAGTCTAAAAAGTCACCTATTTTCTTATTCAAATAATGAAATATGATCAACAATCTGAGATCAAAGTCTCAATAATGTCTTTCAATTTTGGTAGAGTTTCATTTTTGATTATAGACTGAGATCTATATATCTAAAATAATAAGAGAGAGTCTGATATATAGTGATCTAAAAAAGACTTGAGCATTTTGTTTCATAAAAATGTGTTATGATGCATTCAATGTCTTTAGTGCATTTTAAATTATGTCCATAAGCTATGCTAGAATCAAGAATTAGTTTTTAATATGGGCTATTTGACGTGTTTCCTTATATGTCCATAGCTATTCTCTGTACTTAATGCAAGAAAACAAGCTACGCCATTAAATATTTGCATTCTCTAATGTCCACCTGGTGGACTGCTTCACCTTCTATAAACATATCCCATGCATGGATATTTTTGATCCTTCTTCATCTTTCCTCCTTTCTTGGCTATATTTCACCCTTATTTGTGTGATTTGAGATCTCGAGCTATCTCTTTGGCTGATCACTGAATTCATTCATAAGATCTGTGCTTAAGCCTGCAAGGATCAACAATTATTTCATTGTCATAAATTTGATGTGTTCAGGTCCATCATCATTTGAAAGCCAACGACTACTTGGTTTCCCTAATTTGTATGGCTGCGGGTATGTCATCCTTCTTAGCACTTACTTCATGTCTTTCCTATTTTTTTGGCTGCTTTTCACTATTCTTAAAAAGTGACACATGACACGTTCCACTGTGAAACAGGTGAGAACACGTGGTAGCATCTGCTTAAATTATAGAGGCTTTGGGGGCCTTTTGAGAGTCTTGTGGAAGGTGACATATAGTAGCTTCTATCAAGCTCATAAAAACACTGTATAAATATTTGGGACTCTTTTGGATTCACATGGATGATGACACGTGGCACATTCTACTTGAGTTTAGCCACTCACCCATGACCCACCATAGTCCTTACTCAATAAAAGGAAGAAGCTGCAGATGTTGCCACTTGGTGGCCTTCACTAAGCTTTATAGATGACATGTGGCACATTCTACTACTTTAAGAGTTACTAGAAATTGTGACCTAACAGATGACACATGGCAGCTTCTTCTTTGACTTTATTAAGGACACATGGCACGTTCCACTACAACTTGAGGTTTGATCTTTCCTAGAGGGAACTTGCCCTTTGGGGTCTTGAGAAATGGTCCACTTTCCCTGGTGAGAGCCTCCTGCAAGGGTATCTACCCTTCAAGATCTTTCAAGCGGCCTTCATGATTTTATTTCCTCAGTGGGTTTTCTATTTTTTGGCAGACTTTTCCTTCAGACAAAATTTTTGAAGGAATTCTTTCAGACAATTTGTCTGAAGGAAATCTTCCTTCACTTTGCCTCTGCTTTTCCTCAGTTTTTCTATCAGGCTTTCTTCTCAGGTGAATTCCTTCAAAAAAAAGTCTGAAGAATTCTTGCCTTAACCATTTTTCCATGTTCTTTTCTTGAAAGAGAATTGTGCCCTCCGCAAGGACTGTTCAAGCCCAGAAATATCCTTCAAACTTTTGAAACAGTCTATCTGCTCCTTGCCTACCCTCTGCAAGGGCTATTTGGCTTTGGTTCAACTTTTTCAAGGAATTCTCTTTTTTCATTTTTGCCCATTTCCCTCTGCAAGGGAACTTGACTTGGTTCACTACCCTCCATAAGGGCTGTCAGCTTGGTTCAATGACTTCTGCAAATACTCTTTTTCCTTTGGCTTTGGGGCAACCCTTTAAACCTGTCAAATTGAACTAACCAATTGAACCAACTTTGGTTCAATGGTTCAATCAGTTAAATCTCTTGTATTCCATTCATTCACTTGATCGCTTGAACCAAATGCTTTGAGCCAAACTATGTTGAACCATAGGGCCATTGAACCTATTAAACCTTTGAACCCATTGAACCTTTGAACCAAAGTGGTTCAATGGTTCAATAGTTTGATGGTTCAAGCCTTCTTCTCTTTAATACGTGTTTTGAAGCTGTTGAACCTTGAAGTAGTTAAAATTTTAACCTTGACAAATGCACTTAACTCTTTTTGATGACGTTGAACCTTTGAACCCGTTGAACCTGTTGAACCAAAATGGTTCAAGGTTCAACAGTTCAATGGTTCAAACACTGTATAAAAGCTTGCCGATGAATTCTTTTGGTTGAACCAAGGAATTGAACCAATCCTGAAAATGACTAAGTGTTGGAAAATTGTTCTTTTGATTGAACTCACCTGTAGAAGCCTTTGAACCTATTGATTTCAAGCATGTTGAGTCCTTAGAAACATATCTACATAGCTCATAGATTTAAACTTGCAGAGTCCATAGAAATGAGTCCGTAGAACTGGTAGAGTCCATAGAAATGAGTCCGTAGATTCCTTTCTATGAAGTTTTTAGAATAGATTCTATATATTCAATCCTGTAGAGTTCGTGGAAATATGAAAAAGCTTGAATGATGAATAATTTGAATGCCGAGAACAATTTTTAAGAAGGGGAGAGAGTATTTTGGTCTGTTGGACCAAAATAGTTCAAATTTTGTCCTAAAAAATCACTGATATTTTTGGGGGACAACATGACCAACCATGGATCATCTTGCTTTTTAGTATGTGCACAAATGTTTAGTCTACCAAAAGTATAGAAATCTCATACATGCCCCATTTTAAGAGATTCAACCTATAATGAGTCCATGGCCTTTTTCTATATGGGCATTAGATCTTATTGGCAAGATTAATCCTAATTCATCACATGGACACAAGTTTATTATATAGAGTATTTTACTAAATGGGTGGAATTTACATCATTGATATACACCAAATGCCTACATATATATATATATATATATATATATATATATATATATATATATATATATAATTTTATTCTCAATCAAATCATTTCCCATTTTAGAATACCATCCAAAATCATATCAAATATTTTAAAAATTAGAAGATGGAAGACCTGTGCACTCAATACCATATTGAGCAATTTTTATCTACACCTTATTACCCCTAAGGCAATGGACAAGCAGAATAAACAAACAAAATGATTATCAAAATAATCAATAAAATTTTCAATGATTCTTGAATAAATTGGCATCTATAGCTATATCTAATACTTTGGTCATATAAAACCAAAATTCAAATGATAACTGGGGTCACCCCATACTCTTTGGTATATAGAGTGGAAGTAATATTGATATTATAATATGATCTCCTCTCATTATACATATCCTTATAGAGTGTTGGTTCCTACCTATACAACTCTATCACTTGACCTTGCACACTTGAAGAGAGTAGCAAGTAAAGATTGAAAACCTACTTAAATGTCATTGTAGTTGGGGAAGGGTTTGACATCATGACTAAACTAAATGTAGAAAATAATTGGGAGGCACCTATAAAGTGTATGGCTAGTTCCTTACTACTTTTGGCTCTGTGTAAACCAAGGTTAGAGGACCTAATGGGTAGCTTCACTCATATGAAGGGATTTAGTGATTCAATATTCATGGGGATTGTTGGCACATGCAAATACAAATTTGAATGGAACACAACCAAGCTTGCTCAATCTACCTCACAAGGGTTGTCACATAGAATGAACAAATGTTCTAGGCTAGACACAAGCTACTAAAGATAGATATGGACATGATTGAAAATTCAATTTTAAAGAATATTCAACAGTATAGGGATGAATAAAAGATTGAAATGATGATCTTTTAATGCAAAAAATGAAAATGCATGCTAAGTATACAATATTTATGTGCTCATAGGAAAAAAATACTTTGGATATGTAGAGGATGCATTATATGCATGGTAAAATAGGGTAGGACAAAATTATTAGTTAATAGAGATTAATTTAGAGGGTTAACAGATGAACATAAATAAGTTCAAGTAAACTACTATGTCACCTTTACCAACACATGTATCATAGATCTAAAATAAACGAAACTAAAATCATGCACAAATTATATCCTTCAAGAATCCCTTCTAATTGAATCCATAATCTTGGGACTACCCTTAAAAAGGATGTCAACACCTTATTCCCAAATCTCAAAGAAGAAAGGATTTTATAATCTAGGTATACACTCTAAATGACCACCCACAAAGATGAATAAATTAGATCACCAATCAACTAATCATGTAAAACATGGCATTGCACTTCAACAATTCAAATAGAATGGAAACCATAAGAAAATTTCATTTATCAATTAAATTGGAAATGAATACAATGTGTACTGAACAACAAAATAGATTAACACTATGCAAGAAAATCCTATAACAAGGGAGACATGTATTATGCTCTCAAAGCTTGCCAATGATTATACATCAGAAATTAATTTTGCACCAGAAGTATCACATAGTGAGAACTCTTCAAGGCTATATATCTTGACTCAAAAATTTAATCAAACTCTATAAACGGACATACCCCTTTTACTTATATAATTAAGCTAATCCTAGCATATTCCTAAAGATGCTCTAGCTATAAGATTCCTTCATGAGTATGGAGTAAGTTAGACCTTGTACAAACATGATTCCTCATATTATGGTTATGCTCCTGTGATGATGGAAAACTTGATCCTTCAGTAAGGTAGAATATTTCTAGTTATCCATGTGGAGGATGATCCTATAAGGATAAAACAAACCTTTATCCTCTTACATAACAAACAAAAATGTCCCTTTCCCATGCACATGATTAAATAAAACTAGATTGAAAGGGATGTGCCAATATCAATCAAAGTACAATGGTTTCTTAGTGGGAAATGAGAAAATAAAAAGGGAGAGCAAAGAAAAGAGAAGTGGTACCAGCTTGGAAGAAACTAAAATATCCCACTAGGTCCTAAAGTCAATCTAGATAATGAAATCCTTCACCAACTTGTTATTGTACCAAGTATATTATTCACGTATGGGGGAAATATTCCCATGGTCTGGGCCTAATTGGTATTTGAATTTGACTCTGTAATCTTCAAGATAGGTAACAATCTTTTTAAGCATGGCTTGCTTTCATCTAATAAATTCCTTGAGCTAGTCACTAGATTTCAGAAGTGACACCAACTGCTTTGTATTATTAATATCAAAGGACTCTTATGGTGTATCAATGAGGTTATTTAGATCAGAACACACTACTTCCCCCCTAAATCACATGTACCATCAAGGCTTACCATCTTTCTCATTATGGCTTCTATCTCTTTTGTTGCAGTCATGAGAGACTACTCTTCTCCTTTTAAATTGAAGATGTCATCTTTGAGCATCATCATATGATGATTGATTTCCAATTTATATTCCTTGGGCCTTTTATCATCATTTGGAGAAATGAACTTCTCTATAATCAAAGTGTCTATTTCCATCTTATAGATCTGATCCATCTTCCATTCAGTTTCTTCCCACTTTTTGGTATTCACCTCATAGGAAAACATCTGGGCATCACACTCCCTTTTATTATCCACTATGTTGTTTAAGTATTTAAATGCTGAGTGGATTATTTATTCTACCATAGTGCCCAAGTCTTCTTGCCATTATTCTATTGGTCATACTCTATTTTTCAAATCATCGATCCAGGTAGAGTCAAATGATGCAAATGTGAGATGGAAAGGACCTAGAGCCTTGCTGATAGTTAGAGTCACCACCTTAGGCTCACTCATTAACTTTTGTAAGTACTAGATCATATCCTAGTTTTATACCTTCAACTCCTCCATGGTGGATTTATATTTATCCATTTTATGGGCCACCATGTTAGCCAAAACTTTTGAGCTATGTTTTAGCTCATTCATTGATGGCTCCCCTAAACTATAGCTATAGATGATGTAGTTATTAAGTGGAGCATCCTTATTTAAAGCATCTAGTAGAAGGATGGCTATCTCCACATTTCTTTCTCCTATAGTAGTGAATGTAGTCTTGGAATGTGTTTTGGACTTTTTAGGGGGTTTGGCCTTATGTGCCTAAATGATCTTCATTATGTTGATCTCCCCAATTTTTCTCATAATGTCCCTTTTATCCTCAACTTGTTCTTTGACCTAGAGAAGGGGCCGAGCCTATAATCCCATAGACATGGTGGAAATTGATGTTGGGCTTGAGATAGTAAAAGGTTGTGTCATCAAAGTGCTTAATATAGGTAATGCCACAAGAGTGGGATATGGGCTCAACATAAACTGATCAATCTCTTCATCACTCTTCTACTCCTCCTCACCTTTGTATGTTATATGTTACCTCTCTAGGTTTGTCTCTATTTGTTCCAAAACTTCAAAATTTGACCCAAAATGATGAGACCCCTTGAGCAACTTTTTAATTGATTATTTAGTTGATTGGTTGGAAGGCTATATATCTGCTTAACCTTATTTATTTTATGGAAACTTGGGAAAGGATAAGGCTATGGTGATATCCTTAATACATTCAATTAACTCTTCACCAATCATGGCCTCAAGAATTTTATTTTGGGTTGGGTCATGAACCTTGATGTGAGAAAGGAGACTTTGTGGTACTTTAATTGAACCAACACTTTCAGAAGTACCTTCTTTGACATCTTTATTCAAGTTATCTAGTTCCTTATTTGTTTCTATATGGGTGGGGGTACCCATTTGCAGGTTTTCTCCCCCACCTTCCTTCACACTCGCCCTATCCTCTGGTGTTGAACTTAACACCTTTTGAGGGGAAGGGACATATTTTGGTACCTTTAGAGCTACCTATAATCCTTCTTACTCAACCACCACTCTAAAATCGATGGTAACTTGAGTTTCTTATTTTGTCTTCACTTCAGCTCTTTTGTCAAATTTATTTAACTCTTTAACTCCACCTTGATCACGTTGGCTTGGTGATTGGGTGATGGCATTGTCAACAAGTGTCTCGATATCTGATGAGACCACTTCCTTCTCTTGAGGGGCTTGAACTTACGTGGATGCCTCTATTTTGACTTATAAAACATTATCAAAAGATAAAGGATCATTTGAGGTTATAACATCTTCCTCATTACCTTTAATTTCTACTATCGAATGAACCTCTTCTAAAAATAATCCCATCATTGGGGCCTTCACTAGAGTCTAGGGAATTTCCCTTAGAGTTCTCTACCTAGTTTTTACTTATAGAGGCATGAATGCATGCTAATTATTCATCACCTTGGTGTTGGGCCTACCTTCATCTAAATCATCATCATCACTCATATCCTTTAACTTTTGGTCATATGAGAAATGATCTTCCTTCCTATTTACATGGAGTTCCTTGGAAGGTAGGTCCTTAAATATAATGTCCTTCACAAGAAATCCACTAGGAAGTTACAGAGCCATTGTAATTATATTTTTCTTGGGCTTCTCTCCTTCATCCTCACCTCCTCTCTTCTTTGAATATATCTTTGGGGGAGGGGAACTTGTTATTTATTGTGTTGGTGGAGTAGGTGGAATAGTAGTTGGGTTGGTATTGGGATGGCTACTAGAACAACTAGAATTGTTGGGGCTACCTCTACCCAAATGAATATAGGGGTGGTATTAGCCAATGTAACCTCCCCAACAATAATTTTATCCTAGTTTTTTGCCAAACATATATTTTTTTAGAAGGATAGTCTAGCCTTGGATTATGATGCCATTATTTTCTCCACATCAATTGGCTTGGTGAAATCAACATCAACAAGCTTGTAAATATCCTTACCTTTCATTGTAGGCGGTAGAACTAAAGGATCACCATTGTATTGTGGGAGGAAAATTTTTATCTCCTAAACCTATCTGAGCTCTTAGAGGGCAGGGGTATCATAAGCATCGAGATCAACATTATGTTCCTTCAACCACCTAAAGGTTCTACTCATAATTGTAAAGCCTCTCCAAGGGATGGAATCATTATCCTTAACATTGAAGTCTACCTGTGAGATAACCTAGGCTTCCATATTGGTTTTAGTATACACTAAAGATAGTATCATCTTATCATCCACCATGTCCTTAGGTATGGGAGTGATATTGTAAGCAAAGCCTCATGAAGTCTAATTTTCTAACATCCTCATCAATGGTGTAGTTAGACCAGATATCTTCATAATGTGATTGATGTAGAATCATATTGGTCACCATGTTTACCAACCATTTAATATCATAGTTGGGCTTGAATTATATCTTATCAATCGCATACTGGCCCATTTCTTGATCCAATATTTTGGCCTTAGTGACTAAAGGGAATGAATAATATCTAATTTAGACTAGAAATTTGAAGGTATTGTTCACATTCTTTGAAAAAATCATCTCATGTGGAGGTACCATATGTCAACTCAACTCTATTACTACCAACTTATCATTCAAGTATCTTGGTAATTTGAATGGACACCCCAAGTAACTACTTATCTTAATATAGGTGAATGTCCTAAATTGAATTTAAAAGGTACCATATTTCTCAATTATTTCCTTGGCCTCCTTGTATATTATATTGAGGCTTCTCAAAAGGAAATAAATCAATCATCATAGTTTCGAAGAAGTAACTATAAACCCTAAAAAAATTCTTCTTGAAGCTATCCATAGTGACTTTTGGATATATTTCATAAATTTTCATCCTATTGGGGTTCTTGGTGAGCCCCTAGAATGTCTTATTATGCATCAACTTGTAAATTAAATAAGAGGACATATAAAATATACCTATTAATGTCTCTTTTTAAAGAGCTATATCTTGGAACTACATCATTTGCCTGTATAGATTATCACTCAGAATGGTGGCCCAATCCAGCTTCTTATATTTCTCTAACACACAAATTAGGATTAATAACATCTAGGGTTCAAAATTTTATGTGGTGGGTATCCCATAAATTATAGTAACCATGGTGATGACATACTAGGGAAATTCATTAAATTCCACTAGTTTCAAAATTTTGGACATTTTGGAGATCTTTTGTCTTCTCTTGGCTAGCTAGTAGGATTTGATAATGTCCCAAATCACTTTGTCATTTTTCTCCATGTACTCCTGGCATTCCTCCAGGGAGAGTGTAATACTTTCAAGCTAGGGAGGAATTCTAACCATGGTACCGAGGGTCATAGGGGTGAAAGAGCAAACAACTTAATGACTACCATCGATGATGGTCCTGGTGTCTAGTTGGTATGCTTGAGAACATACAATAACCAATTCTGGTTATGGGGCAGCCAAGGGGAATGTTGTCATAGAGGAAATACTCATGACAACATCAGAAATTATAGGGTATGGGTATGGACACTATAAAACATTCAACAAGGCTAAAAAATAAAACCCTTGGACATATGTATCTTTAATCCCATCCAAGATAGAGATAATGTTACTCTTCGTAGAAGTTGAAGATGTCACCATTTTTCACTATCTCTCTAGTGCATTACTTTGAATTTGGACAAACCTTTCACTTAAGTAACCCTTGAAATACCTCTCAACTCCTCTCAAAGAACACAACACAAGGAGCTAAAAGAACACTTATTATTAATCTGGAGGGTTGCACACAATGGAAGCTAAATATTTGTGAAGAATTTGCCATAATCACTTTCTCACACTACACGTAGCTAGGGCATGCAAATAGATTAAAGGAAAAAATGGAATCTCTAAATGCAAAGGGTAAATGTAAATAAAGGCAAATGCCTTAGTTATAATCCATTACATTTTGAAATTAGGGTTGTCATTAATGCTTTAAAGCATAATGGCTATTTGCTAACTACCCTCTTTAATCACTTGAGTTATTTTCAAAAGAAGAGAGGGAAGGTGCAAATGCTTAATTTATATGGGGTGATTCTCCTTTACATGGATCCATACAAGTGGAAAATATGTTATGGTACCTTTTTGGGCCCTTAGGGACTTTTACACTTGTTATTTCCTTTGGTGCAATGGTGCAATATGCCCTAATTTTTTTATGGGGTGTAAGAACACCACATGTCATTATTTAAATTTACAAATCTAGGCATTTAGGACTTCAAGGAACTTTTGAACCTTGTCTACCAAGAATTAAATGAGGCAATCTTTAAAAAGGGCCTAATATCTAAAATACCTCGAGGGAGCTACCATATGGTATCACTTTTCTTTGCATGTTTGAGCACTTGAAATCTAGAGATTTTTTACACCTTAGCTCTAAAGACTTTTTTCACCTTACCCACCAAAAGGTAAATGGGTCAATCTTTAAAAAAAGGTCCCAAAACTTATTAATCTTTGAGAACTCACCATGTGTCCAACTAAGATGTAAGCTCAGACTCAACCACTTTTTCCCTTTGCACTAACTTTATTCATTTGGGTAAGGGTACGAGATCCTCCTGACCTTCAAAAATATCCATAGGAGTCCCTTGATATAGAAACATGTCTTTCATTTAGTTTATCAGGAAATTTCTCACCTCAATCATCAAAACACTTTTGAAGATGCAACTTATAAATTTCATCCATGGCCCCAAAATTTCTTCTTTGAGCATAAGGCAACAAATATATGCACAAAAAGAGGCTTGTCTACATTTCTATCTTCTCATTATGAATCATCCACCGTGAAAACATCAGTCAAACCATGCAATTCATTTAAGATTATAGAAAAGGTGCTTCATCTTCACAAAGTGCCCTTTGAACCTTTTGTAGACATTCTTTGGAAAAAATTTAAGTGCAAAGTGCCCGAAGGAAATAATGCTTCAAGGATTTTTTAGAGGCAAAATGACCCTTCAAAGGTGCCCTTCAATAATATTGCAAAGGAAAAATTCCAAAAGGAAAAGTTCCTTTGGAGCTTTTGTAAGTTAAGATGATCTTAAAAATCCTTCAAGATTTTTGTGAGGGTGAATCATCCAAAGGGAAAGTGCCTTTTAGAATTTTTTTTGTAGATAAAAATTTCAAGACAAATGATCTGAAAACATTTAAGACCAAAAGACAAGGGATAAAATTCTTTTAAAACTTTTAAAATGGATAAAATGTTTGACAAAAATAAGTCTTCAAGGATTTTATCTAGACAAAAGTCCTAAAGACCTATTTTAGTTAGGCATTATGTTTATGCAAAAGGCTCAAAAATATCTAAGGGAAGGAACACTTCCACTAGGCAAAAACAAGAAAGGACCTGATAAATTATGAACATGAACTTGACTTTCCAAAGGAAAACATAGAGAGAGGATTGGAGCTAGTGACTTAAACATTGATACTTACCTAGTTTGGACTCAAGCATTTTAATGAAAAGGGCCCAATTTCTCTAGTGCAATTTTGGGCACTAACATAGGCTCTTACTTGGGGACAGGTACCCCTATCAGGTACATAGAGAAAACAAAATTGAATGTCTATCCAATGGGCCATAGAGTCAAATGATTTTGCCGTAGAGGAATGAAAAAACACACCATGGGTGAATAGAACTATAATGAGGCATCTAGAGGTAACAACAGAGGAAAAGAAAAGACACACATTGTACAAACACAAACCAAAATAGGACAACAAAACACAAAGGGACTCAATCTAAAAAATGCTTGAGGTGTTTGCCATTAACTAGCATCTCTAGGATTTCTCCATCAATATCTCTAAGATAAAATATATGGTTACTTATATGATAATCGATGGTGTAGGGACCCATCCATAGGGAATCAAAATTACCATGTTTTCCCTTGTCTTCATGTCTATTATCCTAGGTTAGGATCTGATCACCAATTTGAAGGGATCTCAGGGTGACCTTTTTATCAAATATCTTTTTGAGCCTCTCCTTAAACTTTAAATTCTTTTCATGAGCTTGTCAATGAGATTCATCAATCTCTATGATCTGGTTGATCCTTTCTTCATAGTGGAGTATGTCTTCTTCATCCTTAGCTATCTATTACATGAATTGGTAAGTAGGTAACTATAGATTCAAGCTAAAATAGTTTTATATCCATAAATAATCTCAAAGGGCCTTTTTTTAGTAGAATTCTTTGGAGTCAACCTATCAGCCTAGACAACAAACTTCAACTACTCACCCCATTTCCTTTTGTTGGCATCCAATGTCATAATGATTCTTAATAAATTCTTATTAATAGACTTGGATTGCCCATTTCCTTGTGGATTATGATTGGAGGTATATGATAGATCAATCCCATAATATTCACATAATGCGACTAACTTTTTGGCTCTAAATCACATGGAATTTTCACATACAATTTTAACTGGCACTCCAAATTGACAAATCACATTATTCAAAAGGAAATCAATGACTACTTGATGGTTTGATTTTTTAGCAGGGATTGCTTCAACCCACTTTTTGAATTAATTAGTAGCCATAAGATCCACTTGTGACCAACACTTGAAGAATCTAATATTTCACCCATGAAGTCCATTCCCCACTACCTGAAATGTCCCTCAATAGCAACCAATTGTAAGCAAAGTGATGCAAAAGCTTTCATTCTATCAGAGAATCATTAGCACTCTTCACATCTTTTTACCATGGAAACATCTTTGAATAGTGTCAGCCACCAATACCCAACCCTTAGAATTTTGTGTGTTGTGAATTTAGAAGTAAAGTGACCACCACACACACTTTTATGGAACTGTATAAGTAGTTCAAAAATTTCACTTTCCATTAAACACCTCAAGAGGACACCATCTGGGTTCTTCCAAACTAGATCATATTATAACAAAAGATACTTTTGGGATACTAACTTCAAGGTCCTCCTTTGATTTTTGTCTAAGTGGGGATGAGAATTCAATGTCTTCAAATAATAGACTATGTCTCTATACCATGGACATTGGTTGTACTTGGATTCAAGTCTATTAACAACCCCTTCCACATTATTCACTTCTATCACCTGTAAGTTGGTTTCACTCATTAGCTTGGCAAGACCCATGCCTCTAACCAACTTAGTAGTTTGTATCTCTAGGTCATATTCTTGAATTTTTTTAACCCATAGGCATTTTTTTTAGTAGTCTCATATTGAGTTAATATGTCTTCACCATAGTGTGAGGAACATAGGCTACAATCCTTGAACTCAGAATGTAGGATCTAAATTGTTTGACAACCTTTAAGAAAGCAAAGGCTTATTTATCCATTATAGTATACTTTATTTCAGATCCCTATAATTATTCACTAAAAAAGTTAATTGGGTGCTCATGGCCCTCATAATTCTTTTGTAACAACATTACAACAATAGTGTGTACTAACAAGCATTGAGGTAATTTTCAAAGCTACCTTGATATCTTTCAATGATTGGGTAGCCTTCTCCTCCCACTTTATAGTTTGATCCTTTTTCAACATTAAAGTGATGGGAAAAGTAATCTCTACAAAGTTAGAGACAAACCTTTTAACAAAATTGATCTAGCCAAAGAAAAATTAGATACCTTTTTTGGTCTGTGAGATGGGCACCTTGTTAATGGCCTTTAACCTTTTTGGATCTATCATGCCACCTTGTTAGGACATAATGTTCCCAAGTAAATTTGCCTTCTATACTCCAACATGGCACTTCCTAGGATTGAGGGAAATTCCAAACTCCCTGCATCTAATAAGCATATGTTCCAAATGCACCAAGTGGTCATTCCTTTTCTTGGAGTACATTGTAACATCATCTTGATAAATAATAATGAACTAGTTAATTAACCTAGTGAAAGCTACATTCATTTCTCTCTAAAATGTGACACCTATATTCATTAAGCCAAAAGGCATTCATACATACACATAAGTGCCCCATGGGGTTATGAAAGTAGTCTTAGACCTTTCAGACTCCTTTACTACTACCTAGTTATAGCTAGAAAAACCATCCATATTTGACAACTCAGACCTAGTAACATCTTGGAGCATGTTATTCATGTTAGGAAATGGATAATTATCCTTAAATTAAGCCTTGTTAAAGTTTTATAAATCAACATAGATCCAGATTTATCTATTCTTATTTATGATAGAGACTAGATTTTCCACCCATGATGAATACCTAATGGGTTGAATGATCGCACCATTCCTTAACTTCTTCAATTCTTCCTAAATCTTGGTGGAAAATATGGGATTGATAGGCACTATTTTTTGTGGAATGGTTTTGTATTAGGATGGAGGAGGATAACATTTTAGAAGTCCTCCTTATAAGATTTTAGCTCTGCATATGACCATGCTAAATAGTCCTAGTATTTTCTCAATATCTTGATGAATGCTTCCTTTTCCTTCTTTCTCAGGTGAGTACCAAGCCAAATATTCCTTGGATTTTCCTCTATCCAAATGTTAATATTAGTCACATCCTTTGATATATAAATATTTCTAGATTTGACTCTGTCAGCTCCATCAAAAGATGCTTCTGGACTAACCAATCCTCTAGAGATAGTAATAGTCTTTAACTAGATAATTTATTTCCATATAAGGTTTCTTTTCCATAAAAAAATTGTACCATGGAGTCCAAGTCTATAATGGTTCATTATAACTCATCCATATAACAAATAAACCTTCGTTTTTTATCATCATTATCAAATACTTGCCAATGATCAATGTTGTTTGGGATAGAAGGCCTTACTAGTACCTCTACCTCATATTCACAAGAGGGATTTCTATGTTCAAATTTTAACTCTACATCCCTCTTCACAATAATATCTTCCACATGATTAAGATCTAGGGCATGATATTCAATATTGAAAGCATCAAACCATTCCAAACAGTCCCATACAACATTGTGGTACTGCTTCAATCTTTTTTTATTTCATGGTGTAAACAACTCAGACCTGCTTCACCACTAGTTCTAAATTTCCCTTCACCAAAAACTATTTGAGTCCATATTAATGAGAAATATAGAGTCCAATCATGAGTGATTTTTATTCTAAAATATTATTGGTGAACTCAAAATATAATTGGAAAGAGTATCCGTAAGCTTGGCCATTAGGGGCATAAAAGATAACCCCAGCTCCATTTCCAATGTTTGAACATGCTCCATAAAAATGCATGGTAAAAATGGATTATTCATCAATAATACAAGATTAAAGAGGCATTTACATGTATTCAACACTCCCCATAAAATTTCCAATGTCTGTATCCACATACAAAACTTCATTCAGCTGGTATTTAGGATCTTCCAAGACATGAAGCATTTATGGCTCTTGATTTAGGTGAACCATATTTCCATCTAGACGTATAGTGGCATAGGACAAGTCCATCTAAACACTACCCCAAATACAAGTATCCCATTTTTTGGATAGCAACATACCCCATTTTGGTAGACAATCTACAACAATAATGTCTATGCTTAAGAACTTATTGAGGTATTGTATGAGTCATACCACCAATATTTTAACCATGCCAAAAATAGGTAATTCTATGGAATCCATGGTGAGGCATCATCCATATGCTATAGTTATCCTTATACAAAGTTCATTCATCATATCTAGTGGCATAATATTGCAAGATGCATTAGAGTCAAACAAGTAGTTGTGGACAATTAAACCATTGATCAGTAAGGTGGTATAGACTATGTGTACACATAATATTTGCATACTTTTATTAATTACTAGCACTTCATATCTTGTAGGAACCTATCGAGTCTCAATCTCTCTGAGTGCATGCCTTAAGGGGTGCATTGAGAAAGGGGTGGGTACACCTTTGGTGATTCGTAAGATTGTTGTTCCTTTTGCCACTTTCTATCTACACTCTTGCCTCCTAAAACTTTGAACCCTAAGCTTATTTCTCTCTTTCCTATATATTCCCACCATTTTTCATGCTTTATTCCCCATTTCTTACCTTGTTTCCCTTTTGACCTATTCAATAAGATAAATTGACCTGGTCAACCTAGCTTATTCTGGGGATACTTTGCCTTTCCTTGTTGCCTTTCATCCTGACTGACCTAGCATAAACTTTAAGCATTAGCCTGATAATGTGTTAGGTTGACTTGATGGACATATCCTAGTTGACATGTTTGAAAGTCTTTTTTGTAAGATAATACTAAATATACAAGGTCATTCTTTACCATTTTAGAAGAGATTTGAATTAAGCAAAGAAGTGTACATGAACATCTATTTATTGACCATTCTACTTGAGGAATAAAGATTTAGGGTTTGATAATTTCTTTTGAAGCTCTGATCTTGTCTTATGGAGAAGTATTTTAGATAATTAGGTAGGTCATGTATCCTAGAGCTGATTTATCTTGGTTATCCTTATAAGCCACAACAATCTCTTGTGAAGCACCATTGGTTGAGGGATAGGTTGAGACTCGATAGGTTCATCTTCAAAGGTAAGTATTCCTAACTTTATTTATTCTTTGTAAGACTAGATAGATAATACAATATGTATTATTCTCTTCTATATATTAGGATTTTTTATATATTGACATGAATATATGTCTTCTATAGATGTTTAGTTTAGTTGTTATTTACTTGTTTTGATTTAACCTCCACTTTGTGCCATAAGCTTTGGTGAGCATTAGATTAGTTTACTTTTCTTGTTATTAGATTAGTTTAATTTCTTGTTTATTATCATTAGTGAATATATAAACCATAGGAATATTTTAGGGTTGGTGTGTGATTATGTTAGACTGTAGGCTTTAGAACCATGCCTAGCATGATGTGTTGTGATAGATGATACAAGTGATTCCCTAATCAAGTCTAGCAGATCCTCATATTGGTCATGCTCTCACTTAACAAGTATGTACCCTAATCAGAAGTGTTGATCTATCTTATTTGATCCAAGATTGATTCATGCAAATCATGTAATTTTGATTGCATACATTTTGGTGAATTCGATGTGAATCAAACTCTTTTAGGGTTTATTTAACATATTTTATTATTTTTGTCATCTTTTCTATCGTATGTTTTGACTTGTTGGTTTGATTCTATCAACCTAGATATTTTTATCTATGTGTAGGAATAGGCAACTTAATCAGCCAGCTTGACCTAACACAAGTTTCTAGAACTTTGTAGATTTTTTATTTAACCTACTAGGTCGATTGGGTCAACATAGCACATTTTCAGCCACTTTGTAGAAGGTTCCTTTTCATGATTCATAGTATAGGTTCCATATTCTAGACTTTTATATTTATAGTCTAGTCAACTAGGTCGACTAGATCAACTTAGCACATTCTAGACATCTAATTTAGTCTACTAGGTTAACTTAGCATACTTTTTTAGCTTTTGTAGTAGGTTCCTATCTCACTTGGTCAATTAGATCGACCCACTTCTATAGATTGGGCTAATTTTCTCTAAGGTTATAGGTCAGTTACCTATTTTATTTTCATCTCCAAAACACCAAGGTCATTTTCTATTTCTTTGTTTCTAATCTACTCTATACTTTTCTTTCAAAATTACAATATGTTTATGTATACCAATTGGATTGATCAATATCAGTTCAATTGACTATGTATTTCATTTTAGTATCTATTTTTCTAGACTAGCTACAAGCATATCTTATTTCAATTTTTTAAAAATCTTTTTTACAATCCTTTCTCTTTTCCTATCTACTATGCTATATTGACTAGCTTGACTCTGTACTATCCCAGACCCTTCTTTCTACCTCTATCAACTGCACTAGATCACCTTGGTCGACCTACCAATTTTTATAGATCTTGTGCATTGTACTAGGTTGACCAGTTGACCTAGCATAGTTTTTAGGATTTTTACCCATTTTTATCAATGTCTGATTTCTGAATTGGGTCAATTTTGTCAACCCTATCCATCTTTATTATCCCTATTTTTCACTAGGTCGATCAGGTCGACCTAGCTTTATTTTTATCACTTTCTAAATTCTTTGTTTTCTCATCTTGCTTTCCTTCATCTTCCATCATGGATTTTCTATTGGGTGACAACATTGATTCTCAAATAATAGGCATGATGGAATTCACCAATCCTCATAGGGTTTCTCAGAGACAAAGTAGAGTTCCTTTTATAAATGCTAGTAATGTCCATATTACAACTCACACAATGGACTATGGGTTCTCTCATGATACCTCTTTGCAACATAATCCTTATTTTCTCCTAAAAACCAACTTGAGTTAGAGTACACTCCTGAAATGCTTTTATTTATTAACCAATTTCCCAAACATAAAGGGAAAGATCCATCTACCATCTATAATCTCATGACTAGTTGTCAATATAATGAACCTCATTCACCACATTCTACATTCTCAAATGGATTTGGCAGTATTGATTTCTTTACTTCACAACATGTCCCTTTGATCATAACCTCTTCTCATGATTCTTCTTCTTCTTTCCTTTCTTATAACTCCATGCCTAGTATCTCAACTACCATGGCTAGTTCTACATCTAGTGGACCTCTCTTAAGATCCACTATCCTTAATCTTTCCACTAGTTCATTATTTGCCACCCAAGGCACTCAT
Organism: Torreya grandis; assembly: GCA_037957365.1. Classification (NCBI taxonomy): domain Eukaryota; kingdom Viridiplantae; phylum Streptophyta; class Pinopsida; order Cupressales; family Taxaceae; genus Torreya; species Torreya grandis. The sequence goes on along the minus strand of JARHVA010000709.1, from coordinate 4,051,294 downwards.
GCTTCAAGTGATTCTTCCTCTCTTCCATTCACTAGTCCATCTTTTGATACACAAGTAAGATTTGCCACTAGTGCCTCTCATTCTCATCATTCATCTCAAGCTCTCAACAACACCAATAGTGGTACCCAAGCCACTAATACAAACACCAATTCTTCTAATAATGTTAGTCAAACCCACCAACTTTTATTGCAAAGTCTCCATAAAATGAATGCTTTCCAAACTCATAATATAAATTAAATGATGAGAATACAAAATACCCTTCTTCATCTTCAAATGTAATTGCAACCTATGGCTTGGGACACACATAACCAAAGTGTTCCTCCACCTCCTCTTTGAGATTTTAAGGAAATCTTATTCCTCAACCTCTTTTAATCAATAAAACTATCAAGCATCTAAAAAATGAACCTCTCACTACTTAAATTTATAACATTTATATAGGAGGTATAACACCTATAATCTCTTATAATGGATCAACTGATCCTTCACTTCATCTTAAGACATTTGGGAATTTTTATAAAGATTGGGTTAAATTAAACACTTTTGCCACTACCAAGCTCCTTACTAAGACCCTCACAGGTAATGCCTTGGATTGGTATAATTAACTTAGACCTCATTCCATTACTATTTTGGGGGATTTAGTGAATTCTTTAGTTTAAGAATTCCAAGCTATTGATCTTCCTGAAAAAAACTTTGGCCTATTTCATCAATTGCAAGCAAAGAAAACATGAAACCATCCAAGCATTTGCTAAACAATGGAAGACTTTATCAAAAAAATTGAACACAACATCGCCAATGATAATATTTTTCATCTCTTTACAAATTTTATTTATCCCAAATTATAATATCAAGTCCTTACCCTTTCTCCACACACTTTGGAAAAAGCTATTAATCAAGCTAAGTGACAATATTTATTTATGCATCAATTTGAGCCACCCCAACCTTTCATGGGTTCTCATATATTATTAAAAAAAAAAAACAACAATGTTACCAGTGATGGTGTTTCTAATTCATATGATACCATTCACCATGTTCAAGCTATTATTCCTACCTCTTCTTCAAAACTAGCTTCCTCTTCTCAACAATTTACTAATCCTCATTTCTCAACAAATAACATTAATGTCCATAAACCTATTTCCTTAGCTGAAGTTCTTAAATTTCTACCTAGGTCTCTTCCTCATGAAATTGACCCTACTCATCCTATGAAGACTTGGTATGATCCTAGCAAGTTTTGTTGGTTTCATGCTAGTTATGGTCATTCTCATGAGATATGTAGACAGCTTTGTAATTTAGCTATTGAATTTCTTCTTGGACCTAATTTTGATTATGATTCTATCACATGCCAACATCAACAAGCTTATGATCATGCATTCAAAGAATATAAAATTCATGATAAAATTCAATCATTGAATCAAGCAAATGCTCATTTAGCTATTTATAAGGATCCTCTACCTAATCATGAACCTGATCATCAACCAATTCAAGAAAACCAAGGCAAGCCCATCTCTTCCACCAATAATGTAAATAGTATTTCAAACCCAATTTATAAAGAAAATGTGGTTAGCATGAATAATATGTGAAGACTAGTATATTTCATCAATTCTCAACCTATCTACACCTCATCTCCTTCTCAAGCATACTTTGTTATCCAATATTCTTCTCCAACTCATTTAAATGAGTTGGGGTAGAAAGATCTTATAAAATTTGATGAAGATCCAACTTATGGTTCTCCTTTGGATAACACATACCATGTTATTTCTACCACTCTTCCATCATCTTCTCCTTTTAATGTTAACCAACCTTCTATTAACACCTCTTCTACTTCTCATAATCAAGTTGAACCTACTAGTTCATCATCTCAACATGATTTACAACCCTCTTATAAACCTTCTCATTCCTATCAACACAAATTTCAATGCTCTTTGGATCTTCCCTCTGAAGACCTCCTTAACCATTACATTATTATATCTAACAACCTTCTCATGGCTTATGATGAGTGGGATCCCATTGCATAACTCACTAATCTCCCTTCTCAAATTACATTTATTCAAATCATGAGGACATATCCCCATAATTATAACCATCTTATGAAACTATTATTTGAGATTAATGTTCCTCATATTCCCTTAGTAGGATGAGAGGAATCCTTATTTGGTTTTGAGGATAGTATTTTAAAACAATGTGAAGAGATGTCCATCAATGTTGATGAAATTATCGACAATTCTCTTTCATTAAAATTTCCCATCACATCTATGATTCTTGATGAGATTCTACTTTGTGTATATGATCCTCCCATATTTATTGTCATCCAAATTAGTGATATCCAAGTTAAGCATGATTTGATTGATGAGGGTTCTGACACTTGTGTTGATTCCCTTGATTTCATTAAAACCCTTAGATATTATGAATGTAACTTAAGTCCACATGTAACATCTACCAAGGATATGATAGAAGGAAAATGCCTCTTCTTGGGTGTGTGTGTCTTCCCATTACTATCCCACTCATCACTTTTCATGTGAAAGTGATGATATTTAATTTCCCTCTTTCTTAAAACATCTTGCTTGGTAGGCCATGGACTCATCATATGCGAGCTATTACTTCTTTCACCTACCAATGCATTAAATTCCCTCATAATGGAGCCATTTATAGGATTTAAGGAGATACTAACCCTTCAAATTTTGAACAATTCCAAGATTGTGGTGTCTTTAAGATTCCTATTGTTGATCCTTTACCCAACGTTCCATTTCATGAGTTACATCATTTAAATTTTACTATCAACTCGACCAGAGGATACAATGGGCATCCTAAGCTTATTGGTAATATTCTTCCCAACATTTTAGACTTGAATGATGATGAGCCTGATGAGATTAATCTCAAGATCAAAACTTCCAATCTCACACTTCATCTCATCTCACACTTCCTAATTCATTACAACCTCATTCTCACAAACCTCCTTTTGATGACATTCTTGTAATCTTATCCAAGACTCATCATTCTATTCACCATGTTTCTTCTAATGATAAAGTTATTCTAACTTGTGTCATTGATCTTCATTCACTCGATTATGATGATGATTATTCTTTAGATGACCCTTTATTAGGTGGTCTTATCCAAGCCCATGATGACAAGATTGTGAATTATAATTCTTATTTACTTGAGTCTTTTCATGCATCCTCTCATGTTCCAAATTTTGTAGTTCCTAATTCTTGTATTTTTCCTCTTTATTGTATAATAGAGATGGCATCGACACTTCCAATTTTTGAGGAGCCTTGTAGGATTATGCTCATAGATCATGCTGACTGGCCCTTATCATTTTTCTAGGTTCCCTGATTCTCATGATTAGTTTACTCTTGAGGTTAGTGTTTCCCTTCTTAGACCCTCTATTGATCCTATTTCTCCCATAATGGAACCTATGTTAGAACTAATTATTATTGCTTCTTCCATTATTGGTGAGCCTACTCTTGCTTATTTCACTAGTTCTTTTCCTGTTAAGACTAGTTCTATCCTTCTCCATCATCATCGCTTCTTGGTGATGGTTTTCTTCCTTTACCTAAGATGGATCCTTTGCCCACCAAATGGGGTGATGAGTCATCTCCCTCTTCTTCCACACTTGTTACACCTTATCTTATGAGTGTTCCTTCTAAACACACTCACAAGCATATCTATTTCTTTCATGGGACATATACTCCTTCTTTTACCCATTGTCATAAATGTAAATAATATATTGATACATTGCATCCTTCTTCCCCATCCATAGAGACTACCATACCTCCTCACAAGATTCTTCTTGACTATATACCTAAGTATGGTGAGAGGTATTGTATATGGCACCAATGCAACACACATCATATTGATCATTATTGTATCCTTCAAAAACATATTAAAGATCATCTTATAGCTATCCTTGGACTAGATACTATTCCTCCCATAGGTCATTATTTCAAGAAGTCTCCCCCTTCTTATCCCATAGTTACACCTCCTATGGTTCCTTTTGTGCCCCCACCTATGGCTCCTCCACCCATGGACCCTCTATCACTCATGGATATTTCTCCATCAGTGATTCCTCCTTCTTCCATAGATCCCATTCCCACACATTATTTTGATCATCCTTTTCCTGATTTCCTCCTCAACATGATCCAATAAGTATTGGTACTTTTTCAGTTGAGGAGATTAGAAAAGAATTATCTGCCCAATATTATATAAAGATTGATGACACATTAGTAGTAGTTCATATCCAACTTCATAAATATTTATCTGATGTCTTGGATAATGTGTGGATAGATTTACCAGTACTTATGAGCACATGCATGTTAATTTTACATTTATATTTAGATTGGATGTGTGCTCCATTTTTATTTCTTTTTATATATCTGATTATATCATTTAACACTGTGCCAAATTCTTGCTTATCTTATATCATTATCTTATTTTTTGTACTATATTTATTGTTAAATTTATATTATATATTTCTTGCATATGTTTTTTCTTCCTTTTCATTGCTTTATATTTTTCTTTTCTTCTTATTGCATCCATAGATATTTATTTTGTGAGTTGCTTTGTAAGACCATGGATAGGACCTAACAGATCCTCACAAAATCACCATATTTAGCTAGTTATTACCTTGTATCTTTATGATTGTTTGTTTACTTATCCTTGTTTTTTTATAGATAATTGTCATGGTGACTTGGTTGTATTTACCCTATTCACTTTGGTTATTGTATCCTTTTACCATGTGATCAGTTAGCAAATAGTCTTTCTCATTATTTTTCCCTCTTACCAATCCACCTGTGGATCTCCCTTTTCCTTTCTTCCTTTTTACATAAACTAAACATATGCATGGTTGAGATTTGAGATCACATATTTGTTTATTGTCAAGCCTAAGTGTCCTAGTCAGTCTTTTGTATTTGGTTACTTAGCTTCCTTTAGCCTTATCATACAACTCATTCATATGTATCACTATCTCTATCATGTTTGGTCTTCCAAATCTATACCGAGAAGGAATATTAAAAATCCAAAAAAAAAGTCAAAAGATAAATCATTTAAATAAAAGGTAATGATATCAAAAGGCAAAAATATGCAATATTCTTAAAAACCAAATCACACTAAATAACGTGATTTCAAGCACATCTCCTAATTCTAATTAAAGCTCAAAATCTATAGTCATATTCACATAGAGCCGAAGTCCTTTGGGGTGTGGTAGAGTAGTAGATTGGACTACGGGAATTTTAAAAAAAAATCTTCTAGTGATACCTACATTCTCACGCAAGTACCCAATCCTTGTAGTAGACCAACAACTCTATAAGGGGTCTTGAGGAGTGGGGAGCACATCCTGGGGAGGTAGGTCGATTTTAATTTCTCATTATACTAGTCTATCTTCATGAGCTAATCTTAGTAGCACACTTATCTACCTATAAAGCTTTGTGTCTATAGGGAATAGGTTTCCTTTGTATAGAGATAACCAGTAGTCACTTAGTGTCTTTTTATGTTCTTAGTATGCCTCTTATCTTCTAAGGTATTCTCTTAAGATGCCTATGTTTTTTATTTTTACACTCCCTTTTTCATTCCCTTTCCTCATATTTCCTCTTGAGAAATATTGTCTAGCTTTCTGATCATACCTCTTGGGTTTTTTTTTGTGAGTTATAGCATAAGACCATGAATAGGACCCAATAATTCCTCACAAAATTACCAGCCCTTTTGAATTTTAATCCAATATTATTATTCTACTTGTTAATGTTATTTTGGGATCCTTTTGGGTTTTTCATTTATGAGTGTTTTATCCTTTTACCCTTATTCCTCATGTACTTGGTTGTTCATGCTTATTCCACCCCATATAGTGTTCCCTTTGTTGAGTTGTAGTGTAAGACTATGCATGGGACCTGACCCTCCTCAAAATGTTTTCCAACAATTAAGTCACCATCAAATTACATGTGTCAATTTTGAGATATGATTCGATTAATTATGAAGTTACACATTACTTAACATGATTCCCAACTTGAACTAGTATGTTTTATGCTTACATCATTTTTTTCACTTCTTATTTTCTTATTTTTTGAGTGCATGTAAGATTTCAACCATTATTTGAATTTTTTCATACTTCCCATCTTGAATTAGTGTGATAACTTTAAGACCAAATTTTCATCAACTTTTTTATTTTTCTTAACTTGTGTGACCTTCTGCATACCTTCCATTTTATTAATTTATTTTTCATACTTCCCAATGAGATATAGTATGATTTTACTTGTTTTAATTTGGTCCAAAAATATTTCATCTTTGGTTTGAAAACAAATCTCTTTTTTACCATCTTGTTTGCCATTTCTTGTTCTTTATACTTAGTCATTTTTCATGATATTACACATTTCCCAGCTGGAATTAGTGTGTAGTGCAATTTTTATTTATTATATTTTTCCAAGTCTTTTTGATTATTTCTTTTTAACCATGCATGTGTTTCTCATAATGTTAGAAATGAAACCACATCTCATATATTTCCTATAACATATACAACAAAGATAAATACATGTGCTAGAAATAAATATATCCAAAGCATCCACATACACAACCAACAAAATGATAACAATATATCCATATTGACCACATACACAATCACATCAGTAAGCCAAAATGATACATCATATATATATATATATATATATATATCTAAATTTTTTGATACAACATATATAACCATAATCAATGCTCTAGCTCTCGGGTTTATCTCCATCCTTTCTATCTCATGGCCTAGCCACCTTTCTTATTGAGGCCTCAATCTAACTCTTCCAAATGGTACACTATAATAAGGTAGTCCAAGATCTCAATCCCTCTACCTATCTTTACAGACATGCTATCTGCACCTATGCCTATACTAACTTAGTCTAGGTCACTAAATGTGCCTATGTTAGCTGGGTTTACATCACTATATATGACTACATCATCTACGCCACTATCTCCAGATGTGTAGCTCTCTCATTGACTAGGGCCTATCAAGCCTACCTCTCTCTTACACCCATCTCTATTGGTGGTTATACCTTCTCTCTCTACATTTGTATCTACCTCATGGCCTCTCTTGCTAGTCTAAACCAACTCACTTGAGCTAGGGTAGATGGTACAATCAGATCCTCTAGTGTCATGGGGTCATATGGCTACAGAGTCTCATCTAAGACATCATGGAGTGCTCTCCTATCTAGGGACCCCCATATCTCCTCCTCATCCTAAGATACACCTAAAAAATCACACAAAATGGATATTAGATCACTATCATATATCACCATATCTACCTATCTTTAAAATCAAAGTTTAAGAAATAAATCAATCATATTTTTCTTACCTATCTGTTTCTCAACTACTATAGTCTCATTATCTGTATGATCACCTAGCATAGTCTCCCCATCTATGTAACCTCCCAGTACCTCCTCTATAGCTTACCTCTTTAGCTTTAACTCAATTATCATGGCTCATGCCCATCTTAGCCTACACTTGAGTAGTATCTCACTCATTTGTGTCTCCTCTAGTTCCTCTACTGACTCACCAAGGATGATGATGGTCTTTACTCTCTCCTCTTGCCTCTATTGATGTCATGGCCTAGTTGGCCATAACTTGTCTCTTTATGGAGCTATTAGTGGTACATATAATATCACTACCTATACATCTTCCTCCTACTCTTCCCCTAATCATGCTCAACCAGTCCATGGCCACTCTCATCATGGTCATAGTGTCAACCTCATTATCAATGGTCTAAATCCCCTCTTCCCTCATGGCTCCCTTAAATGTTGAGTCCACTACTCGAGAATGAGTATCAGTATCACTAAATGAGGTAGACCCATATATCCTAGAATATATGCCACTAGATGTGGCTCTTTCCACCATTTATAGTGTCCTATCACCTATCTCTTTTCTAGCACTGGTCCAACTGTGTGCTAGCTCTCCCAGGTAGTCACTAGCTACTCATATGGTCACCATACTATGTGTAGACCAAATTTTACCCCAATTAAATTTGGTTAAACCCATACTATTTTAAAATTTTAAATAAGGTTTCATAGGTCCTATGGGGTCATCTATTGTCCTCCATGTCTCACTTACCCTTTCCCTAGTCCTTGCTAAAACCCATCCTCCTTGTATTGGCTCAGTCAACCAAAGTCAACATTGGTTAAACCTAGTCAAACTTATTTAAAGTGTAAAATTGTGTTAAAAATGTCTTAAAATTATATTTTAATTTTTCAAGGTGTCTTCAAGTCACAAATTGGCCATTTTCTAGGTTTCATATGGTAAAAGGGTCATTTGGTCACTTTCTAGATAATTTATTGATTGTATGAATGGTGGGAGTTATAAAATATGTCATATAGGTGGATATAAATGTGGATAAGGTCAAATAATGTCATAATAAGTCAAGTGATAGTTATAAGTCTTTTATGATCATGAAATGATAGTTTTTCCTTAAAAATAGGAGCTTTTAAACACTTATACGGACTTCTCAAGTCCACCATTAGTTGAAAACGTGGTGGAGTGATTATTAACCTCATAATAGCTCATATTCACATTTTTTTTTCAGAAAATTTCATATAATATCCATTTACAACTTCTTTTCCTTCATTTTTCATTGGCAAGCCAAGGAAGGGTAGATTCAATCACTTGGCATGGGCCGTACAGGTAGAATTGGGAAGAGTTATTATAGGGGTGGATATTTATATAAATTAACTTAAATTTCATATAAATATTTTAAAATTTGGTGCCTCCTCCTTTATGAACAATCAATTTGACTATAGGCAACTTTTTATGCCTATTCAACCATGAAAGGGTCTCTTTTTGAATATGTTTCAACTTTTCTTGCTTTGGATTGATGGAATGGTTTGTTTTAGGTGATTAAAAATGTTTTAAAGAAATTATTATTATTATTTTGGTGTTTCCAACTTCCAACTCCTTCTCTTTCAATGCCACTTGAAGGAGGATTCCAAATTATGCTTGTTTTACCAAGTTGGTAGTCATGTATGTGGAATATGAGTTTTGAAACGTGGGAGGATCTTCATGGAGGTTTTAATATGTTTGGGTTCATGTTTTTAAAGGTTTATTCATTGAATTAACTTTTTAAATATCAAATTAGCATACTTCTCCAAAGCCAAATTGCCTAAATTCTTTGTTCACTACCTAGTATGCTCACAATCAGCTTATGCTTGAGTTCAAGAGATTTTTATAAAGGTGAAAAAAGTGGAATATATAATAGAGTTAATATTTAAGTCCTAACATACCCAAATGTTCATATTTTTCATTCCATGAGAGTTAGAATGCTATGCTAAGAGGTATTTTCCGTCAAAATAATGATTAGACTGTATTTGTTCTTTTGCCCCTGAAAGTTGCAAACAAAGATCCTAGAGATGTTTTGTGATATAATATGTCATGAATTAAGGTGTTTAAAATGTCCTTGTTTGTTTGGTTTTGTATCCCTATCCACCAAGAAATCCCATGCCAATTTTGAAGGCCAAAGATGGAGTGGAGATGGAGTTTGAACAAGCTTAAAAGTTGCCAAAAAATCACTAAATTTGAATAGTGATATCTATAGGTTATAGATGGAAAAGTGGTCTTGCACTAAATTTTGATGATCCTCAACTATGAAATCAATTTCAAACAATCCAAGCTAGTCTAAATAACATTATTGAGCTAGTGATGACAAAAGGAAAGGTGAATTTGATGTTTGAACCCCCTAATGCAAACCCATTGGCAAGGTATAAGACTAGCTCCAAAAGGGTGGTCATATTCAATTATAGCTCTTGATGAGCTATTTTGATGATTGTATCATATTTTAAATACATAAATAGAAGTTTGGGAATATTAATCTTGTAGACAAACTATCTAAGAAGCCATTTTTGGCTTAAAGTACACTCAAACCTCATAAAATGTGCAAAAAAGACATGGATGACCAACTTCAAATGATTAAAACTTTAATAAGATTATGAATTGGAATTGAATATTATATGAGGTGTTATATAAATTTCTTAAGGATCCATCAGTGGCATTTTGAAGAATTTCCAATGTGCATCCATTATGAATAATCCCTTAAGGGCTAATGCACTCCAAACCCTCCAAGAAGCCTGATTTGAACCTAATGAGAAGAGAAGGAAAAATAAAGAACTAAAATGGAGGTTTAAAGCTTTAAAATCATAATTATTACCTTGATAACTCTAATAATATTTATCTCATGCCACTAGTTTGTACCTACAAGTACAAGGTTGTATAAAATAGGCCAATAATGAGCATTTAATGCTAGAATAGGGGTCCATACAAATGATCAAGAGCTCAAATTAAACATGAAGAATATTTAGGATATTAAAAAATTTAATCATAGGTTAATTTTTTAGTTAACATGTGTGGGAGATCAAAATGAACATTTTTAGTCTTTTAGGCTAAAGAGGCCTAATTAGGCCCAATTAGGAGGACTAATTGATCTAAAAAACACACTTACCTTGAGTGTAGCACCATAAAACTTAGAATAGAGAAAAATTAAGGAAAATTGTACTAATTTTTTTTCTCAATCATTATTTTGGGTTTGTACATTCTCCTACACAAGGAGACTTGTGTAAAAATAGGGTTACAAGAAGACAAAGCCTAGGTAAGACTCTATAGGAAAATTGGGGTCTTGGTGAGAGCTTGATGAATCCAAATGGATTTTTTCAGTATAATATGATGAAAATAGGCCTTACATGAATAAATATTTCATAAAATTATCTAAATATAAATTTTAGCTATTTTGGCCAAATTGGGCCTAGTGAGACAAAGAAGCCTTGTGACACCTAAGAGAGGAATTTTTGATTGCAGATGATGTAATTGATTGATATGCTTCAAGATGATTGAAAAGTGTCCTTAGGATGAAAATTTTACTATCCAAGATATCTTATGATCAAACTCTTTCCTTTTTCCACTTGTCAAGAAGGAGATTCAATACTCAAAGATGCTTGTGGAAGAGTTTCAACACCACATCAAGGAAGGTGCTCAGTTTTGGATGGAAACATGTCCAAATAAGTTACTTGATCTATACTCTACCTAATTTACATGAAATACTTGTAGCTAACCTTATTTTAAGTGCTCTTGAAATCCCATCATGAATGTAGTTTCACAAGAGAGAATGATTGAGAAGATTGATATGCCATACTTGGAGAAGAGGCTAATTTGGGATAAAATGATATGTAATTAAGCTTCATGACTCTTCATACACCTCATTCACATGAATTATAATTTATTTTCACCTTTGGACATTTTTAATTTTTCCTTTTCAACTTCTCTTCTCTCTCTCTTCTTCCAAATTCTATAAGTATGAGTCATCTCGGCTATTGTAAAGGAGACTACAGCTAATATGGAGAGACCATATTGTTATGACATTTAATTTTGTCTTTAAACATTGAATAAAATTCTAATTCTAATTTAAGAACATTTAGTCTAAGTGTGTGAGTGATGTATAGTGAAACTAAGTTATGGTGTCATCCTAACTCCTCTTTATCCTCCATGTTTAAGCAAGAGTTCTGATTTTAATAGGTCATGTGAAGTGTATGAATGTACTAGGATCCTATTCAAGTATGAAATTATCTCTGTGGTGTGACCTTCACATTTAAATTCTATGTTAGGATCCTTCAATGCCTAGAATTGGTCTTGGAAAGTTCTATTGCTTAGTAGGAGTGTAATAATCAGTGGGATATGTCTTGGTGTATCACCTCTTTAGTGTAGTTTCCTTTTATTCAAACTCCTAACCATTTTCCCATAAATAAGATTTAGATTATTTGATGTGCACTTAAATAATAATCTAGGGAGATAGCCCTTATAATCTAGAGATTCATCTCTCTTATAGGTTCCCCCTGTTAGGATCTTGCTCCACCAAAAGAGCACAATACGATTACCAAACCAAGCAACTTAATATGCAGAAATTAACCAGATTCACCAAGTAACTAGAATTCAGAATAACACATGATATGAGAGACAATACACAACTTATATTAATACTTTATAGAAAAGAATACAATAAAGAAGATGCCACTTCTTCTCCACCACCTCTTCAGAGGCTCACCACACCTCAAGTGAACAGTAATTCTCTCCTAAAAGCTCTCCCTCTCAGGTCCCAACACCCAACTCAAATATAGAGTTGGTGTTCACCTCCTATGCTCCATGCACACCATAAGTGCTCCACACACTCCACAAGTACTCCACGTACTCCACAAGTACTCAAGGTACTTCAAGTAGATCTCCCATGAACTTGCAACAACCTGCAATTCAACAGACCATACTTATGGAAGGAACTCCCTTGCCTTCCTCTTTGATCTATCCGAGTACACCCCTATACTCCAAGTAGATCCTGCCTAATACTGCTCCCTATTGTGTTGCTGTCCTATCTGATCTTGCACACCTGTAAATCAACCCGGTTCTGCACACCTGTGAACCTTGACCTTGCACACACATACACCTGCAGATCAATGATCTTACTTACCATGTAGATCTCCTATATAGGCCATGCACCTGTGACCAAGATCCTACATACATGAATAATTCTACTGACTCTCCAAAACCAGCACCCACCTGGTACTGTGGAACTAGGAGGAACACCCTTGCTCACCTCACACACAGAAGGAGAAAACTTTGCTCAACTCAAACTAGAACACCTTTCCAATACAACCATGAGTCTATTATATAGATCTCATCCAAACAATAATTAGACATCTAATTACAATAATTAGATCCACAACTCTCAGTCTAAAAATAGATCTAATCATGCAAACACTTGGTTCATTAGCTAACTGCCCATAATAAGCTCACAGTCAAACCACACAGGCGACCGACGTCGGTCCCTATCTGCCTGGAGGTGACCGACGCCGGCTGATCCCTGACCGACGTCGGTTGCTTCTCTTCACTATCCTGTCGACGTCAGCTGATCAGACCGATGCCGATTGCTCTGACGCTCAGCAACCTTCAGCAACCCCTCCAATGGCCTTCTCCATGTCTGCATTAGTGAAGCTTTTAGCTCCACAACCTAACAATTGATAGGACCAAAACTCCCCAAAGCTCTGACACAACTTGTCAGATTTAAGAGCACACATGATTACCAATGTATAAGCAACTAAACATGTGGAATCTAGAATAACAAATAACTATCAATGAGAAAGCACACAGAATATGAGAGGAAATATACAATTATATTCAACTCATTACAAAGGAATTTACAACAAAGAGGTGGCACTCTTTCTTCCACTTCGTGGGCTTACAGTAAACTTCCCTCCAGAGTAATCTTCTCTCATAGGTCACAACACACAGCTAACACAAGCTGTTGTTCACCTCATTGCACATCTGTACAATCAAGTACACAACCGTACTCCAAGTAGATCTCTCCATGATCTTGCTGATGTATTGCTGTCACCTTGGATCTAGCTACCCCGCTGATCTCCTTTCTGACCCTCGCATCCATACACCCCTGCAAATCAAACCTGATCTTACTTATACCTACATGGGGAATCCTACTTGATTCCACCATGGGAAGAACTCTCCAAGCTTCACATAGCTCTTCTCCAAATTCTCCACTTAACAATACAGCCCATGAGTCTATTATATAGATCTCATGCATACACTGACTAGACTTGTGGCTCAAGGCTTCGAACAAGCCTTTAACATGCAAACTCCACGTTCACTTAACTAACTATTCATTAACAACAATTCAGACCGCTACAGGTGACCGACGTCGGTCCCTGCCCTCCTGGAGGTGACCGACGCCGGTCGATCATCTGTCGATGCCGGTTTCCCTTCTATGTCCTCTGACCGACGTCGGTGTGGCCTGCCGATGCTGGCGACTGTGTACACTGGAAACCCTCCTGTTTGCCTTAAGGTGTAGCTTTTAGCTCCACACCCTAACAATCTCCCACTTGGAGATAAAGAGCTTCACCTGTACCCAAAACTAGTACTCTGTCTAATCTGTATCCTGACTTGTATTCCTCTTCAAGCTCCCACTCGAAGACAACCCACCACACTCCTTGTGGTGTTAATCTTGTGCCTGATTTCCTTCATTCTCATTATACCATCTTCTACCTTGCTATACTCCCACTCAAATAGCAACCCCTGTGAGTAACCTGTAATCAACAAACACTTAACAGATCTGGGCCATCTATTAGTCAAGCTCGCTCTGAGAATGTCCAACCTCGCTCTGATACCAATTGATAGGACCGAAACTCCCCAAAGCTCTGACACAACTTGTCATATTTAAGAGCACACATGATTACCAATGTATAAGCAACTAAACATGCGGAATCCAGAAGAACAAATAACTATCAATGAGAAAGCACACAGAATATGAGAGGCAATATACAATTATATTCAACTCATTACAAAGGAATTTACAACAAAGAGGTGGCACTCTTTCTTCCACTTCGTGGGCTTACAATAAACTTCCCTCCAGAGTAATCTTCTCTCATAGGTCACAACACATAGCTAACACAAGCTGTTGTTCACCTCATTACACATCTGTACAATCGAGTACACAACCGTACTCCAAGTAGATCTCTCCATGATCCTGCTGATGTATTGCTGTCACCTTGGATCTAGCTACCCCACTGATCTCCTTTCTGACCCTCACATCCATACACCCCTGCAAATCAAACCTGATCTTACTTATACCTACATGGGGAATCCTACTTGATTCCACCATGGGAAGAACTCTCCAAGCTTCACATAGCTCTTCTCCAAATTCTCCACTTAACAATACAGCCCATGAGTCTATTATATAGATCTCATGCATACACTGACTAGACTTGCGGCTCAAGGCTTCGAACAAGCCTTTAACATGAAAACTCCATGTTCACTTAACTGACTGTTTATTAACAGTAATTCAGACCACTACAGGTGACCGACGTCGGTCCCTGCCCTCTTGGAGGTGACCGACGTCGGCCGATCATCTGCCGATGCCGGTTTCCCTTCTGCATCCTCTGACCGACGTCAGTGTGGCCTGCCGACGCTGACGACTGCATACACTAGAAACCCTCTTGTTTGCCTTAAGGTGTAGCTTTTAGCTCCACACCCTAACAATCTCCCACTTGGAGATAAAGAGTAACACCTGTACCCAAAACCAGTACTCTGTCTAATCTGTATCCTGACTTGTATTCCTCTTCAAGCTCCCACTCGAAGACAACCCACCACACTCCTTGTGGTGTTAATCCTGTGCCTGATTTCCTTCATTCTCATTGTACCATCTTCTACCTTGCTATACTCCCACTCAAATAGCAACCCCTGTGAGTAACCTATAATCAACAAACACTTAACAGATCTAGGCCATCTGTTAGTCAAGCTCGCTCTGAGAATGTCCAACCTCGCTCTGATACCAATTGATAGGACCAAAACTCCCCAAATCTCTGACACAACTTGTCAGATTTAAGAGCACACATGATTACCAATGTATAAGCAACTAAAAATGCAGAATCTAGAAGAACAAATAACTATCAATGAGAAAGCACACAGAATATGAGAGGCAATATACAATTATATTCAACTCATTACAAAGGAATTTACAACAAAGAGGTGGCACTCTTTCTTCCACTTCGTGGGCTTACAGTAAACTTCCCTCCAAAGTAATCTTCTCTCATAGGTCACAACACACAGCTAACACAAGCTGTTGTTCACCTCATTGCACATCTTTACAATCGAGTACACAACCGTACTCCAAGTAGATCTCTCCATGATCCTGCTGATGTATTGCTGTCACCTTGGATCTAGCTACCCCACTGATCTCCTTTCTGACCCTCGCATCCATACACCCCTGCAAATCAAACCTGATCTTACTTATACCTACATGGGGAATCCTACTTGATTCCACCATGGGAAGAACTCTCCAAGCTTCACATAGCTCTTCTCCAAATTCTCCACTTAACAATACAGCCCATGAGTCTATTATATAGATCTCATGCATACACTGACTAGACTTGCGGCTCAAGGCTTCGAACAAGCCTTTAACATGTAAACTCCATGTTCACTTAACTGACTATTCGTTAACAGCAATTCAGACCACTACAGGTGACCAACATCGGTCCCTGCCCTCTTGGAGGTGACCGACGCCGGCCGATCATCTGCCGATGCCGGTTTCCCTTCTGCGTCCTCTGACCGACGTCGGTGTGGCCTGCCAACACCGGCGACTGCATACACTAGAAACCCTCCTGTTTGCCTTAAGGTGTAGCTTTTAGCTCCACACCCTAACACCCCCATAAACTGAGAGATGATTCAATGTTGAATCAAATTATAAGAGCTTCATAGAGTATCCTAGGGTGCACAATTTTATGACAACAATTTTGGCACACCCAATGGGAAAAATGGTCTTAATTTCTTCCATGTCAAGGTAAATGATGGTCTTGACAAGCTTAAGGTTACAAAAGTGTTTCTAATCCATCATTTGGTGACTCCAAAAGGTGAGAATCTCTAGTTGTAGATCAAGTTCTTCACATTATACTTCATGTTTCTCACTATATCATCTTCTAATAGAGTATTAAATCAAGTCCTTCTCCATAAAAATCCTCTTGAGTTACAATATCATGAACAAGAAGGTTTTGAATAAGAAGAGGAAGTTGAGGAGATATGAGATCAAGAGGAGGAAGAAGAGATGGCTAGGCTACATCCTTTCCTAGCCTTCAATACTCAAAATCCAATTAATCTTCTTTAATATGACCCTATTACTCATAATGCTACCAAAAGTCTCTCTATATTTAATGGAGAAGGTCTTATTACCCCATATAATCACATCAGGGACATTTCAAACTTTTGCAACTTCCACAATATCACCCAAGTTAACATAGCTATTAGACTACTTGCCATGTCTCTGAAGGGTAAAGCACTTGATTGGTATAAGACATTGAGAGGTGGTTGCATCACTATTTTGGATGGATTTGGATAATTTTTGGTGAATAGGATTGAGAATAAGAGTGGCCAAACTTCACTAATCCATCACCTGAGTGTGATAAAGAGAGGTCTTAATGAATCCATGGGATATTTCAATGAAATATTTCAAAGGACTTGGTATAGGTTTCCACCTATCATGAGGCCTCCTCTGAGCTTTGTATTCCCTACCTATCTCAAGGCAATTGACAATAATATCATAGTAATTCTGTAGGAAATGGGAGGATTTATTCTAGTTGATGCATATGAGATAGTTATTGAAGTTGAGAATAGTTTGATACTAGCTGGGAATTTATCCCTGAGAGTTGTTATGCCTTTGTAATATCATAGTTCATTTGAAACCCCAAGTGTAGATAAAGTTCCCAAGGCAAATCTAAAGTCTATAGTCACTCCCAAGATGGAGGATAATGATATAGACAAAGATGCAATAATTTAGTCATTACAAACCTAGCTCAAACAAGCTCAATTATATGCAAGTACTCGACCTAATCCCTAATACAATCACTAAGGTCATCAAGTTTTCAATACGAAGCCTAAAAAATGTAATCCTAATTCCATTCCATCCAAAAAGGCTATTTTTATAGTCCATACCAACTTGGTTCAAGGAGAGGAACATTTGGATCATTGGGGACAATCTCAAGGTCAGTTTGTGTATGATGGTGGAGGAGGTTATCAAGCCCTAGTAACACAAGAAAGAGCTATTCTTCACCTCTCATTAGAAAAACAAAACCTTATGCAAAGGGATACTCATAGAGAGAGTATCATCTAAGATACCATTCTTTTAAACTTTCAAAGGGAAGAAAACTATGTGAACAAGGTTGACAAAGTACCTAGAAAATTGCCATTTAGTACCTCTTCTCTATTACCTTCACAAACTTAAGATCAACTGATTGTTCCTAAGACTCTCCAAGAGTTGGAAGAGGATGTTATCATAGATGAGTTCCTTGAACATGTTGAAGAAGGATATGATGAAATGGAGTATCCAACAGAGGTTTTGGGAGAAGAAGATACTTCAATGGTAAGATAATAAGTAGAACTTGAGTGGATTGATGAATTGCCATGCTTCATGGAAGATGATGATGATCAACCTGCAACACAAGGTGAAGAAAAGGTACTCACTAGCCAAAAACATGATACACAAGAAGTTGGTAAGAATGTTGATGAAATTCAATCCCTTTATATTGATCATGAAGAGTTGGTATTTTGGGATGATCTTGAAATTTTTTTCTTGAGCCTTGATGTTGCATCTCCACTTCATGAAGACCTTGAGAATATTTTTGAAGGAGATGTTGTAGCTAACACTATTGATGATCATGAAGCACCTCCATAAGAAGAGAAAGGTAATCATGATTCATATCAAGAAGATAAAATGCATAAGATGGATGGAGAATACAAGGTGCCAAGAGAGGTAGTAAGTTTTGAAGAACCTCTCATATGCATTCAGCTACTAGAAACACCAAAGTTTGATGGAGAACTTCCTTCTCTAAATGAATACAACCTTATTGATGAAAATACACTCGAGGTTAAGGTTGAATGTGAAGATAAAAATGAATCTATAATCCATGAAATATCACTTGAACCAAAGGCTATGGTTGCCTTTAAAACCAATCAAGAGGAGTATGTTTTCATCGAACACATGTTCTTGGATATGGAACCAAGTGAAACTAATGCAAGCACCATGGGAGGTGAACATGGATTTGAGCATAAAATAATGATTCCTAAGTTGTATCTTGAAAATTATTATATTTCACTTCAATAATATGGTATGAAAAACTTTCCTTTTGATCTACGAGGATCAACTCTTTTTACTTAGTTTGTATACTTTAGAGTGTGTTTGTTTCAGTGTTTTCTAAGTGCTTTAGAGCACAATTGTGTTTCCTTTCCTTTTTTTGGTGTTTTTTTGTGTTTATGTGTCAAACAACTTGTTTTAATTGAGCCAAATGTCTGTTCAAGTCAATTAGAGTGCTCATATATGCGACTCCATGCCTAATGGAAGGATTAGGCAATTGGTCTTAGGCATATCAAGCATGCCACCCCTAGGAATCACCAAGAATGTTGACCAAATTTGAACCCAATAAAATTTTGGTCAACCCTTACTATTTTAAACTTTTAAATAAGGTTTCATAGGTATTATGGGGTCATCTATTGTCCCACATGTCTCACTTCCTTTCCCTAGTCCTTGTTGAAACCCATCCTCCTTGTAATAGCTCAATCAACTAAAGTCAACATTGTTAAAACCTATCCAAACTTATTCAAAGTGTAAAATTGTGTTGAAATTTTCCTAAAATGGTCTTTGAATTGTTTCAAGGTGTCTTCAAGTCACAAATTGGCCATTTTCTAGGTTTCATGTGGTAAAAGGGTCATTTAGTCACTTTATAGCTAATTAATTCACTTATATAGATGGTGGGAGTTTAAAAATATGTCATAAATCTGGATATAAATGTATTTAAGGTCAAATAATGTTATAATTATCTAGGTGACGATTATAAGTCTATTATGATCATGAAATAGTAGTTCTTCCTAAAAAATAATAGCTTTTGAACACTTGTATGGACTTTGCAAGTCCACCATCAATTGAAAACATGGTGGAGTGACTTTTAACCTCCCCATAGGTCATATTCACATTTTTTTTTAATGAAAATTTCATATAAGATCTATTTCCAACTTCTTTTCCTTCATTTTCCATTGGCAAGCCAAGTAAGGGTAGATTTAATCACTTGGTATGGATTATAGAGGTATAATTGGGAAGAGTGCTTCTAGGGGTGGATATTAATCTAAATTCACTTAAATTTCATATCAATAAGTTTAAATTTTTTTCCTCATCCTTTATGAACAATAAATTTGGTGCCTCCTCCTTTATGAACAATCAATTTGACTCCAAACAACTTTTTTTGCCTATTCAACCATGAGGGGGTCTCTTTTTTGAATTTGTTTTAAATTTTATTAATTTGGATTGATGGAATGGGTTTTTTCATGCACTTCCACATTTTTTCAATAAATTTTTATGATTCTTTTGGTGTTTCCAACTTCCAACTCCTTCTCTTTCAATGCCACTTGAAGGAGGATTCTAAATTATGCTTATTTTGCTAAGTTTGTAGACATGTGTGTGGAATATGAGTTTTACAATGTGGGAAGAGATCCATGGAGGTTTAAATATTTTTGGGTTCATTTTTTAAAAGGTGTATTCATTTAATTACCATGTGAAAGACCAAATTAGCATACTTCTCCAAAGCCAAATTGCCTAAGTTCCTTGTTCACTACCTAGTCTGCTCACAGTCAACTTGTGCTTGAGTTCAAGAGATTTGTATGGAGGTGAAAACAGTGGAATACATATTAGATTTAATATTAAACTAATAACATACCCAAAGGTTCATATTTTTCTCGAAATTAGATTTAGAATGCTATGATAAGAGGAATTTTACTTCAAAATAATGATTGGATTGTATTTGTTCTTTTGTCCCTGAAAGTAGCAAACAAAGATCCTAGAGCTTTACTAGGATATCATATGTCATCAATTAATGTGTTTACAATGTCCTTGTTTATTTATTTTTATATCCATATCCACCAAGAAAACCCATGCCAATTTTTAAGGCCAAATAAGGAGTGGAGATGGAGTTTGAATAAGCTTAAAAGTTGCCAAAAAATCACTGAATTTGAACAGTGCTATCTATAGGTTATAGATGGAAAAGTGGTCTTTCACTCCATTTTGATGATAATCAACTATGAAAGAAATTTAAAACCATCCAAACTTGTCTAAATGACATTCCTAAGCTAGTGATGATAAAAGGAAAGGTGAATTTGATGTTTGAACCCCCTAATACAAACCCATTGGCAAGGTATAAGCCTAGTTCCAAAAGGGTGGTCATCTTAAATTATAGATATTTATGGGATATTTTGATGATTTTATCATGTTTTAAATACATAAAAAGAGGTGTGAGAATCCTAATCTTGTAGATAAACTATCCAAGAAGCTATTTTGGCTTAAAGTACACTTAAACCTCACAAAATGTGCAAAAAAAACATGGATGACCAACTTTAAATGATTTAAAATTTCATGAGATTATGCATGGGACTTGGAGATGATTTGAGGTGTTATATAAATTCCTTAAGTATCCCTTAGTTTCATTTTGAATAATCTCTAACATGCATTCTTTATGAATAACCCCTTAAGGGCTAATGCATTCCAAACCCTCCAAGAAGCCTAATTTGAACCCGATGAGAAGAAAAGGAAAAGTAAAAAACTAAAATGGAAGTTTCAAGCTTGAAAATAATTAGGATGACCTTGATAACTCTCATAAAATTCACCTCATGTGACTGGTCCATACTTGCAAGTATAGGGTTGTACAAAATAGGCTAAGAAAGAACATTTAATACTAGAACAAGGGTCCATACAAATGATCAAGATCTCAAATTAAACATGAAGAATGATGAGGAGATGAAAAAAGTGAATCATAGGTTAATTTTCTAGTTCACATGTGTGGGATATCAAAATGAACATTTTTAGTATTCTAGGCTAAAGAGGCCTAATTAGGCCTAATTAAGAGGACTAATTGATCTAAAAAACACACTTTACTTAAGTTTAGCACCATGAAAATTATAATAAAAAATAATAAGGTAAAAGGGTACTAAAAAATGGTCTCAATAAATATTTTATGTCCATACATTCTCCTGAACAAGGAGATTTTTGTAAAAATAAGATTACAAGAAGACAAGGCCTAGTGAAGGCTCTATAGGCAAAATGGGGTCTTAGTGAGATATTGATGATTAAAAATGGATTATTTTCAATAAAATATGATGAAAATATGACTTACATGAATAAATATTACATAATTTGAGCTAAATCCAAATTTTAGCTATTTGTTGCCAAATTAGGCATAGTGAGACAAAGAGGCCTTATGACACCTAAGAGAGGAATTGATGATTGTAGGTGATGTAACTGATTGAGATGCTTAAATATGATTGAAAAGTGTCCTTGGGATTAAAATGTAACTATCCAAGATATCTCATGATCAAACTCTTGCCTTTTTCCACTTGTCAAGGAGTTTTAATACTCAAAGATGCTTGTGGAAGAGTTTCAATGGCACATCAAGGAAGGTGCTTAGTTTGGGATGTACACATGTCCAAATTAGTTACTTGATATATCCTACACCTAATTAAAATGAAATACTTGTCACTAACATGATTTTAAGTTCTATTAAAATCCCATCATGAAGGTAGTTTCACAAGAGAGAATGATTGAGATGATTGCTATGCCACAATTGGAGAAGAGGCTAATTTGGGATAGAGTGATGTGAAAATAAATTTCATGAATCTTCCTACACCCCATTCACATGAGTTTTAACTAATTTCCACCTTTTGACATTTTTTCTTGTGCCTTTTCAACTTCTCTTCTCTCTCTCTTCTTCCAAATTTTATAAGTATGAGCCATCTTGGTTATTGTAAAGGAGACCATAGCTAGTATGGTGAGACCCTACTAGTATGACATTTAATTTTGTCTTCAACATTTAATAAAAGTTTTAATCTAAGTTAAGAAAATTTAGTCTAAGTGTGTGAGTTATTTATAGTGGAGCTAAGTGATGGTGTCATCCTTACTCCTCTTTATCCTTCATGTCTAAGTAATAGTTTTGATTTTAATAGGTCATGTGAAGTGTATGAATGTACTAGGCTCCTCTTCAAGTATGAAATTATCTATATGGTGTGTAATATTCCCCTAGATAAATTATCTTATTGATTATCCTATGTATGCCTACTGTCAACTTGAAACACTATGCTAGGATCCTTTAATGCATAGAATTGGTCTTGGAAAGTTTTGATGCTTAGTAGGAGTAAAATAGTCAGTGGGATATGTATTGGTGTATCACCTCTTTAGTGTAGTTTCCTTTTATTTAAAATATTAAGCCTTTTCCCATAAACAAGATTTATATTAGGTGATGTGCACTTTAAGAAGAATCTAAGGAGCTATCCCTTATAGTTTAGAAATTCATCCCTCTTATAGGTTCCCCCATAACCTAAGAGATGATTCAATTTTGCATCAAATTTTAAGAGCTTCATAAAGTATCCTAGGGTTCAAAATTTTATGAAAACACTATGTTGGTGCATCTCACCATCTATAGTGCTAGTACGTGGGGCACAACCTGCACTACCTTATCCTCTCTCCATTTCTTCACTTGAGGTGACCTATCATCAAATGCATGGGGAAATCTAGTTGATTGATACATAGTTAATCTCTCATATATCCATTCTATCAGTAGTATGATCAATCCCATAGTCTTATACCCTCTGACCAACATCTCATATAGATCATGTACAAGCTAAACCTAAATAGCAAAGCCTAGATCATATAACACCCCCTCTTCTAACATCATCCTACTCAAGGCTACCACATATAATGGTACCTTTCCATCCAACTTATGATAGATCACCTGTTGTGTCACAAGGCCTATCAATACCTTCTAGAGATGCAAAATATATGATATATAAACATCATCCATGCTCACTCTCTAAGCCTATATCCCACATGGTTAAGGCTCTTCTCTCCTCTCTGTTATTTGGTATCCCTATGGTCACTAGTGATCCTGTCATAGGTAGCCCAAGGATGGCATGAACATCTTCTAGTGTGATAGCCACCTTTATCACATCCCCACCCAGCTCCCATCTAAAGGTATTAGTCAATCATTCCAAAAAACCAAGGAACATAATTAATAGGTCTACACTTAGGGGTATCCTACACATATTTTATATCCCTCTTAGACCTATGGATATTGATCTATCCCTATCTCCTTCTGTCAATATCTCCAATAATTTTGGTAGCCAATAAATGTCAAGCAATCTCTTGAACTATTATCATCTCTATAATCAATAAACAACAAAGGATGTATTAGGTCCTCCATGTCATGTATAATCATAATACATTATATTTTTTCAATCATAAACAAGTATAATTTATTCATTTCTTATCTATTTTAGCCTATTTTGGTCCCTCTTGCCCTTCTTTGGTCATTTCAGACCATTCTATCTCTCTTTCATCTTTCTACATGCTTTTCTCTGCTATCTCTAGTTCCTTGGTCAACCTAGTTTGACCAAAAAAATTCCTATTTTTCTCCACGTTTCTTATTTGTATTCTTATCCTCATTTC
Source organism: Torreya grandis (assembly GCA_037957365.1). Taxonomy (NCBI): domain Eukaryota; kingdom Viridiplantae; phylum Streptophyta; class Pinopsida; order Cupressales; family Taxaceae; genus Torreya; species Torreya grandis. Next base: position 4,027,272 of record JARHVA010000709.1, on the reverse strand, counting down.
TCTAGTGCTATGTTTACATTTTGGCCCTTATGGACCAAATGGATACCCCACATTAGGTTTTTGGTTCCAGAATGTGCTAGGTTGACCTACACCCTCTAAGTTGAACACATGGATTTTAGCCTAATTTACTCTACTAGGTTGACCTGATCGACCTAGTAGTTCTTAGTGTGCTGACTTAGCACATTCTGCCAAAATATTGCATTTTTTAGCTTTTTCCCTAATTCTTTCCAACCCATTTCCCTCCCTTAAAAGCTAATTTTGTTCATTTTTATCATATATGAATTTTTAAAATTAAAATTTTATCAAAATTCACTTAATTCATTTCAAATTCCAAAATCTAGTTTTAGATTCTTAGATGCATACCTGTAGTGCACCTGCTCTCACTCCTGGAGCTCCTTCTCATCTAGCATGTCATTCCATCACCATTCTAGCTTGTCTTCTCGCTAGAGCTCTTTTTCTCTTCTCTTACAATGTAAAATAACAAAATTAATTCTCTTTTTCATATTTAAAACTACTTTTTAACAACTCAAATTCTTCATTTATTTTCCTTCAGAATCCTTATTTTTATCATATCTTTGTTTCTATTCATCCATTTTAAAAACCATAAAATGTGTTATATTCATGATGACATAGAAATTTTTTTGCACTATTATATGCCTATCTTTCAAATTTTTTGATTTTTGGCTATTTTTTGCACTAACTTCTATAGGTTCGTCTAGTGTGCTTTACATTAGACACCTTCACTTTCTTCTAATCTTCTGCTTTGGCACTAACGTAAGTTAAAGGTATGTGTTTTTAAATTTTGTCCTTTCATTTATCTTATTTTCTTGTTACTTCACTTTACTTAGCATCATCATTATGTGTCATCATGTTCTATACCAAAGCACCATCTTGTGTTATACTTACGTGACACATGATGAGCTTCAGTTGGGGCATATGTATACATATAATATTTTCACACTTTTATTGATTACTAACACTTCATATCTTTCAGGAACCTACCAAGTCTCAATCTCTCTGAGTGCATGCCTTAAGGGGTACACCGAGAAAGGGGTGGGTAGATCTTCGTGAGATTGTTGTTCTTTTTGCCACTTGTTATCTACACTCTTGCCTCCTAAAACCTTAAACCCTAAGCTTATTTTTTATTTCCTCTCTATTCCCACCATTTTTCATACCTTATCCTCCATTTATTATCTTGTTTCCATTTTGACCTATTCAGTAAGTTAGGTCGACCTGGTTGACCTAGCTTATTTTGGGGATACTTTGCCTTCCTTGTTACCTTGCATCCCAACTGACCTATCATAAACTTTAGACATTAGCATAATATTGTGATAGGTTGACCTGATCAAGCTAGCACAACTGACATGTCCAAAAGTCTTGAGGGTGAGATACTACTATATATACAAGGTCATTCCTTACCATTTCAGAAGATAGTTGAATTAAGTGAAAAAGTGTGAATGAATATCTACTTATTAACCATTGTACTTGAGGAATAAAGCTTTAGGGTTTAATACTTTCTTTTAGAAATTTTATCTTGTCTTATGGAGAAGTCTTTTGGATGCTTAGGTAGGTTGTGTATCCTAGAGTTGATTTATCTTGGTTGTCTTTACAAGCCACAATAATCTCTTGTGAAGCACCATTAGCCAAGGGAGAGGTTAAGACTCGATAGGTTCATCTTCAGAGGTAAGTATTCCTAAATTTATTTCTCATTTGTAAGAGTAGATAGATAATGTAGTATGTATTCTTCTCTTTCATGTATTAGTATTTCATAAACATTGACATGAGTATATGTCACCTATACATGTTTAGTTTAGTTGTTATTTACTTATTTTGATCTAACCCCCACTTTGTGCCACAAGCTTTGGTGAGAACTAGATTAGTTTAATTTTCTTATTTTTATATTATTTTACTTTCTTGTTTATTATCATAAGTGAATATAGAAACCATATGACTCTTTTAGGGTTGTTGTGTGATTACATTAGACTATAGGCTTTGAAACCCTACCTAACATGATGTGTTGTGATAGATGATACAAGTGATCCCATAATCAAGTGTAATAGATCCTAATATTGGTCATCATCTCACTTAACATGTGTGTGCCCCAATTAGAAGTGTAGGTGTGATCTATCTTATCTGATCTAGGATTTATTCATGTGCACCATGTAATTTTGATTGCATATAGAATAGGTCAATGTCCATTTAAATCTCTACTAATGTTGTTCCCAAATATACCTCTAGGTAATGTTCAAGGGACTCTGAGGTTTTCTCACTTTAAATATGGAAAGAAAGAGAAGGCTTAGCCTCAACAATCTCATTAGTAGTAACTTTCTTTGTGAATCCCAAATACTCAAAATCTCTTCTATTATGCTTTAGAATTCTAATTAATTCCATAGAAGGCACTATGACCTTCAATTAACTTAATGCATGGGCCATGCCATAAATTTTGTATTTCGGTAGAGGAGCGTTAGTAGGTAGACTAATGACACTCTCATTTGGGATACACCCCTCAAGAGTTAGGGGAAAAGGAGTAGGAAAACCCCCATGTTTTACTTCACTTTTCAAGGGAGGCTTCTTGGGTTCATCCTTCTTGGGAATAATAGACAACAAGGGAGTTTTATTATTATCCTAGGTACATCCTAGCTTGATATTATAAGGTGCAAAACCAAGATTTATGGGATTTTAGACCTCCTTATTCTCTTTAGTCTCCTTTTCTTTAGTCTTTTCTTTAGGGGCAATATATTCTTTATCTTTTAGAGGATAATTACTTCTAAAATTTTACTCCTCTTGGGCAATTACTTCATGGATCATCAATTTCCAATCCTTAGTTGATGGAGTTGAATATATATACTTTTATTTCATCACTTGTCTTAGAAACTGAAAATCATGAATAAGTAATTCATATTCATGCATCATGTTTATCTCATAGATGAAATCTAGGGTTGGGTCCTTTACCTTTTCACATGCTCTCCATAATGCTTGAACAGTGGTAGAATTCATGAGCTTTGTATATGGAGAAGCAACCATCACATCTGGTTCAAAAATTTGTAAAGTAAAACATTCATATGCTGGAGTGTTTTCATAATCAAGGATACTTGGAACACTCACAAATTCTTCTTAGAAGGTGTAACTTTTCATTTATTAGAATTCAACAATGTAGATATCATCTTAATTAGATGTAGATTCAAATCCTTCTACATCTTGACCATCAACATCATCTGTGTTACATGGGGGATGAGGGAGGAAGCACTTATCACACCAGTCGATATCAAAATTGACTACATTGACCTTTGTAGCTAAAGGATTCGGTACTTCCCTTTCACCTCCCTAATTATATTTTATTTCATGTTTTTCATACCTTGCTAGTCTATTTCCTTTGTCATTATTCTTAGCTTAGAAAGCTATCCTGCTATGACCTTGATCTTGGGGATGATTTCTTTCCTCCCTCTTGTGATCCCTCCTATCATCATGGTTAGAAGAACCCTGAGACAATCCCTTCTCTACTCTAGCCAACTTATAAGAGATCTCTTTCAAAGAAATGGCCAAAGTATTCATAGTTTCCTCTAAATTTACACTCTTATGGGAGGCTTCTCTGGATTATACTAGCTTGATATCAGCCCTATTGCTTAAAGGTTTACCCACAACTTTGATGTTGTTCTCTATTTGGATAGCCAAATTAAAATCCATCCTTAAGTTTGTGAGAGCCTTATCTCTTAGATAATGGGTCAATTTCTTGTCAAATTCATCAAAATACTTAATCAAAGAAGTAGCACCACTAGGTTTGATGTCCTCTGGTAGCCTTCTTAATACTTTACCAAATCTAGAATTAAAATCCTTAACATATTCATTAAGATTTTTCTTGAGTATCTAAAATTCAACAAGAATTTGGGATCAATGCTATCACTTAATTTCATATTAAATGCCTCAATCATGGATTTTCATGTGTTTATGGATCCATTAGGAAGGGTTTGAACCACTCTTAGGCCTCATCCTCAAGTGTGTTCACAAAGAGTTTATGCACACATCTTCTAGGTCTATCTCATAATCTTTAATAACATTCAAGAAAGCTTTCAAATGTTGTTCCCCAGACATGGTGTTGTTCCCTTGAAATTTAGGTAATATATTCCTTAATTTTATGAGAACCTCATTAGGGAAACCAAGCATATCATTGAAGTTGATAGGTCTAAACCTTGGGATCACAAATGGTATGTGTCTATTAAATAGACCTTGGTCATCTTCTCCATCATTGTCATTTCCTACATTAAACATCCTCCTTCTTAGATCATGGTCTCCCATCTCTGAATATAAAGATAAAGTTGAAATAGGGGATGACTGAGAATCAATACTATGATGACTTAAAGGAGGATAAATAAAAAGAAGTCTTAATAGCCAAGCAGGAGGAGAAATACTTCTTTATAGAGAAGGGGCTTGACTTGCAAGGAGCTTAGATTTATTTGAAGCACTCTGATATCCTTAAACCAAATGGATATTTGAGAAAAGAGGGTAGATATAATGGGGAAAAAATGATCAGGTCTTACTTGACTACCTAAGTTTTGGCCTATAATAGGATTTCATACTTATCTTTTTTTGGATAGAGATTTTAACTTAGGGATAAGCTCTTTAGATGGATCTTTCTAAAAGGAAGACCTATTACCCTCTAGATTTACAAATCTAAATAAAACTCTTCAAGATGGAGAAGAGTACATATAGTAGGCACTGATCTTTAAACCTTGAAAATAATGGAGTTTCCACCAGAAGTAAAAACTTTTAGAACATAACAAAAGAAATACAAAGTGCACTTGACAGAGTGAAACTTTAAAACACTAAATATAATTCCAAGAACATTGTAAAACTTCATACAACACATATATAAACATCCCTAGTGGATTCACTAAGAAAGGATGTAAAGATGTTGATGAACCAAAAATTAAGAACTTAGTGTATTAATAGTAGAGAATGAAATAAACAAAACACTTATAGCTCTCTACAAGTATTCTCGGTAACATGAGTGACAAGAATTATCACTAGAAATGGTGCCAAAAAGATGTTGGTTCCAAATTTTACACCTCTATTGATCAATCTTGAACACTTGAAAAAAGTGGAAAGAAAATATGGAAACCATGCTTAATATATCATTATAACCTAGGAAGGGTTTGACATCATTAATATACCAAACATAGAAAAGGATTGGGAGGTACCTAAAAAGGGTATGGTCAATTCCTTACTGCTTCTAGCTCTACCAGAACCAAGGTTAGAGTACCTAAGGGGTAGATTTTCTCACATGAAGGGAATCAATGATTCAATCTTTATGGGGATTATTGGCACAAGGGAATACAAATATGACTAAAACACAACCAATTTTTCTTGATACACCTTGAAAGGGTTGTCACACATAGTGAGAACATGTTTTAGGATAGACACAAGTTACTAAAGATAGATATGAACGTGATTGCAACTTCCATTCTAAAGAATCTTCAACAATAGAATATCAAAAAAGAGATTTTAATGCTTATCTTTTAATGCACAAAATACAAACACATGCTAAGTATTTAATATTTATGCATTCACAGACAAACAACACTTTAGATATGTAGAGGATGTGTTATATGAAGGGTAAAATAAGGTAGGAAAAACTCATAAATTAATAGAGATTAAAGTGGAGGCTTAACAGATGGAAACAAAGAAGTTCAAATAAAATGTTGTGTCACCTTTATTAGCACATGTACCACATATATAAAACAAACAAAACTGAAATCATGCATAAATGATATCCTTTAAAAACCCCTTCTAATTGAATCTATAAGCCCATGGCTACCCTTAAAAAGGCTATCAACACCCTATTCCCAAATCTTAAAGTAGAAAGGATTTTATAATCTAGATATACACTTTAAATGACCACCACAAATATGAATACATCAGATTACCAATCAACTAAGCATGTAAAACATGTCATTGTATTTCAAAAATGAAAAGAGAATAGAAACCACAAGCAAATTTAATTTATCAATTGAATTGGAAATGAATATAATTTGTATTGAAAAATAAAATAAATTAACAGCATATAATAAAATCATGTGACAAGGGAGACATGTATTATGACATCAAAGCTTGCTAATGATTTTACATTATAAATAAATTTGGCACTAGAAGTATCACATAGTGAGAATTATTTAAGGCTATAACTCTCAACTCAAAAATTTAACAAACCTCTATAAAGGGACATACCCATTTACTTATATAATTGAGCTAAGCCTAGCATATTCCTAAAGATGCTCTAGCTGAAAGATTCTTTCATAGGCCTAGAGTTGGTTAGACCTTGTAACAAACATGATTCCTCATATTATGCTTGTGCTCCTATGATGATGGCAAACTTGATCCTCCACTAAGGCATAATATTTATATTTATACACGTGGAGGTTGATCCTATAAGGGACAAAACAAACCTTTGTCCTCTTGCATAACAAACAAAAATGTCCCGTTCTCATGCACATGATTAAATAAAACTACATTGAAAGGGATGTTCCATTATCAAGAAAATTACAATGGTTTCCTAGTGGGAAATGAGAAAATAAAAAGTTAGAGAAGAGAAAAGAGAAGTGGTGCTAGCTTGGAAGAAACTAAAATATGCCATTAGGTCTCAAAGTCAATCTATATAATGAAATCCTTTACCAACTTGTTCTTGTACCTAGTATATTCTTCAAGTATTGGGGTGAGATTCCCTTAGTCTAGGCCTATTTTGTATTTGAATTTGACTCTATACTCCTCAATCCATGCAATAATCTATTGAAGCTTTGTTTGCTTCCATCTAATGAGTTCCTTGATTTGGTTACAAGATTTCTCAAGTGACACCAATTGTTTTATCTTATTCATATCAAAGGACTATTTTGGTTCATCAATGAGGTTATTTAGATTAGTGAATACTTATTCCTATCTCAAATAACTTGCACCATCAAGGCTTACCATATTTCTCATCATGACATATATCTCTTTTGTTACAATCTTGAGATACTTCTCTTATCCTTTTAAATTGAATATGCCATCTTTGAGCATCATTAGATGATGCTTGATTACCAGATGATATTCCTTAGGCCTTTTGTGATCATTTGGAGAAATTATATTCTTATAAATAAAAGTGTCTATGACCATCTTATAGATCTCATCCATATTTTGTTGAGATTCTTCCCACTTTTTAGTATCTACCTCGTAGGAAAAAATCTGGTCATCACACCCCTTTATTGTCCACTATGTTGTTCAAGCATTTAAATCCTGAGTGGATTATTTATTTTACCCTAGTGCCCAAGTATTATTTCCATTCTTTTGTTGCTCATCCTCTAGTTTTCAAATCATCAATCTAGACAAATTCAAATTATACAAATGCAAGGTGGAGAGGATCTAGATCCCTTTTGGTAGTTGGAGTCACTACCTTAGTCTCACTCAATAAATTTTGTAAGTATTGGATCATAACTTGGTTTTTTGACTTCAACTCCTCTATGGTGGCTTTTTCTTTATCCATTATGTGGGCCACCATGTTATCTAAAACCTATGAGCTATATTTTAGCTAATTCCTTGATGGCTCCCCTAGACTGTAGCTATAGATGGTGTAGCTCTCAAGGGGATCATCCTTCTTCAAAACATCTAGTGGAGGGATGGATATCTCCACATTCATTTCTCTTACAATGGTAAAGGTGGTCCTAAAATGTGTTCTAGATTTTCATTATGTCGATCTCCCCAATTTTGCTCATAATGTCCCTTTTCTCCTTGAGATTTTCTTCAACCCAGAAAAGGGGCTTGGTCTAGAATCCCATCGATGTGGTGGAAATTGATGTTGGCCTTGAGATAGTAAAAGGTGGTGTCATCAGAGTGATAAATGTAGGGAGTGTTATAGGAGTCAGCTGTGGGCTCAACACAAACTACTAAATTTCTTCATCACTATTTTGTTCATTGTCACCTTTATCCAGTCCATGTTCCCTCTCCAGGTTTGGCTCTATTTGCTCCAAAACTTTAGACTCTAACTTGAATTGATCAAACCCCTTGAGTAACTTTTCAATATTATTTAGTTGAATTGCTAGAAGGCTATGTAACTAATTCACCTTATTTATTTTCTATAAACTTGATTAGGGATGAGGCTATGGTGATATCCTTGATACCTTCAAGAAACTCTTCACCAATCATAGCCTCAAGACCTTTATTTTGGGTTAGGTCATGAACTCTGATGTGAGGAAGGATAGTTCATGGTACTTTAATTAAAGCAACACTTCTAGAAATACCTTCTTCAACATCTCTATTTAAGTTATTTGGTTCCTTATTTGTTTCTATATGGGTAGGGGTACCCATTTATAGGTTTGCTTCCCCACCTTCCCACGCAATCACCTTCTCCTCTGGTGCTAAAATTAACACCCTTAGAGGGGAAGGGACATCTTTTGGTACCTTTGGATCTACCTTTAAGAATCCTTGCTCAACTACCACTCTAGAATTAGTGGTGACTTGAGTTTCCTACTCTGGCTCCAATTAAGCTCTCTCATCAAATTTATTCAACTCTTCAGTTCCACCTTGATCACATTGGCTTGGTAATTAGGTGATGACATTGTCAAAAAATGTCTCTGTATCTAATGAGATTACTTCCATTTCTTGAGGGGCCTGATCTTACGTGACTACCTCTACTTTTACTTGCACAACATAATTAAAAGATAAAGGATCATTTGAGGTTAGAACATCTTCCTCATTACCTTTATTTTTTACTATCGTGGGACTCTCTTCTAGAAAATAAGCCCATCACTTGGGGCCTTCACTGGGGTCTGGGGCCTTTCCCTCAAATTTATCTATCCAGGTTTTAATTTTGGAGGAGTGAATGCATGCTTCTTCTCCATCAACTTAATGATGGGCCTACCTTCATCTAAATCTTCATCATCACTCGTATCCCTCAATTTTTGCACATATGAGGACTAATCCTCCTTCCTCTTAGAGGGAGTTCCTTAGAAGGTAGGTACTTAAATATAACATCCTTCTTCTTTATAGGAAATCCATTGGGAGGTTGCAAATCCCTATTAATTCTCTTTTGCTTGGGCTACTCTCCTTCATCCTCACCTCCTCTCTTCTTTGAATATATCTTTGGGGGAGGGGTGCTTGATGGTTGTTATGCTAGTGGATCAAGTGGAATATTAGTTGGGTTGTCTATTGGGATAGATGCTAGAATGGCTGGTTTTGTTAGGGCTTCCTCTGTCAAAATGGATATGGGGGTGGCACTAGCCAATGTAACCTACCTAATAATAATTTTATCCTAGTTTTCTACCAGTCTTGTTATTTTTGAGAAGGATAGTCTAGCCTTATACTATGATGCTATTATTTTCTCAACATTAATTGGATTTGTGAAATAAACCTCACCAATATTACACTTCTCCTTACCTTTCACTACTGGTGGTGGAACCAAAGGATCACTATTATATTGTGGTAGAAAACCTTTTAGATCCTGAACCTATCTAAGCTTTTGGAGGGTAGGGTTATCATAAGCATCGATATGAACCCCATGTTACTTAAACCACCTTAAGGTTATTATAATAATTAAAAAGGCTCTCCAAGGGATAGAATCATTCTCCTTAACATTGAAGTCCACCTGTGAGATAGCCTAGGCTTAAATATTAGTTTTAGTATACACTAAAGATAGTGTCATCTTATCATCCACCATGTCCTTAAGGATGGGAGAGATATTGTAAGCAATAACCTCCTACACTATCAACCTCATGTAGTCTAATTTTATGATGTCCTCCTCAGTGGTGTAGTTAGACAAGATATCTTCATAGAAAACTAGTTTAGTGACTAGTCAAGGGAAAAAAATAAAAAAAAAATACAATATGTCAAATGGAATAGTTGATGCAGATTTTATAGTCAAGTACATGGTTTATTACTTTTGTACTCTTGTTTCTTAGCATAGAAATACTATAATTTTATCCATAATGTTTCCAAGATAGTTAACTTTGGCTACCATGGAAGAAGTACTGAATATTGAATTTATGCCATCTAACTGGTTGCCATGTTTACCAACCATTTAATATAATAGTTGGGCCCAGGTGGTATCTTATCAATTGCATACTGGCCCATTTATTTCTCCAATCCTTTAGCCTTAGTGACTAAAAGGCATCCATAATATCCAATTTAGATTGGAAATTTGAAGGGATTGTTCACTTTATTTGTAGCAATAATCACATGTGGAGGCACCATTTATTGGCTCAACTCCATTACTACCAACTTATCATCCAAGTTTCTTGGTAATTTGGGTGGACATCCTACGTAACCACTTTCCTGATGTAGGTGAATCTCCTAAATTGAATATAAGAGGTACCATATTTATCAATTATTTCCTTATCTACCTTTGAAATTTTGTTGACACTTCTCGAAAGGAAAAAAAACACTCATCATATTATTAAAGAAGCAATTGTAAACCCTATATAGATTCTTTTTGAAGTTATCCATAGTAATTTTTGGATATATTTAATAAATTCTCATCCCGTTGGGGTTCTTGGTGAGCCCCTAGAATGTCTTATTATGCACTAATATGTACATTAAGTAAGAGGACATATAAAACGTACCTATTAATGCCTCTTTTGAAATAATTTGGCCTAGAGACGCATCATCTACTTGTGTAGATTATTGCTCAGAATGGTGGCCCATTTAAGCTTCTTCTATTTCTCCAACATGCAGATTAAGATTAAGAACATCTATGGTTCAAAATTATCCATGGTGGGCATCCCATAGATTATAACAACCATGGTGATGACATACTAGGGAAATTCATTAAATTCCATTAGTTTTAGACTTTTGGACATTCTGAAGACCTTTTTCCTTCTCTTTGCTAGCCAATATGAGTTGATAATGTTCCAAATTACTTTGTCATTTTTCTCCATGTACTCCTAGAATTCCTCTGAGGAGAGTGTAATACTTTCAGGTTAGGGAGGAATTTTGCGCATGGTGTTGAATACCATAGAGGTGAAAGAGAAAACAAATGAATGGCTATTGTTGATGATGGTTTTGGTGTCTAGTTGGTACACCCAATCACATGTAATAACTAACTCTAAGTATGGGACAACTAAGGTGAATACTAATGCAAGGGTGATGTAACTCATGTCAACATTAGAAACTATAGGGAGGGGGTCTAGATACTATAAAACATTAAATAGGGATACAAAATCTAACCCTTGGACATCTATATCTTTAATCCCATTCAAAATAGAGACAATGTTGCTCTTCATAGAAGTTGAGGATGCCACCATTTTTACCTAGCCCTCTATTGAAATAATTTGAATTTGGACAAACCCTTCACTCAATCAACCCTTGAAATACCTCTCAAATCCTGTTAAAGAACACAACACAAGGATCTAAAATAAAACTTATTGTTAATTTGAAAGGTTGCACTTAATGGAATCTAAAAATCTATGAAGAATTTATTGTAATCACTTTCTCATGCTGCACATAGCTAAGGAACACAAACAGCTCAAAGGTAAAAATGGAAGATCTAAATACAAAGGGAAAACATAAATGAAGGCAAATTATTTAATTATAATCTATTGTATTTTTAAATTAGAGTTACCATTAATGCTTTAAAGCATAATGGCTATTTACCAACTACCCTCTTTAATCGCTTGAGTTTGTTTTGAAAGAAGAGAGTTAAGGTTTAAATGCTTCATTTATACCATGAAATTCTCCTTGTAACATGTGGACCATACAAGTGGAAAAGATATTATGGTACCTTTTTAGGCCCTCAAGGACTTTTTCACTTGTTATTTCCTTTGGTGCAGTGGTGCAATATGCCCTAAGTTCTTTATGGGGTGTAATAATACCATATTTCATTATTTAACTTTTCAAATATGGGTGTTTAGGCCTTTAGGGACCTTTTGAACCTTGTCCACCAATAATTAAATGATGGAATCTTCAAAAAGTGCTTGAAATCTAAAAGACCCTAAGGAGCTTCCATGTGGCATCAATTTTCTTTGCACGTTTAGGAACTTGGGTTCTAGAGAATTTTTTCACCTTACCCACCAAAAGGTAAATGGGGTAATCTTCAAAAAAAGGGCCTAAAACTTATAAATCTTTGATAACTCACCACATGTCCAAATGAGATGTAATCTCAGACTCTTAGCCACTTTTTACCTTTACACTAACTTTCTTAATTTGGGAAAGGGTGAGATATCCTACCAAACCCTAACAAGATACATAGGATTCCCCTAAGATAGACATGTGTCCTTCATTTAGTTCATTAGGCAATTCCTCACCTTAATCATTAA